>KK119745.1:304733-377496 GCA_000611955.2 Stegodyphus mimosarum | reverse complement strand
TATATATATATATATATATATATGTGCATGTTTATTTTATTTTAAGGGAAGTCTATTCTGTTTCAATATATCTCTTGTTGTCAGTAACTGATACTTATAGCTACTGCATCAGTAAATAGCAGTATCAGTAAACTATTAACTTAAACTGAATTCTGAACAGAACACACAGAGTTCTGTTTGGATGGGGATGCTTACAAGAATTAAGAAATACATCGCATTTGTTCAAACTAAGGCGCACATTGTTTTCGTTATAAATCTCACCAAAAAGAAGGTCCGCGTTAAAAATCTCAAGCTTCTCCTAATCCTAATCTCATAATCCCTATAATTATTCCGCAGTAGTTATTTGTTTCAAAAATATTACTGAAAATGTACTATTGCTGTTAATGAACTGAAGTTCTTCTCTAAAAATATTTTATTCGAGTATTTCAAAGTTTTTAGCTCAACGAGCGCTAACCGAGAAGGGCTATTAATTTCGTTTTGGCATTTTGCGTTGATTCACTTTTCAAACTGTTGTCACCAAATATCACAGCCCTGTATTATATTTAAAGAAAGTAATGAATGAAGAATCTGCACAAATGTATGCATGTTTCTCGCACTGTGATAAAACAAGGGTATCTAGAACCATCGACTTTTGAATAACCTAATCCTTCACCGAATATGGGCATTTGAAAGCCCTAATTTGGAATTTGTTTTATTATCTATTTCATATTTTGTCAGACATTAAAGAATTTTTGATTAACAAACTCAACGATTTGAAAGTGAGGAAGGACAAAAAAATCATCTTCAACGCGCGAGACTGTGTATCGGAAATTCTAAACGTATGTTGATTTTAAAATTACTTTGCGATATTGCTGTTGAGTTGAATTTGATGGTTTAAGTGCGAAGAACATGATATTTAATAAATAAAGGTAAAACACAAAATGTTTAAAAAACGCCCCTTTGGACGTAATTTAAAATCTGAAAGCTTTCATGTTTCTTATATATATTTCATTTATTTTATTTAAACGATGAAGCAATTAGGAGGTAAGTCTTGCAGTTGATGGCGTCTCAGACTAGAAAAAATGCAGTACTTAGATGTTGTGTAGAGTCATTAGGTATTTTTTGGGAGCAGGAGATATGAGAAATGAGCAATGCCCTCGCCAGACCTTGGACCTCTCGAAATACGTACCGAGTGTGCTGAACTTTACACCACGAAGGCATGCTAAGAAGGCTGGAAAAATACCATACATACTCCACCTTTTAAAGTGTTACTGGGAATTAGGGGACCCAATCGCGAAACCCTGGTACTGGAGAATCATCATCCACCACCTTTTTTATTCCAGGCATCATTGTAGAGGCATTAGCTATTTTGAAGAAGGATATATGAGAAATGAACAATGCCGGGACGGGTACCTCGGACCTCTCGAAATAAGCGCCGAGTGTACTGACTATTACACCACGAAGGCATGCTAAAAAAGCATAAGAAGTACCTTATTGTTCTTATTTCCATTTTGTTCGTTTCATGCACACTGCATGTAGCAGTTACTTTCAAATTTGTACCACTTTTATGAAACATCATAAAAAGTTTAGAAAGACTCTGTATATACCAGTTTGTATACAAATATCTAAAAATATTGCAGATTGTTTCATTGATAACTTAGGTTCATTCCACTTAATGTATGCATGCATGTTCATTTCGGTTAATGAATACATTTAAAGTTTATGCCTAAAGTATTTTCATAACTTCGTTCATAGCTACAAAATATAAGCATTATGTCCCTGTGCAAAGCTAAAATTTACAAATTCCAAGCACAAATTTCTTTAAAAGATGGATGAAGGTAGTATGCCATACTAAAAACTGTTCAATGTCGTATTAAATATGTTATTATACCAAATTTATCCTTATGAACCTGCTGCGTTTCCGAGGACCAGTTAGACTCTCGCACCCAAAGAGAGATCCGGGTATCAGGGAAGACGGCGGAATCGCGCTATTACATGGCGATATGATGTCCGGTTTCTACACTCCTCAAAAGTGATGCTCATAGTGTCATGCAAATTGCAGATCGAGAGTTGTGAGATGGATATGCAAATGATTAAAAAAATAGACAGATAAAATCATTATAAGCCAATTTATTCAGTACCAAATGTGCACACATCGGGCAGAGATACAGGTCGCAATCGGGCAAAGCATGCTATCAATGAGTTCATTGATGTTTGCCTGAGGTAGACCTTGCCAAGCCACATCCGCTGCTGTACGCAGATCGTGCAGGGTTTGCGGCTGCGGTCCTCGGTTAATGTCATGTTCAATGACATTCCACAGGTGTTCGATGGGATTTAGATCTGGAGAGGCTGTCGGCTAGGATAGGATGTCCAAATCCGGTCAGGCTGCTAAGAGTAGGCCGTGTGACATACTGCTTGGCATTGTCTTGCTGAAATACCGATTTGGGTGTGCCCTGCAACAGAAGCAGAACAACAGGCTGCAGAACGTGCGTGACCTAGTGATCCTGTGTCAAACTCCCGCTAATGTGTACCAGGGGCATCTTGTGATCAAACATTATGCCACCTCAAACCATAATGCCTCCTGCTGGATATGATCTGTGTGTGGATGAAAGGGGCTGTTTCATAGCCCTTCTCCGGGTCGCTGCCATATCCGTCGACGGCCGTCATCCCTGGGCAGACAGAAACGAGATCCATCAGTGAACAAAACCCGATGTCATTCGATGGTCCACATAATATGACGCTGACACCACAGTAGGCGCCTAGTCTTGTGTTCAGCAGTCAATGGTACCCCTGTGGCTGGTACCCGTGAACTTAAGTGTACTTCATGCAATCTGTTGTATAGTTTGGATGGACACTGATCCACCTGCTCTGATAGCAACCGGCTTCGGATGCTACGTGACGTGGAGGAAGGGGGTCTCCAATAGTTGACCGCCGAATACTCCAGTCTATGCGCTCTGACCAGCACCACTATCTCTTTGACGTACACCTTTCTGAATCTATCGTGTGACACAACGTTGGATGGTACTCACGTTGTGCCCAACACGAGTAGCTATTGTGCGAAGCGACAAACGATATTCATTGTATTCGATAATGCGGTCACGTTCCCCGGTCTTAACTAATGGCATTGAGCTCGCCGACGTCACAGAGGCATTTATTTTTCTATGCTTTTTCTAAAGTCTCCAATGCTCCGTAGACCCTCAGATGCTGTTTATGAGAAGGGAAAGTGGCTGACCTTTATAGACCACATATGCGTACCGCGTGATCTAATGCGTGCGCAACATTTATCATTGAGATATCCACCTCACAACTCCTCGTTCCTTCAATCTGCGTAACGTTACGGACATTCTTTCTTGTTATTCAATTTCCTTTTTGAGGAGTGTATTATAGAGGTTAAAAGTAAATTAGAGGTAAAAATAAACTATTCTTTCTGCTTTGCTCCTGATTCGAAATCGAACTTCAAGGTTACTTACCACTTTCAAGGACACATGGACCCCATGCCATCGTGGACATTGATATTAATAAAGGGCGGAACGACATAACAGTAGAGGACGAGGTAATGCAAAGCCAACAAAGGCCGCAGCTTGAAAGCCCTTATCATGAAACACTATAGTTCCAGAACATCATTTTAAATTTGCTTATTTTAAATTGATTTAAATTTGTTGAATTATTTAATAAAAAAATTAGATAATTAATTAGCTGAGAAATATTAATTTTGCTCAATGAATTATTTAAATACAGAAATGTAGTGTTATCTCATATTATTTTTTTATGAAGCTAACATACTGTTTCGAAATGCCCAGCGACTGGTCGGTGAGGGTTGCCAGGGTGAAGCAGGAAAAGGCAGGGTTAGCAGATTTGGTGCGAAACCGACAATCTGGGGATGTTTGGCTACAAAATTGGTGATATGTCACAGACGGAGCGAGAACACATATCGTTGCGTGCGTGCGGTTTCGTAATGGATTGAATGCACCAGTTGTTAAAAATTTAACGAAATGTATTCTTCACAAGAAATAAAACAAAACACTGAAATACTTCCTCAGAGATCTTCGTACAATACCACCTCAAACGTTAAACAGAATTCACTTCAAAACAGATAACGTTAATCTAATCTCACAGTGAAATCGCTAGAATCAATAACAGCATTAATTAAACAAACAACAGTTCGCTTTAAACAGCTACAACTACAACCGAGATTTTTCAATGCGGCTTTTATAAGCTTTTTAATTATCACTAGAACAATCTCGATATTTCTAGATTTTTCTGGATGGCAAAAGCAATTACGAGATATTTATTTATTAAATTTTAAATGCATGCGCTCTTGTATTTTTACTTTTCCGACGCAGCTAAATCGTCTGCGTTGCAAGGGAAAATAAAACAATTTTAATTACTATTCTAAATAAATAGCCAAATAAATATGAAATCCTTAACAATGTTTAGCGGTTTTCTGGAAAATATTCTGGAAAGTAGGTTAAAGCCATATATACCCTACCTATTCAGGGAGAAAATAGTGGCTTGAGTTCAGTGATTAGCTTGAGAGCGATCGACTGAGTCGGCAGATGTACTTCAGTTCCTTGCCGTGAAGCTGTCTTCACCGTTATAGCCTTATCATCAATGACTCCAAATTCACGAACCCGTAGAACGCAGCAATATTAAATAAAGTTACTAAACAAGACAGATAAGTTTTTTTTACCAATTAGAAGAATTATGAAGAAAGCAGTTGCATTAGTGTATGCGTTAATAGATACATGAATTTATTGCTTTTATTAACCAGCATTAGGATTTTATTATTTATTTATTTTTACTTTTTGACATCCTATGCTATAAATCACAAAAAGAAGATGCACCTATTTTTAATCTTTCTAAGAGAACATAAAAACGTCAGTATTAGTGCGAAGTAAAGTCGAATTTTTTTTTAAAAGCAGAATTAAATGACACAGTTTAACAGTTAGTAAATTAATTAAAAGAGAATCCTGTTAATTGCATCATTCTTATCGAGACATTGTGCACTCTCAGAAATGTTTCCCTTGGAGAATGATAAAATGCCTCCGAAACGAATTTATTCCCTTTAGAATTAGAAACTAATTATCAAAGTTTTAATTTACAAAGCCTGAACATAATTAGATAATTTAAACATTTCCAAGTAAGAGTTATAAATAAAATAACCGTCAGGATTTTAATACGTGAATCCGAAAGAAAGAAGAATGTAGTAGAAAGTCTTTAATCCTAACTAAGTGAGAAGAGTTGTTTCGGATAACAAATTTGGTGAAGAATTATTAAAGATTCAAATAAATTAAGTTTATTGACCTCTATCACAGCCCCTAAGCCGAGCAGCGTACAACTTTAGAGGTCACTCGAGAGCAGGAGAGACGACACTAAAGAGGGCAGTTATGGCAGCCGCTAACATATAATAATGGGAAAAAATCTGAAAGCTTTCAGATTTTATATTATGCCCAAAGGGGCGTTTTTATAACGTTTTGTGGGTTGGGTTACCTTTATTTATTAAACGCCATGCTCTTCACACCTAAACCATAAAACTCAGTTCAACAGAAACAACGCAAAATAATTTTAAAATGAGCATATATTTAAAATTTCCGATACACAGTCTCGGGAGCTGGAGATAAAAAAAGTTTTATTTTTCCGTACAGTGTAGCAATTGCTGCCTTTGAAATCGTTGAGTTTGCTAATTTTTACAAAACATGAAATAGGTTATAAAACAAATAAAAATCCCAAATTTGGGCTTCCAGATTCCCAATTCAAAATTGGATAGGTCTAGGTACCGTTGTTTTATCACAATGCGAGAAACATATATACATTTATGCAGATTTTTTATTATTTAATTTCTTTAAATATAATACATGACTCTAATATTTCGTGAGAACAATTTGAAAAGTGAACCAAAGCTAAATCCCGAAACGAAATTAATAGTTCTGCAGGAAAAATTGACCCTTTGGACTAATAAAATATATTCATGATTTATGAAGTACCGCTCATAATCATTGAGTCAATAAATGCAGGATTTATATTTGAAGTCTAGATTTTTGACGAACGAAATGACGTACTTTTCATGTTCGATTCTGAGGAATCAGAAAACATGTCTTATGAATCTTTTGAAGTTTCGTTTTGCGTATATTGCGCAACACCTGACCATGCTTAGAAAATTCTTCAAGAGGGCATTCATATCAGTCTTACAGCTCTTGATCGGTTTTGATAATTTGTGAACTACTAGCCTTGTTTCTATCCTAAAAGAAAAATTGAATTTTTAACTGTTATCGCGTGTGCACGGGTTTCTAACAGATTGAATACACAAATCCGATAAAGAGTTAATAAAACTTATTCTTATCACAAGAAATACAAAAAACGCTCGATTTTTCATCAAAGATATCACAATATCACGCAATGTAATCAGTAATTATATTTTAAACTACTAAAATGTTAAATAGTACGCAATCCAAAGAGCAAAGAAAGCTAATCCGATTAACAAAATTCCAGCCGCTAAGTAAACAACAACTCACTAAACAATTAATGGGCTGAGGTGTTTCTGTCCGGCTTTTATAGATTTTTAAATCGGCCGCGCGAGAAAGTTCTAGCAATTTCTGGAAAGCAAAAAGAGTTGAACTACGGTTACAGCTAACAAAGTAGTCAATTACATTTATTCAAATTAAATATCAATTGCAGAGATAAACCTTTTTTCTATGTTAAATGCACGTGCTTTTTTATTTTTACTTTTCCGACGCAGCTTTCTCTTAAAATTTGTCAGGCGCTGCATTCCACGGGGAAATAAAATAATTTTAATTGTAATTCTACTAAAGATGTCTAACTAAATACGAAATTCGCAGCACTATAATACCCCAATTTTAATAATGCGTGAAAAAGAAGTTTGGGTATTTATATTAAATTAAAACTCTTCAAAAGAAACAGCATACACGTGGCTACTTTCATCTAAACGTTTATGTGCCTTTGCCTGATAATTAAAGCGAAATCAAAATCTATCAAAAGAAGCTGTTGAATTCTTTCTTAAAAAAGAATTGCGTATTGGAAAACAATCAGAAATGAAAGAAACAAAGTAATAGCTTTTTAATAATAGACAAAATTTTTCTTTGCTTTAGTCACGCTCATTAATTCAATGTAAAAATTTTAAGCCGTACTATTCTCTACGCCAACGCTCGAATGTAAGACTAAGAATGCAAGTAATTGAGCTACAGTTCCTATTCTTAATACATTTTTGACACTCATATTTAACATTCAGTTCTGATCTCTTTATAAAAGTATTTCCTTCCACCTACGTAAAAGGCCTTCAAAGCACATATATTTGAGTATTATAGTTCGCCCACACATTAGTGACAGAAGCTGTAATTATATTATAATTCATGCTTAATAGAATGCATTTAATCTCCTTAAGTCAAACCAAAAATTCAGAAAAGAAGTAAGAGGGGATTCAAACACAGTGCACACAGATAAAGATTTTCTTCTATTTAAGAATGAATACATCCTTTCTAAGCACACAGTAAAACATGAAATATTTTTCTTTAGTAAGAGAAGATTCTCAGCTACATCAGTTCAGAATTTCTAGCGGCAGATCGAATACATACTGAAAACATGATGAAAAAATAATAATCAATTTAAAACATAGTTTTAGTACGATCATCACATCAAATTAAACGTGGATTAGTAATAGTACATTTTATCATCCTATTTCAATCTGTACAATACCGATTATCACTCTCAGTATCATATTATCAATAACAAAGAACTAATAAAAAAGTTATTTAAGAAACAATAGTAAACAGAAACAGTTGCTAATTATTTGTTAACCTCTCTTTTTGTAGCAATTATTTGTGCTTATAACAAAACATGTGTGCATTTGCAAAGCTATAGTTTCGAAAGTTGAATAAGAGATTTTTATTCAGTCTGGCAGTAAAAATGCCCTACAGAAATTCGAGAACATTCTAACTGAGTGATAGAAACTGAAGCTACTAGCTCCATCTATAGATTGAAAAATGAAAGAAAAGCGATTAAAGAACAAATCCCTGAGAAACTTGATACTAAAATGGATTAATTTGAGGGTAACTGCTTATTATATGCTTATTATTTAGTTTTTTGGCATACTCTTTTTCTTGCAAAAGAAGGATGCTTCCGAAACTGGGGGGGTATAGAGGAAATACTTTCTTTTTTTTTAACTACCTACGTTATGTTTATTAAAGGTTTCATATTTTGTCTAATTTGTGCACACTGCTTTGCTTATATTTTGATTATTGCAAGCACCATTAATTTAACCATTTTAGATGGTTTGCTTTGTTTGAAAAAAAAACAATTATTTTCTTTTGTTTGCACTTTCCTCACAAACCTTTGTAAATTTCTTCGTTTGGGTTTAATTCTTTCTTGAAGTTTGAGCTTCATTCAGTGGAAGATCACATGTTAAGGAAACAAAGAGCTCTAATCATTCAACTCTCTCTGATCTAGTTCTGTCAAACAACTGGAGTTCTTTATCTCTTAATGCCACCTCTTTAACAGAAAAGATCAACGGAAAGTTCTGTGTTCCTTAACAGGGACTTTCATTCAAAAGCATGTAGGATAATATAAGTACATAATATATACTGTTCCGTTTCTAACACTGTCATATTATATGTGTTCTGAGATAAGATTTTGAACTTAACATTTTCGGTAACTATTTTATTCTTGTTAAGTCTTTCGATTGTTTATTATGTGGCTTTAAAACTCTAATCTGAAAATCCTGTCGTCAGGAAAATAGTGGTGTAGAGATGAAATGTGCAGAAAATTATTCAGGTGTCTAAATGTGCTAGAGGAAAATCGTGTTTTAAGAAACATTGCTACTAGGAGTTAATTGTACACAGGATGTTTCAGCAAATTGGTTACAGATTTTCTGGAGAGATAGAGCGTATCTATACTATGCATGGTCGAAAACGCTTTCCTGCAGCACTTAGTGACCACACAAATCACAGGAAAGGAAGGACACGAATAGCCTGAGAAAACATGTTTGTTACGCTTAGTACAACAGAAACCACGAAATTAGAACAAAAACAGCAATGATTATCATCAAAGAAGGTGTTCGAAATTAGACCACCGACCATGATGCAGATCTCACATCTCCGGCGCATAGAAGATCTGATGTTAGGTTCTGGACTTCCCCAG
Organism: Stegodyphus mimosarum; assembly: GCA_000611955.2. NCBI lineage: Eukaryota > Metazoa > Arthropoda > Arachnida > Araneae > Eresidae > Stegodyphus > Stegodyphus mimosarum. The sequence goes on along the minus strand of KK119745.1, from coordinate 368,367 downwards.
CAAAGCCACGAAGCGTCCCTCCAGAGGAAGTAAGCAACGCAAGTGAGGTCTGGCGATCTTGCCAGCATTGGACCACCCCTACCGATTCCATGTTGAGGATACGTTTCGAACGTAATTTCGAACAACTTCTTTGATGACGATTGTCTGTTTTTGCTCTTATTTCTTAGTTTCCGCCGCGCAAAGCACAATAAACATGTAACCTCACCCTGTTTACGTTCTTCGTTTCTTGTATTTTGTGTCATGCTACCATGCCAGGAAAGCGTTTCCGACCGTGCATTGCTTGCTGTGTGTTTTTCCATCGTCTAGGTGCATTCTATCTCTTCTGAAAGTTTGTAACCGATTTGTTGAAGCATCCTGGATAAAATAAGGAATCCTGGATAAAAAAGGTATCCCTGGATAAAATAGAGAATAAGAAACTAAAATAAATAAATAAATAAATATGGCGTTAGTTGAGAAGTACAGCTTATTCATAAAAGACATTTATACCGACAAAAATACTGCTATTACACCGACAAAAATTTCCTTCAAAACCTGCCAAACGAAACGTTTTGAGGAATTCTTGCTTCCAGAAACTTTACATTATCGGATAGCTTAGTTAAGTCCTGTGATCATTCCTTCCGTTTGGTTGGTTGACCAGATCAAGGAAACAAGGGATTGTTGGACAAAGACACTATTTTGAGTTTCGTTCAAAACCAGGATGCGCAGTGTTGTTCAACTGCAGAAGTTTATCAACACAGAGAAGACAAATGCTAAATGGAATATCTTTGCCCTCGTCGTAAACTATTGCAGATAGAAGCCTGCATTTCACTAATGACAGAAGCCTGCATTTCAAACTAATTCTGGGGGAACGCGTTTCTAGGAAATATTTTTATTGCATTTTACGTCTGCAGGTATATTACCAAATTTAGATTATAATTATACAGTTATGAGTTTGATTTCCTCCATGTGGGTTATTATTTCGCATACAAGTTGTTTGAATAACTTTACAGAGTAAAACGAGATTTGTTCGTTGGAGAAAAGGTAATTATTGATTATGTTTTGCTCAGTACGCAAGTGTATTTCGTAGTTAAGACAAAATATTCTAGTATCCATAAATATAGAGTGTCCATTTCTTTTCATGTGAAAGAAAATTGATATTTATTTTTAAATATCAAACCTTAAGAAAAAAAATTGTTACATCGAAAGCGCACAGATATATAGCGCACAGATAAAATTATGATAGGAATTACCAGTTCCTGCTATGCTGGAATTCGTTTTCACTCTGAAGATCATTTTCTGTGTATAAAAGTATTATATCTACCTATCAGGTAGTTATTACATGAAGGTGACAGATGCATTTCTTTCGACTAGGAATATTATTTAATGCTATAAAATATCTTTACGTCTAAGAGTTTTTGTATTTTTTGCGTCGAAACCTTCTGGATCTCAAGACCACCGCATAAAGTGAGAGTATCGGATAAACATCGAGAGGTCACGTTTTCTAAATCGTAATGTCTATTTTCCGAGATAACCGTTTTCTAAGATCTATATTTATCTTTTCTAGGATATTTTATTTCTTTGCACTCGAATCACAGGATAATAAATGTTTTAAACAGCTAAAATGGCTAAACAGCTAAAATGGAGTACTACTGTATTTTGAAAATATAGTTTAGAAACACAATGTATGTGGCTTATTAATAATGCTTATCTATTCCAGGCTTTGTATTTCTTTGTTTAGTTTTACATGGTTTCCCTCCCTATAATTTTCAGTCGCCATTTCATGATGGTTCTCTGTGATGCAATTTCCCGATCATATTTTCCTCCAGTAAGTGAATACATTTTCATCTAAAAGCTGTCGATATGGTATTCAAAATGATCTACTGTTACATTGTTTTCCATACAGAAAAGCCTCCTTTTCATTTCTCTAACAGCAATAGTATTTATTGTAGCCGAGTGGCAACTTTGCACCTACATTCTCGATTGATGTGGAGATAGTCTTCAGCAAAATGTCAATAAAGACTACGGTGACGTCTATAACGGTTTTCCTGCATTTCATATTTTTTTAAATGTCAAAACTATAAAATGCAGACCTTATCATGACACCAAATGATATATTTTATTTTGGAGTATTTTTCGGATGTATTTGCTCGAATAGCGGGAAATTCCTGATTGTATTTTCTTTGATTTATTCACAGTCTCTTCACCATATCGATTTATTGACAGAGAAAAGTAGCAGTGAATGGCACCTAGCTCGACTATTTTCGAATATATCTGATGAAGCCCAGGGATAAGCTTCCCAAACGAACCAAATCAATGACATTTCCGCTCGAGAAACATGATGTGAAAGCGAAGTCTCCGAGTTCAAAAGCCTTCGCAAATACTCGGCAGCAATAAATCAACTCAGAATATAAGATTTAGTCATTTCTATAAACTTAGCTACTTTTAGGAAAGTATCGAACCTTTAGCAAGAAGTCAATAAAGAGCAGGTGACGCACAAAGCTTTCACTGCTGCAATTTGGTAAGAAGATTGATTGATTCAGGAATTTCGAATCTCAGCTTTTAATTAAAATAAGAGATATAACAAGTATCGGACATTATGAAACTAAGAGATGTTAATGCTTCCTCAGCATTCGTTTGAGGTTAAATAAGAAAACCTTTTCAGAAGTAAATAACACAGTTATTTTATGAGCAAATTATTTCTAGTTAAGATAGTGAATAATTTCTAATTGAGGCACTTGTAACTAGTTCAAATTTCTGAAAATTTCCCGAATTTTACCAGATGCCGAAAACATTTCGAACCAAATATCTGCAAACTGTCTGATTTCTGTTATAAAAGTGAATCATAGTATTAACTTTTATAGTTATCTGAAATAAGGAAGAAACTAAATTTGAAATCCTTGGCAAATTATAAGCTCAGATCGGCGGATTGTGGAGGCCATATCAGATTAATGATAATATGAGGACTTTTGAGACACAAGATCGAAGAAACTGCAAATATAAATTTTTAAATGGTTAATTTTATTTATTATAATCTTATTTTCTTTTGGTATAAAATTTATTCACTAATCAAATTAGAAAAACCACAAATCTGAAAGGTTTCAAATTTTAAATTACGTCTAAATGAGCGTTTTTTAAAGTTTTCTGTGTTACCTTAGTTTATTCAATATCATGTTCTAAGTACTCAAACCATAAAATTCAGTTCAACAGCAATATCGCAAAATAATTTTAAAATAAGCATATCTTTAGAATTTCCGAGAATCCTTTAGAATATCTTTAGAATCCTCTCAACAAATTAAAAAAAATTAAGTATTTGAGGAAATTTTGATTTTCCTTTCAAATAACATTTAACCATAATTCAATAATAAATATTCCATTTTAAAATTATTTAAAAACATATTATATACCTATACTCCTGCCATTACTTTCATAAATAAAGATTTTTATACACTCCAGGTTTCTGCACGTATCTATTTTATTTGCAATTAATTTTATTTCACTTGTTCAAATGTGTTGGCATTAGGCCACTCGTTGTCAGTTACATTCGATACAATTTTCATCTCAAGCCAGTTTTGGGATTTAGTATTTTCCACGATACGAATATAATTCAGTATCTTCTTCACTCGATATTTCGTCTACTGCCTCATTTGATATGCAGTTTAATATAATAGCATAATACCAGAGAAATGTTTCCAAAACTGAAAAGAGAGAGAACCGTTATATTTTAGAAAAGGTACATTTTGTAATAAAAACGAAAAGTTAACAAATTTTTTCTTTCTTGTTTGCTGAATTCAAATATATTTCTCTATTTTCTACATAATTTTCTTGTCAGAATTTACTAGAACAAACAATGTCTTGGGATAGCCTACTCTACCATCTGTAATGACAGCCACGGTCCTTTTAGGAATTCACTGTTGTTTTGTGGTAGTTCCAGTGAAAATTGGAAACAGTAAATCTCCTGTTTAAGTGAAGCTGGGTCTTAATGTCTGCACGAAATCGTGTGTGATTGCAAATTGCAGACCAAAACGCGATTCGTCAGGGACGATTTCTCGAATCTTCCTTGAATAGTCTCACCCATCACTCCACTTTAGCAATGTCTGCATACATTGCGCCTATCTGCGTCTATAAAAGTTGCGGATATTCGTCTATCTGACGACGAATATCCGCAACTTTTATATTTCTTGTTATTAAAAACTGAATAACTGACTGCATTTAACAGTTAACAGGAAGTTTGATTTTGTTATATTTTTAATCCCATTGTCGCTGGGAATGCAAGTGACGTCAGATTCTTCTCAAATAATACTAGACTCACAGACTTCTTCTCAGTATGAAATTTCAAATGGTACTCACAAGTACTTTAACTTAGGAAATAACTTAAACAGGTATTGTGCTATTTAATATTGACTGAAAATAAAAACATTTTGATAAATCCTTCCCTATATGATTTTTTTAAATTTATGTAAATTTAAATTTACGTTGTTTCATCAAAAATAAATGAAATTTCGAATTTATTTTAATATACATTGTTGAAAAACTTCGAAAAAGTTATTAGATGTCTGTAATAAAGTTATTGGATTTCTTCAAATACAGCTTTAATTCCTTTTTCCAGAATTTGGAAACATAGTTCTATTCATTAATGAACTTATATATATTCTACTTTATTTTCAGCAGCAGGTTTCTCTTCTCTTACAACCGTCATTTTCTTGACTGCACTTCCTTCGTGAATCATCAAAGGAGGCATTGATATTTATGAACCACCGTCACATTATATGTCTGTTCAATATACGTGCATTGTTAAATAACCATCTGCTTTTTATCCTCTGAACTGCAACAGAATATCATTAATTTTATTTGCAGATCTCCTGCAAACAACAGAACACTCTTTTTGAACATATGAACCAAAGAACTAGTTCTTTGCCAGAATTACTGTTCTTGAATTCCTGGTTTTAAGGAAGAACAGATATTACTCATACTTCAATGTTACATATAATCACCTATTGCATTTGAATTTATGTTAAGATATTCTATAATTTCCGCTTATTTTTTGGTAAATATTTTACCAAACTTTACTAAAGTATATGGAAATTAAGAAGACTATAATTTAACGCGCGGTCTTTCCTACGCATATTAGTGACTTTTAAAATTCCTGTCTTTATTACTTCCTTATACAATGTAAAAAGAAAGTATTGCTACGGGGAAAAATTTCACGCATCATATTTCAATGAAAATATCCATTTTGACAGCTATCGAATGGAATTTAACGATCGTTACGTGACATCTGCACGTCAGGACAGAATAAAAGATTCTTTTTCCCGAATCGAATTATAAAATTGATTTAAAATGGATTCAGAAGAGATTTTTCGTGGCGTCTGTACTATGTACATATATACGTATCTCGCTTAACTCAAAAACCAGTAGCCCCAGAATGTTGAAATTTTGTATATAGGACTGCTATAACATGAAGATACGTACCCGCCTTTTGGTTGCAGTCGGCGGCACCAAATGTATATATATATATATATATATCGTCTGTTATTCGGCTCAGTTAGCTCAGTTTTTTATATGTTATAAGGTATATCTCCTACATTCTTAGCGTGCCTTCGTGGTGTAATGGTCAGCACACTGAGCCGGTATTTCAGAGGTCCGTGGTTCGATCCCTGGCGAAGGCATTGCATATTTTTCATCTCTCTTGTTCCAAAAAAGTACCTAATGTCTCTACAATGTTGGCAAATTGTGCATTTTTTGATTTAAAAATTATTGAATTATGTTGTTCTTATCTTCCGGTTAAGATTTTTATGCCTTTCGTTAACCTGCATGTTATAGTTGTAGAATTATCAACACTTTAGGAGCTGTTAAAGTGCAACCAAGCCTAGTTTTTACTATAGCAGACATATTTGCTTATATTTGAAACTTAGCAGAATAGGGGATTTGTTGCCAATCTAGAGAAACTAAACTTCGCAACAAAAAAAGTAACGTCTTCTTTTATTATTGCGAATTAAATTATGCTTAATGCATTCTGGGATTATCACTTAAGTTATTAGAGTATCCTATATATTGAATTCGCATAGCGGCCGCAACAAATTAAGTCCATTTCTACGCCTTCAGTGTCTTTTTGCCATATGAGACTAAAAGTAAACGTTCAGTTATGTGCACCGAAAAATCTGCCTTCTTGCCTGCTGGCCGAATTGCATGTTTTTGCGTAGAAATTGCGATTTTAATTGTAAAAGTTTTTTATTGATTTTACTATATTTGGTGTTTTATGTTTTTCTATATCTTTCAATTTTTAATATAGATATTTTGAGTTTTTATTTATGTTTGCCTTGTCGCGAGGTGAGAACTGAACTAATTGAATGAGAAATACTTGTACATCTCTAATGAAATTCGAGGAAATAAATTTAAATAAAACGCACAAAAATGTGTATAATTTAATATTCCTCACAAGGAAGTCATGTGGTGTACACATCATATGTTTTTACTCTTGTGATTGCAGTTCTATTGAGTTGCAGGCGAAAATATCATGGACCAAACGCCGTGGAGAAAACAACGCAAGGCGAAAACGTACTGGGATAAAAGAAAGCAGGATAAAAAACATCGCTGTTCTAAGCATCGTGATGCGAAAAATCATCGCCGAAAAAAAGCAATTAAAAACTTCTGCAAATTAAGACATCGTCTTTGAAAATACCGTAGTAAGAAATGAAGCCTTACAAATCATCGCATGATGATAAAATCGCAGACATACGTTTTGCAGGCTTAAACGTTTTATATGTGTATTCACATAATGATTTATGAACGCAAGAAGGAATGTGGAATATTTTTAATTTGATATTTTTGAATTAACTAACAAGTGTTTGCTGAAAAATGAGGAAGGAAGCCTAAGTATTCCAAAACTGAAAATAAGAAGGAAATTAATGATACTTATACTAAGTAAGAGAATTTTATAATTTGATAATTAATTAAACAATTTTAGTACCACTCATATTTCTTTTCCGAATCCATTTTAGACAATATTTTTAGTGAAAAATTACCAATAAAACTGTATAAAAGAAATTAATTAGTTAATGACATTTATTAGTTAATTATATAGGTATAAAATTCTATTAGCTGCTTATACCTGGTATTTTTGCCTGCTCATTTTCAGATTCTGAATACTTTATTTTTTTCTCTTTTTTTAAGTAAAATTTGTTACTTGATAAAATAATATGAAATATAAATCTAAAAGCATTCCTCATTCATACCCGCACTCATAAATTATTATGGGAGTAGGTGAATTTTTAAAGCCTGAAAACGCATCCCTATGATGTCATCCTCTTGCGATGTTAGTAAGTGCTATATTTTTACCACTATATTTTCGACAATGATGTTTTAATGCGAAGCTTTTCACTGCGAAGTTTTTTAATCGCTTTCTTCTCGACGGCGTTTTGTACCAGGATGTTTTGGAACTGAGATGTTTTCTCATTGATTTCTTTTCTCCCACAAAGTTTTTTGCAATTCGATGTTTCCCCTTGCGCTGTTTTTTCGGCGATGTTTTCGCCCGCGATGAATTAGCTGCGATGTTGTCGACAAATACCGTTGTACTGTATTATTAAATTAGTCTAACAAAATTGTACATGAATGTTAAAATTTTAGTACGTTGTGTACCTTGTACTTAAAATATATGAGATTTAATAGTTTGATAAAATACTTGGTTACAAAACATGGTGGATGATCACTAACATAATATAAGTGTTTTCCCATGTGCCCCTATCTTTATTGATAGTACAAATTTACGATTAGCATATACAGGATGATTCGCTACCAGAGAAACAAACTTGCAGTGTGTGTAGGGGTACAGAGAACGACTCGGAATCACATAGGAATGCAGGGTGGCAAGTGCCGTAGTTGCGAGCTATGGTGCAAAGTAACAGAGAAAAGGAACAGAAACAGCAACACATTAATGGGACAGAAAACATTTTATTGAAATGTTGTACTACAAACAGGTGTTCGAAATTGCGATCAGAAGTCATCTGGTAGGACTGAAAGCGACGCTGCATGGAATTCCTTACGTTCTGGAAGATTCCTGGGATGTCACGTATCCTCCTGGCAGCTAGAGATATTCGAGCGATGAGGTCTTCAACTGAAGAAACGGGATTCTCGTACACCAAACTCTTTGCGTGTCCCCAAAAGAAGAAATCCATGCATGATAGTTCCCGTAATCTGGCAAGCCAATAAACCTTTCCACCACGACCTATCCACCGCCGTCGAAAGGTTACATCGAGGTGTCGGGGACGTCAATCGTGTAATGTGGAAGAGCCCCGTCATGCTAGTACCACATGGACCTACACCAGACCTATCATACATGGACTTCTTCTGAGGTCACATGAAGAGTTTGGTGTTCGAGACGCCCGTTCCTTCAGTTAAGGACCTTGTCGATCGAATATACGTATACAGCTGCTGGGAGGATACGTGGCATGTCAGGAATATTCCAGAACGTAATGAATTCCATTTAGCGCCACTTTCAGGCCTGTCAGACGACTTCTGGTCGTAATTTCGAACACCTGTTGTAGTACAACCTTTTTCAAAATAATTTCTGTCCCACTAATGTGTTGCTGTTTATGTTCCTTTTCTCTGCTTCCTTCCACCATTCCTACGGCCTTTGTGACCCTGCATTCCTATGTGATTCCAAGTCGTCGCTGTACCCTCTATACACCCGTCGGTCTGGTAGCGAATCACCCTAAATTTAATATGATATATAATGCATCATGTATTGTTTTCTTGTAGTAAAATACACTAAATGAGAATAAATGCACTAAAGTTATTATAAAGCAAAGAAAAATACCATTAAAGTGTATTAATCGGTACCTAAGTTTACATTCTATGTTTACAATATCAGTCATCCGTTTGCATTTATCTACACCTATATAGTATCTTAGCTGATAGCTATTTATTATACAAGGAAGCACCATTTATACGATTTGCATTTCTACTTTCTGATACTTTACATCTATTTTCTATTTCTGGCCTTATTCATTCCTTTTCATTGTAAAAGTAAAATACTTTTTTATACGACGCATGAGATCTATAAGTAAAACGAATGATATCCAACTACAGTTCAAATACATAAAGCTGCTAGTGATTTGACTGAATGTATATGAACAGATATATAGTGTGATAACAGATATATAGTTATTTCACCACCGGCTACTAATTCATCAACATTTCGTTTCGCAACTCAAACAATTATCTTAAAAGTCGCAGTTTTCACTCTGGTAGCCATTTAACAGCTAAGTGAGGACGAAGAAGGCATGAGATACGTCAAAGTGTACAAGGATAAAATATTGTGCATTGATGGAAGGGAGGTCGCTTGAAATACTAGAATAGACAATGTTAACCTATATACTATACTTGTTTGTTCTTTGTATTTTTAACTTTTTGCTTAATGCTCAGAGGTAAGCGGCACATCAGAAAACCCAGTTACTGGAAACAATTAAGCTCTGAATCTACGTTAAATATTGTTGTTTTTCCAGTCTTTATGTTAATAATATTCAGATTGAATTCTCATTCTTTCAATTATAAAACAGTTAAAATTTACGAAAATGTTACTTGCGTACAAGTTAGTAATGGACTGAACACACATAGAACTGATGACAGTTTAATAAAATTTATTTTCGTAAAGAAACACTTTACAGTTTTGGAGCTTTCCACCAAAGTATTGATACAGGTCTTCTCAGTATGACACAGCACATTCAGTAGTTATGATTTCAAACTACTAAGAAAGTTAAGCACAACACAATGCAAGCGCATATCTAAATAGCGAAGCTCGCACGGAGATTTGTCAATACTCCGAAGACTACTCTGAAGAGAAAAATTAAAAACTGATGCTCTATCAGGTCTTATACAGCTTCTCCTCAGCAGCCGAGAATTTTCAGTACCTTCCATTTCTCGAAATTACTGGAAGGCATATACGGTTAAAGTTACGTCTAGAGATCAATTACCGATATTCATTTACACTGCATATTACAGTTATACAACGTATACAGCGGCCCGGACCAAAATATCGCCCAGTTTGGCGACGTTTCGCGATTTCTCGCCAAATTTAGAGACTAAACTTAGTCGCCAATACTATCACCAACTTAGCGCTATCTCTCCAAATTGGTAACATAGCCATTTGCCTCAATGTTAAATGGAACTGCCCCTGTAATCTTATTTTTCCAGTGGGTCTTCTTTTCCTCCAGTTATTTCATGTTACATTGTACAAGAGATATTACGATTTATATATAATGTCACAAAATTATTTACATATATGCAAAATTCGTAACAAATATAAATTGGGATGACTAAATTTTTATTACACTAATGATAGTTGTATGAAAATTATGCAGCTAAAATATGCTTACTGCAGTCTTACACTGGAATTTCGATTACGTAGGTTCACATTTATATGTCTGTTTCACAGTACTGTTGAAAGACGTACAAATGGTGCTTTACTTTCATATTAAAAATAGAGATGAAAATGCAATATCTTTGGAAACCGATTTATGTATATTTATGAATCTGAAACATAAAATATATCGGTAACGATATATATTTTATTTTACGCATTCATGTTTTAACCAACCTTTCTTTGATTTTTCCTATATTTGTAGACTACGCTATATGTACTCACTCTTGAATAACGCAGGATTATGATAAGAGGAAATCTATTCAGACAGAAAAGAGAATAAGAGCGAAAGTATCCAGTAAAGCAGGTTCTTGAAGTACTTTTTCTAAAAAAATTGTTTAGGGATGTTTCGTTGATAGCACAGCCTTTTTCCGCTCCTAAATTTTTATCGTATTTTCTCAGTTTTGGGTCTTAGAGAATGCACTTCACTCATTCATTCTTTTTTCCATTCCTTGCTTAAATATTGATTTTTTGCAGAGATGGAAACGTTTTCTTTATTGTGTTTTATTTATACCCGAAATATTCTTCGCGAATATTTTGAGATTTTGAGGAACTAAGCATTATTACCAAATTAAAATCATTTTTCTAATATTTCATACATTCATGATTAGGTGAATATATTTACCGCATTATTTTACTAGAATGAATATTCCGCAACTGAAGCATAGATTCAAATACAACCAAAATTAAATTTGTGAAGAAAAATAAACTATCTCGTTTGAGAATCATAAATAATAACTTACACAGTCCAGTCACATTAATGTGACCACCACGTACTTTCCATGTCAGAGTTAAATAACGAATCACAGAAGGCAGGTGGCAGCACAGTGCAGTTGAGCGTATATAAAGGGTGTGTGAGGGCTTCGGAAAACATTTCAATCGTTGGCGTAATGCAGAAACGAAGCGATTTATCCGACTTCCAAAAGGGCATGATCATTGGCTTTCGGGCCAAGGGTGGAAGCATTTCCGAAACGGCTGAGTTTGTGAACTGTTCGCGTGCCGCCGTGGTAAAAGTGTACCGTGCATGGCAAAATGGGACTGTCCAAAATCAGCGACGTGGCAAATGTGGTGCACCACGGGCCATAGATGACAGAGGCGAACGACGGTTGCGGAGATGCGTTCGGGCAGATAGACGGGCTACCGTTGAGCAACTGACCACCAAAATGAACCAAGGGGCTACCAAAAGTGTCTCCCAAAGTACTATTCAGCGAACATTGCTGCGTCTGGGCCTCCGAAGCAGACGCCTGGTTCGTGCACCTATGCTGACTGCTGTTCATCGACGGCGAAGGCTAGAATTTGCACGCCAGTACAGCAGCTGGACGTCCACTGAGTGGCGACAGGTTGCGTTTTCGGATGAATCGCGTTTTATGCTCCATCGGACAGATGGACGTTGGCGTATAAGGCGTGAAACCTCTGAAAGGAACCACCCTGCAACCATTGCCGGAACGGTCCAAGCTGGAGGCGGGAGCATTATGGTCTGGGGAATGTTTTCCTGGCATTCTCTAGGTTCACTGATCATTGTGGAAGGCACAATGGATCAATACAAGTACGCATCTGTCCTTGCGGACCATGTTCACCCCTACATGCGCATTGTTTTTCCTCAGGATGATGGCATCTTCCAGCAGGACAATGCGAGGTGCCATACAGCTGCCAGTGTACGTGCGTGGTTCGAAGAGCACCAGGATGAGTTTACCGTCCTCCCCTGGCCAGCAAACTCACCTGACTTAAACCCAATCGAGCATCTGTGGGACCATCTCGATCGAGTTGTTCGCGCCATGGATCCTCAACCGCGTAATCTAGCGCAGCTGGCCACGGCATTAGAGTCGGCATGGCTCAACATCCCAGAGAACACCTTCAGGGACGTATGTGACTCTCTTCCTGCACGTCTCGCAGCAGTCCGCTCTGCGAAAGGTGGTTATTCTGGCTTTTGACAGATGGTCACATTAATGTGACTGGACTGTGTATATATAGGCTCTTTTTACGATGTTAACAAACGCAGGTTTAATTCTTTCCATTCCTTTTTATTTTTAGAATATATAAACATTTTAAAATGTTAAGGAATTAGATCCAACAGAAAGAAAAGCGTTTGCTAACAGTTATAAAGGTATCTTTCCAACTGTACCCTACTTTTGTCAATAGATCTAGTATAGTAATATGACATTCAGAACTGAATTTATATGAACAAGCTTCCTGATAGAAATCAGAATTTTAAGATCATGATAAGTGCTTATGAATATGTACCGATGAAATATTTAGGAAGTTTGATACTTAGTATTGTACTTTGTAGTAATTTAAGTATTGTAGTAACGTTTTATTGTGTTGGCAGAAACAGTCGTTATTTCGGCTAATTATAAATGTGTAATAGTTTTCAATCAATGATTTTTGTTTCATGGTTTTGTGTGTTTATGATTTCTGTGTTTCTTGTATTTTTACATTACGGTTTTGTAGGGTATCATTTAATTTTCTAACCCGCTATTTTAAGTTTTAAAGTAGAGTAGATTTTATTTCGATTCGCATTTCATTTCTCAGCCAGAATGCAAATTTCTGGTACGCGTGATATTCAAATTAGGTAGAATGAAAGAAGTACTTAAAAGAAGATTTTGGAGGGTGAAATCAGAGCATGTTCTGCTGCTTAATAGACACTTTGCTATCTTTGATTCTCTAGCGATTAGAATTCTGTGGCGTAGAGTTATTTTTGCCATTAGACTTATTAACGCCGACTTTCAAGTTAGAGCCAGCTTGAGATGTAGTTAACCTGTGAAACCGTTAGGCTATACATAACATCATTATTTTTAAGGCCACAGGGAACATAAAATGATTCGAATTTTCGAATTCCCTTTATAGTCTTAAAAATAGAGCAAACTCGGATATTTCTCTCTCTATATATATATATATATATATATACTCAGATACACTCCGATACACAGAATTATATATATATATATATATAATTTTCACAGGTTTTGAATATATAAGGTCCTAAAACACGATATTTAAAAATGTAAACAAACAGTGCCACGTCCCTCCCCCCTCGCGTAAGGAAACATAAGTTTTTCACAATTTTCAGCATTCTTGCTCACTGAAAAGAGCAAATCCTTTTTTGATTTTACCCTATTATTTATTCCCCTTTTTTCTAGATAGCCAAACTACATTTTTCTAATACATTTCTCCATTTTTCTGATAGAAAACTTTTGTACAAATGCACACACGGTCGAACTCGGTAATCCAAATGAGGGTTTTAACCATTGTTTATGGGAACGCTTACCTAAAGCTGTTTTGTCTCAACAACTACTTTGGTAATAGATGTTTTAGATGCTGTAATTTGTTTTAACGATGGGGCTTACAGCCGCACAAACGTTCTAAAATATTTGGGTCTTTAACCTCGGCCATAATATGAAATATTAATTGAAAACAATTGATGAGACTGTAGTTCGAGAAGCATTCTTAAGTTTCTAAAATCTCTCTAAATCAGCCAGAATGAAAATTAAAACGATAAAACAGAGAATAATTGATGTAGAAATGTTAAAACAAAATGAGTGTGGTGTTTAAAGATTTTAAAATAGTACATTTTAAGCGTTGTGGGTATACATACAGTTTTTTGTCTTTTTCTGAAAATGGGTTTTTTTAATGCTTTTTTTTTGTACATTTTTCTAAAAATCCATTTAAGGTAGAGTACTTAAGCTTTCCCAAGTTGTGCAACTAATGCATTTCTTTAAAAACCTAACATTATAGATCTGAATGGAACACTTTTGAAAATAATGAAAAAAAATCTTAAAATCTTTGGAATTTTCAATTTTTTTAGCAAATTAAATTTAATTATTTTTAACCAAAGTGAAAATTGCTTCTTATTATTCTCAAACAGTATAGTTTCTTTTACCATACCAAATCTTAATGTGATAAACTCAAAAGGTTTTCAGAAATGTGTACCGAATAGGCATATTGTTCCAAAAATTTCATGCAGTTATATATAAAGTTAATTAGTTCTTGCAAACTAATTTATGCAGCTAATTAAATTAATTTTACTTAAATATACGATGAAATATGTATATTTACTGTGAAAAAATAACCTCAATTATATCTGTATTTTTAGATAAAATATATGTTGCTGAATCCTTTGCAAAAACTGCTTCATTTCTCCTGTCGAGATGTTCCATGTACCCTTATATTATACATTATCTTCTAAGCTAAGCCAAAAGTGTTGGCTTTTGTAAGCGCAAATTAATGCCGACTGTTAACCTTTATTTGAGTTCTTAAAGGGTCCTTTACACCTTTCTCCTGACTCTGTAGTACTTTAAAAGACTTTGTGATAATTCACCAATGTCTTCAACGTCGTGAACATTGTATGTTAGTTAGGCATACACGATATTACAGTTTATTATGAAACCAATTAATAAAGACTTGAAAAAAACAATTAATCTAGCATTGGTTAGAATATTAATTGAATCAATTTGCAGAATTTAATATCAAACCAACGATGTGACCTCAATAATGCATCGAACGCAACTTTTCGAGAACTCCTATGGAATTTTAAGTATTAAAGCTAAATGAATGCTTATGTCCTAGGATTTGTTCTTTCTGATTGACTGATGTAGGTGAGACACACCGTCGAATGCAGTTTTTCTCCTTATCATAAGAAAGCTAGGCTGAAGAAACTTGCCATTCAAACATTTTTTTTTCATAATTTCCAATGGCTAGGAAAAAAGTTACAAAGAACTAAAATCTTACAAACAATAGAACAAAGAACATAAAGACGGAAGTCATTGCCTAAGAAGCGCTCTTTCCTCCCTGTATCTCGACTCTTCTGTAAGACCACGAAGAGCCCCACATCGAAGCAGGTGGTCTCTGTCCATTTCTTCTCCAGAATTGCAAAGTGAGCAAATAGGATCTCTTGAAATGCCTATGCGGTGCAGGTGAGCGGCAAGGCAATCATGTCCTGTAGGCAAACGGAAAGCTGCAACTGAGTTGTAGTACGTCTTGGATTATCGGGAATAAGAGAAGGACTTATTATTTTCCAACTTTTCAACGCTGTATGAGTCTGAAGATCTCGTAAGGTATTAGATGTAAATAAACTTTTTAAAAGCAGTTTAATCCTCCAATAAGAAACGGCTGTATTTGGATGCTGTAGTAAGTTGAAAACTCGTTTTGCAAGTAAGTCCATTTGTTCATCACCTCAAAGGGCACAATGGCCGGGCACCCACTGGAGGAAGATTTGTTTCCTCTTTAAAGTGAGAATTCGTAGGAATTCTTGGCATTGCAAAATTTCAAGTGTTAATGGATGTTCAACAGAGTAAATTGTCATTCAAACAAGATCTGGGAAAAAAAACATTTCGATGAAAAACTGTCTGCAGCATTTACAGGTGTAATGAAAGTTTAAAGAGAATAAAAATATTTTCCTTCACAAAATGCATGCTTGCCGATATACTTTGAAGGGTAACTTTCCAGCCACAATATTTTACTCTAAGACCCCAAAGTTTGTCGTAGCATGGCGTTGCGTTAATCAATAGAAGCAATGTTGATCAAGAAACTTTCACCACCAATGTAAATGATAAAAACGTATACTTAGTATTTAGCTAATAGCAGTTGCCATCTGATGCCGATAGCCTAGCTGTATGAAAATAATCCCAACAAACACTACTGCTAATTAGATGTTTCGACAGTTCTTGCATCAATTTCATAAAAGCTTTAAAGGTTCAATGTCGTGTTCAGTTATTTAACTGGCTCATCAAAATGTTTAGAAGTAATTGATACAAGATAGATCTTTTCATCACACTTAATTGGAAAAAAATATCTTAAAATAACCCCCACCTTCTGGACAAACCACCATCAAGTTTATTTTTAAAAATATGAAAATGGCACAGTAGTGTAGCACAGTTTTATGACACAGTTTGTACACTGATCCAGTTAAAAATGGCACAGTTTCGTACAGTAGTGTTACATTCGAAAAACAGTAGTATTATATTTGAATACATTTTTGCATAAAATAAGCTTCTGAAATTCCCGTTTGGCTTCAAACTTTCACTTAGATCATGTAAAGGAAATAACAGACACTTAGAGAAAATGTCACATAAGTTGTTAAATAAAACTAACTAAGGATTATCGATCAATGCCCCATGAAAACAGCTGAGAAAAATCGCAATGGAAAGTAATACTATACTTAAATTAAATGCTTTATTATTTTGAAGAAAAAAATGGAACATAGAAATTACATGTAATTTAAAATTCAAATAATCATTTAAATGATCTCAAGTTTACCATTTCATGAAATCATTTTTGTAATACTAAGTGTGTGGTTTCGTTTGTGGTTAACGTCCAGTATTTTGTTACAAAATAAAATCGATACCCCTTAATTTGATTTAATAGATTTAAAAGCACTAATTGGTAATAATTTAAATAAAAGAAACATTTGACATTTTCTCTAATTACAAATGTTTATTTTTTCCTGTACATCACTTAAATGAAAGCAACAAGCCAAATATGAGTTTCTGATGCTTATTTGATTTAAAACTGTAATCGAACATAAAATAATTGTACAAAACTATGCGCCATTTTCGTATTTTATAAAAATAAGCTAGATAGTGGTTTATGCGAAAGAAGGAGATTATATTTTAGAATATTTCTTCCCCATAAAAGGTCTGGCTTTTTTCAACAAGCTTCGTTCGTACCATATAAACACTGCTGCGTGAAAACAGTACCACTTCTCTAAAGTATTGCAAGAAATATTCGAAGCAGTTTGTTTTCAGCTTCATGGATTAAAAGTCAACTCTGCCTGCCTGTTTCAGTTAAGTAAAGTTTACTATAGTATTAACAAGCCTGAAATTCAGTAATTTATTTATTTATTGCAATATCTTAATAATGTTATTGTTTGTTGCTATATTGATGACTTTATTTTTGAAAGAAATGCGATGCTTGTTGTAATTTATATTACATTTAAAGTTTTTTTTTCATCTTCCCCTGTAGCATACTATTTTAATGAGAATCATTTCACTTAAAAGTTTTTCCATCTCTATAGATTTCATTTTAGGGGAAGGCAGGCTTTATTATGCTCTTTTCAATTAAACTTTTAAAAAGATTCCGTATTAGTCCGTGCTAAAATTACCCGTAGTCCAAAAAGTCAAAAGCAGAACACATTAAAATTTTACATTATGCCCCTTAGATATGCTCTCTAATGAGAGTCGCCATATTTCTTCCAATGTTGTAAGGCAGTTTTGCCTATTCAAGTGGCATTTATAACTCTGACTTTAAATTAACGAGTAAAATAAAGAGATTTTTAATAACCTAATAAAAGATTTTTTTTAATTTCTTCAATCTTCTCAAAGAAAAAAGATCAATCACAAAAGTAGTTTGCATACATTACATTAGCGAAAATTACGTAATTTAAAATACATATCCTTAACAGTTTTGGAGTGCTGATAAGGGAAATGTTTTACACTTTTAACTTCGTCCCAATTTCATCACAAAATGCAAAACTGAACCCATTTTATTATAAGAGAGCTTTGCACCTGTGGCCATTAAGTATATTAAAGCAATCGTTAAAAATAATTTGTTAACCGTAAAATAAATACTTATTTTTGAAGAGATACATCAAGGTATGTATATATTTCAGATACTATCTCAGAAAACGGATTCCTGGGGAAATTCTCCCGTCAATTATAAATGGTGTTCTAATTCTGAATCTGATAACAGATCGCTTAATCCCATTAACCCTAATGACGAGAGAGATAATAAATTTTAAATGAACACATGCGCAAAGAGCAGTATTTCTGACCTTGATAATCATTAACGGGCAATCCTGTGGAGAATGCTTGAATTTGGTAGAAGGACTGTAGATAAGAAGTGCAGATGTGTACACCTTCAGCTGAAAAGAAAATAATTCTATAATTATTAAAGAACTTGGTCATAAATTCAAACAAATCATATCATGAAACAATTATTTACTTTATTTTGTAGCAATATATATATAAGTACACATTTCACGTAAAGATTTCGAGAGCTTATGGAGGAAACGTATCTCAACATACGAAATTAGAATTTCGTACTCGTAAAAAATTCTGTTTTTTTTACAAAATGATGTGTAATAAATAAGAATAAGAAATAGCAGCATCGTAATCGAAACATACTCGTTCGTTGTTTAAGATAATTTGTCATTTTTTTCGTTGTCATTTTCGTCCTTCATTTGGCAGCTACAAATGTTTAAGCATAATTTAGCAACAAGAATTAACGTAACTTAAGTAAATTTGCAGGACTCCAGTTAAGGTTACATACAGGCTTCTACTTCAACTGCAGATATGAATATGAATTTTAATATAATAGATTAAGGATGTGTTTATGCGGGAAGAAGCTTGAGCTCACGCGGTAGAGGTAAACAGAAATCTTTGAGAAGGTCCCAGTTAAAGAAAAGGAAACAGAGCCACTAGCGTTAAAAAAGTGAAAACAATTCCCAAGAAAATTTCTTTAAAAGCTGAAATTGAAGAGAAATTAAAATTGGTAAATTAACTGGATTTTTAAGAACTTTCATGAATGTAAAATAGCTCTAGAAAATCTAGTTCTCCAATGAAGATTTTCATGCAATTTCTTGTTTATAAACTAAAAAAAATTTTTTTGACCAACAGTAATGGGCAGTTGAGGATTTATGAGTTTACTTTTTTCTAAAATATATCTCATTCTCCTTAATGCAAAAATTCAGGCTTTGCTGCTTTTGCCAACGCGTATTGAATGGTATTGGAAAGGAATGCTGCAGCTACCACAAAAGTTCATATCTACAATAGGGGTCATAAATTTTGACTGCAAATTTTACCGAGAGGAAAAAAACGGCTATTTTATAACTTGATGGAGGGAAATGAATGACTGCTGAATTCTTATAACTGCTCAATAAACTGTTTCCACATTATTTATAAACTTTAAAAAACTTTTCACCAGTGGCTTTGCTTCCTTTTCTTTGTCTGAAGTTTCCTCGAATTTTCGGCCTACTTTCATCGCTTCAGCACTAGTTTTTCCTTCATCATTGTCAATTTTGCAGCTGAAGAAGAGGGTTTAATGAAAATTATGCAATTTACGCCGATTCCTTTTGCGATAACATTTTTAATATTTCTGTTTGGTATGTTCTTTTTCCTACAGCCAATAGTACTTTTTAACTCTATAAAATACTTCTCTCGCGATTTTGTTCCCTTATCCAAGTGTGCGATTATTATTAAAAATCATTCAAGTACCTTCTGAAAATATTCATTTTGTTTTAAAATCGAACATTAAAACGCAACTACTGAGGTGCCTGCCAATAAACCTGAGACAGACTGATAAGTAACGCTAATTTAACTGTCAATTTCTAGAACTTTAAAGACAGACAGACGAGTTATACATCGTACGTTCTAAATACAGCACACAAAAGTTTAATTTAATGTTTAAAATAAACCTACTTGTACACATCAGCCTAAAGCTTACACAAACTATTAAATAACAGAAATGTAAAATCTGCTGCTTGCGGAAAAACTTAGATCAAATGTCCAGTCTAAATTATACTAAAATATTAGTATAAGTCTAAATATAACTAAAATATTATATACAATGTAAACGCGCTTACTAAGCTTTGCAGTACTTTGCGAAATAACAGCGGCTAGCAAAGCTAAAGCCATTGGGGCAATACAATAGCAGAGAGATGTAACACAGTAACCACTCAAAGATAGCTACCAAACACTCTCTTTCAAATTCAAGAATTCTTTGTTAATACGCATTAATAATTTTGCATCGTAGTGGGAGTGGACAAAAGTAGAAAGGCATAATTAATTAGATTAGTAGTAAAAGCAAATAAATTAGATATCTGGTTAACTAGCATAGAAACCTGCAAAGACAATGCATGCATTATATAATTATAAGTAAAAAAATCAGATTTTGCAGCTGGCCATAATCTGGTCTTGAAGGAAAATATAAAGTTCACAAGCTCTTTTGAGTTATTACACCTATATTTTGTTCAGTTTCCATCAATAATTATTTGTTATATCAAAATAGTTTCAGGAATAAATTGACAAAATAAGAAATCAATGAAAATTCCTTTTAATAATATTTGGAAATCTAAACATGCATATTAGAGTTTTCTTAACGCTTTGAGAGTTATTATTATTATTATTATTATTATATTGCAGTTAAAGCAACATATTTAACTATGCACATGAACGTCAAACAAGATCTAAAAATATACGATGCTCATAACAATTAAACATGCTTATGTCAAGATTAATGTACAGATTCTTTCAATATGTTATTGTTGAATGCTCTTATATTTCGTAGGCTTTACTTGTACCAAAGTAGGTTTTTTGTGTTAAATCGAGTTTCCAAATCGAATTTTACTTCACTCAAAAAATTATATACTCTTATAAATTAAAAGTACTAAATTTTTATCTAACATTTTCTCTTTCTATCACTGAACAATGCTAAATATCAATGCTATATCATATCAAACTGCTTATCACCTGTAACATAGTATTGAAGAATAGTTGCAACCGTTATTTTAGGTAACATGTTACTTTTATATTGAATAATTCCTCCACCTTTTATGTCTTCTTTTAGTATTTATCAGAATACAAATTAAATGGAATTTAGCCAAACGCATTAGAGCGAGAGAGCTTTGGGAATGCAACAGCATGCGGTATACTTTGGTCAGCTGTTCACAAGTTCCCTTGGTGTGGATCCGTTGGTTTGGATCCTTGTTGTTTAGACATGAAGCTATTTATTGTGCAGCTCATAATTAAATTGCTTGTATAATTGATATGACTCAGAAAATAGCAGCGGATACTATTAGTTAAATCTTAGTTGTAAGACGTAGCTCCAATAAACCTTTTACCATTTGTTTGTATTCTTAAAAGTTAGAATTCTAGGTTCGCGCGAGTCCAAAGCACCTTGAATGCAGTTTTAGAAATAAGTTAGGTTTACTTTGTATGAGTTATATAGCTTTTAAACGAATGAAAGATTTTGTTGTATACTACTGGATTATTACTTTTTTGAATATTAGAGTTACTTTAAAATTCCAATATTCCTTTTTTCAAATTAAATTACACATCTTTATTTTGATTAAAAACGAAAATGCAAATTAAACATTTATTAATTTAAATGTAATTTGGTATGCAGATCACATATTCAGTTTGAGAGAGAAATTGGGCTAGAAGGCAATCTTGGACAAATCTTTAGTAAAAGCTGTTTCCTCCCACCGTCCTCATTTTAGAATCGTAAGGAAAAATTTCGCATTGCAAAACAAAAATTCTGCCCGTTAGAGGATGTTTTCTGATTTATAATTTCCGTAACAAGAAAATATTATGCATTTTTAAACACACGTTTTAATTTATATAATATTTCGCTTTTTTTTCAAAGAAAGTATAGGATTTATTTCTTATGCTAACTGCCCCTAGGGGATCCGCTGCTCTCCGTCGGTGGAAAGAAAGGAAGGAATTATTTCTCAAATTAAATAAACATGAGATAAATAGTGTTTTCGATGTAAATTGAAAAAAGTAGAGTAATACCTGTCGCTTGAGTGATGGTGGCTTTCGAATCCACTTAAAGCTATAGAACTATGGAATTTTTGCCCTTGCAAGTTATTTAAAATATCAGTTAGCATATAAAAATGTCGCAATATTTAAGGCTCGAATTAAATAGGCTTGTGATGCCCATAAGCATGAAGCAGAATCAAATGTGGCTTTCCCTAAGCCGTAATTTAAAAAAAATCTGCCGTGGGCACTACACGATTTCCGTGTACGGACTATTAACTCTATGAATGTTAACTCTAAAGTATTAACTCTTTGAACCTACAGTAACCATCTTTTCTATTGAACGTCTTACTCACTGGTGTGAGTGGTTTTTAAGACTAACCGATGCAAAGCTGCACTCTGCTTGAAAAAGAAAAACTGTTTCCGTGAGTACCATAGAGACCGATTTGTAGGGATGTGTTCTGTGGACGATGGTCACTGACACTAACCACCAGAAATGGCCATTTTTCACGCGTTTGGACAAAATATGTGTAATTGTAGCAAATAATTTCATTATAACACCTGATATAGTAAATAAAACAAGAGTTTTGCTGAAAATATTAATTGCCTTTTCCTGTCCCTCATAAAGTTAAATTATACACATTTTTGCTGCTTTTAATTTGAACTTATTTACTCGAACTGCATTAGAGATATATTTCTCATTCAATTAATTCAGTTCTCACTTCACGACAAGGCAAAAATACTGTAAGGTATTTCTTTCACTTTCTTTGCATACCTTCGTGGTGTAGTGGTCAGCACGCTGGGCGCGTATTCCAGAGGTCCGTGTTTTGAGTCCCAGAGAAGGAGTTGCTCATTTATCAATAGCTCCTGCTTCAAAATAAATAACTAATTGGGACCCGAACTAAAAAAAAGGTAGTGGATGATGATTCTCCACCACCACGATTTGGCGATTGGGGTCCCTAATCCCCAGTCGTCCTTTAAAAGGGGGAGTATATAAGGCATTTCTCCCGCCTTCTGCTCATGATTTCATGATGTAGGGGTCTGCATGCTCGACGCGTAACCGAGAGGTCCGTGGTTCTATTTCCGGCGAAGGAGTTGTACATTTGTCTCTTCTCCTGCTTTCAAAAAATATCTAATGTCTCTACAAGTGGTGCCCGAACTAAAAAGGTGGTGGATGATGATTCGTCACCACCAGGATTCAAAATGAGTGAAGTTATTAAACTGCGCTGATAGCATACATTTATTTATTTAATAAGCTTGGTACACCTTTCGATAAACATGTTTATGATCTTCACCACCAAAGCTAATGAAACATATTTCTGAAAAAAAATTATCACCAGTATCAAAAAAAGTAAGAAATATTTATTTTACATGATGAATGTGGAACACTGGCGATACGCTGCACTGATGACAGGACTCCATGTGGTAACTGGTGTTGTTTGCATTCGTTCATTTTGGATCTTTATTTTCTCACTTTGCCGTTCGGACAAATATAGAGCCGCAAAGAGCAAGCGGTTGTACACCCATTAAGAAAGATATGACCCATGACCTATTACCTTTGTGTGGTTCCCCCCGCAAATGCAAGACAAGCGTTCTCAAACTATTTTGTTAGTCGACATCACAAATCAGTATTTTAACTAAATAAATATTATTATATATTTGGTTTATTTTTCCCATAACACAATGAAATTAATTCTCTTAACTAGCTTTAGAGTAGCACATTTAAAAGAAAACTAACGTGCAGTGGAGGAAAGGGGAAACACAATTAGTTTAATGTAAAGTCCTTTTAGAAAGGAAATAACCATTTCCAAGAAGAATACAATTAATAAATGCAGGTAAATATTTACCATGATCGGCTACTTTAATTCTGCTTAACCAACTTAATGGGTCTTCTAGTCTATCAGTGAATACAAGAAGTGGTTATTTGAACTACATCCATAAACAACCTTTGTGAAAGGATGCAACCATCATATCTTTCCCGAAATGTTACCAAATCTAATAAAACTCAAAGCCAGTCAAAGCCAAATGCATGTCCTTTCTAGAATTTGGGCAGTGGCTGTGGTTATAGTACGGATTCTAGGCTACAATAATTAAAGTCACTTTACTATCAATCGGAGCATGTTCCGAAGCGATCTGTCCGAATTATTATAAACACATCAACATTACATTTTTAATACTCGGATTTTTTTAATGGAAGGGCGTTGTATTTAATAGCCATTAGCCTTGCGTCACTACAAGGGCCGGAACTGGTGGCCATTTCTATATGGAAGCACTTAACAGATGTCCACCGTTTCCTCTAATGAAGGGATGGACAGCTGCAACTATGCTCTCGCCGGAGTTCCAGCCCATGTCCATCGCTACACTAGTCATGGTCACTAACCACTATACCGGCTAGGCGGGGTTTATAATAAAGGTAAAAAGCTTAAATCTTTTCATATTTCACGCTATTTTAAATTTTACCCCACTTTGCTATATATTCCACAGGTTCCATTTACGAAATGACACTTTACAAAACTCCATCACTAAAGGATGCTTAAATTCACAAAATATACGCAGACAGCATAGGAGGAATTAAATGAACCAGTTCCATTACGCTCTCCCGACATCGTTAATGGAAGGATGCACAGTTGATTGTCACGGCAAGAGCACCAATTAATAAAGGTGACAATGCTCCTCCCCACTAATTTTACTGAATCAGCTTCGAGTTGACAAAGACTAAACGTCGGGAAAATTTCATTAATTGCATTATTGGGAACGATTTCATTAAGATCTGTAGATTTTATATTTCTTTTTAAAAAGAGTTAGCATCTTAGTCAAAGGCGAAGTATTCCTGATTTTATTAAAGCAAACACTGTAAACAATTCGGCTCAAATTTAACTTTAATAATATAGAAAATCGTCTTCTCTTACCTTCCATAAAACAACGAAAGCCAAATTAAAATTCCATTGATTTATACAATAATGACAAATATTAGGACTAAAAAAATAGGAAAGTTTACAATTTATTTCTTGAAGAAAGAAATTTAATAGTAATCATCAGAAATTTGACAACAAAGGAAGGAATGAAAAAAGAAACTCATGAACTGAAAAAAACTGAAAGAACTCAGACTTTACTAAAGTAACGAATGTAAGCATAGGATAAGAAAGGGGCGAGAAAAGTTGAAAAGATTCTTTTGAATTTCTGCTGGCTTAGAATGGCAGCAGAAATTCATATCTTAGATACTTTTGTAGTATATTCCCAAATATTTCTTTAGCATATTTAAAACTTTCTAAATATATTTAAGATCCTTTTTCCCGTAAACCAAGATAGTCTTGTTTAGAAGCAAAACTTATTTTGCAGAATAAGTCCCTTGCCTTTTATTTTTCTCTTAGGCCTATGACACCGCTATTACACCGGTTTTTTTCACCCCTGTTAATTCATTTTAGCTTTTTTTTAGGCTTGATCACATTCCTCTTTTGTTTTTTTTCATTCATATTTATTCATTGCATAGAAGTTTATTTCAATATATGTCAAAGCAGAAAACAAATATTCAGTTCCTTAAAAATATAAGAAAATTTTAGTTTCGATGCACCATCTCTCTCTAGTGTTTAAAAAAGGAAATTCACTTCGGCTAAATATTACTAGAAATCTGGGTACAAAAAACTTGTTTTTGTTCATTATTTCATAGCCTTGAAAGTCTACGAAACATTTCAAAATCTGCAAATAAGAAGAACTTCTAAGCAAATTTTAAAACAGAAATAAGTTTATTTTAAATCTAAAAAATGTTGAAGAAGAAATATTCTGCCAGCCTTTACAGTTGCTACACCATGAAGATGGCATGCAACAAACGCCAAATTTTAATTAAAGATACCATATGCTGGGATATGAAAATGATTAACAGTCCAGCGCATGCGCAAGAAGCAATATGAGTAACGCCACCTACACTGCGTATAAATGAGAAGACTGTGTAGTTAGTGCAATCTTCTAATGACACAGTTAACGGAAGAAGGCCTCCAAAAATTAGCAAAATAAGAAATTTATGCAGAATTTTGTAAATTAAAAGAGCTCAGGAAAATTTCTGTATATTTTCTAGCTAAATCTAAGGCAAAATATCAAATGTTATACTGTTTACAACAAATGATACATATTTTTGACGAAGTTCTAAACCAGAAAGAAGATTTAATATAAATACCTGTTACAAGAATTGCTTAAAAGAATTGCACAATACACTTAACATTATTTATAAAATGAGGAATTTAAAAAAAGGCAGAGTATTTACAAAATAATAAATTACTCATTTCTTATTCATGGACTGATTTCTAGTGTAGCTAAAAATCCAAAATGTATTTTGAGTTTGTCTGTTTCTGGTAACATACTTACATACTTCTCCGTCTATTGCACATAAAATAAGCCAATTAACACTGTTTTGCTTACGCTTTCGAAGTTGCTTAACGCTGTTTCGTTTATAGTTTTAGCTTGTAGGAAAACATCTGAATAATAACGAAGTTTTTATTCTCCATATCAATAGCAAAATAACTTATGCATTAGTGCTCCCTTGAATATTTATTTTTTGTCCTTTCGTAAAATGTTCTCTTAATTTCCGTTGCCTTAGTTACGGATTTGGTTGAATTCATCCGACATGTTATTGCATTGAAATGAACAGCCGTAAGCTATCATTTTCTCGAGTATATAAATGTGACGATAAAAAAATCTAAATCATATACCCGGAATATTTTCAATTAATCATCTGCAGTTCGCTGGCTACCTTATATAGTATGCGCAATATAATCTCCCTGTCAATAATTTATGAAGAAAATTACAAATGATTAACTGGAGATAAATGAGAAAAGAAATGCAGTATGCCCATATTTGCCCTTTTTTGTGAAAATTGTTTTTAAAAAACATCTTTTGTGATAGTTCTTCATTCAACTGAATGTCTTTGTGTCTAAATACTTGAAACGTGTGCTTTTAATTAATTTTTATGTTCTTTCTGAAGCGAATTTCCCATGACAATTTTTATAGTTAACAACATTCTTTTGTTTTGGGTTTTCCAAAGTATTACTAGTTTATAATTGAAAACATAAAAAGGGCGAGCGCATTTGTTGAAAAGACCGAAAATATCAAAATAATTGTTTCGATATGCTTTTTAATAAAACAAATGGAGAAAAAAGCTAAGCAAATAAAATACAAGATTATCTCTCCATAAAAGATGGACGCTAATCCAGCTTACAGTTTAAGAAATAGCTTCTTATCAAGACAGAGTTTCCATTATTTAAAAATGAAAATAATAATTACTGAAGACTGTAAACACTAATAAATATTAAAATGCACATTAAAAGAAAAACTGTGATTACAAAGGATAAACTTTCTACACATTGGACGAGCAGATTTCAGAAATGGTCATATTTTCTTTATTATTTCCTCCTAGCTCTTCTAAACGAAAAATGAAGTAAATATTTGCATACGAAACAAAACTTTTTCTTTTCATTAGAAACGAAAAATGTAAATTTATTCAAAACTAATTACCATAAAGGGAATTTACAGCATTCATCATCTGTGTAATCTTTTTCTTACGTAATTAATTACATACTACTATAAAATTACAAATAGAAAAAGTTTCTTCTTGTTAAGCATTGTTTTTCACAATCCGCATATAAAAAACTATTTTCTCTAATTCCAGTATAGTTGCCAAGTTATTATAATGGAAAATGAATCAATGCATTTCAGTTTGCTTTCTTTAAAATATTATCTTGTTATTTCTATTAAAAGATAATATTTTATTATGGAAAATATATTAAATTTATTAGTTCGATTTAAAAATGGAAAATATTTCTATAAGAAGATAATATTTGTTACGGAAATAGACGTTTAAATGGCAGTCTTTTCGATTTTATGTAACTGGTATTTGCTATTATGGTCTCAAAAACAAATATCAGTACAGAATCAGGAAGATGCGAGACAGTTGTGCATTGAAAAATGTAAAATTTCATTACATGATCAATGGAATCATAAGTCTATATGCAAGCAACGGAAATCAAGCAAGAATTCGATCTAATGTTTTCTTCTGGTACAAAAGTTTTCGAGAAGATCAGATTCATGTTGAACTCTTAAAGTTTAGAACGGTTGACAACTTAGTAACAGCCAGCTCGTTTACTACTGCTGAAAAATCATTACCCGTCTTTTCGATAGCAGATAAGAACATCATGAAACATGCTGCTAGGACATTTGTTGCGGATGTAATTTAAAAAATGTATTTATTTCGGCTTGCATTTTTGCTTAGATCACTTGGTTGCAGCCGAAAACATCGCCCACTAAAACGTCGCGAAGAAAACAACGCAAGGCGAAAATTCGTGGTACAAAACATCGTGGGGGAAAAGAAAGCAAAGAGAAAACGTCGGAGTTCTAACACATCGTGGTACAAAATATCGTCGTCGAAAATATCCTGGTAAAAAATAAAGCACCTACAAATCATCGCATGACGATAACATCGCACACATGCATTTTTTAGTTTTCATTGGTTTTAAAAGTTGTAAAAGCATATTCACATAAAGATTTATAAGTGCAAGAAATCTTATAGCATAAAGGCTGTTTTTCCAACGACAATTTAGGAATAAACAGAAACAAGGTATAATTTTCATCAAAACAATATGAGATTAACAAACATGAAAGAAAGTATTTTGATACTTAACTAAGCAATTTTTAGATAGATAACTTCATGCAATTATTTATCTTCCTTTTTATAAAGAATTTTAGGCTGCATATTTCATGAAAAGTTATGAATAATACTTTATAAAAAAAGATTAATTTATTAATGACCTTTGTTAATTTACCATGTAAATTTAAAATTCTTTTAAGTGCTTTAATTTGCCTTAATTTTTTACTCATTTTCAATTTTCAAATGCTTACATTTCCTTCTTGCTTTTTCAGCAGAAAATTATTAGCTTATTCAAGAATATGAAACATAAAAGTAAAAACATCCCTCTTTCCTTTTTGCGTTCCCAAGTAATTATTCGAAAATGAAATTAAGGCTTTTAAAACCTGAAAAATGCATGTCTGCGATGTTATCGCCATGCGATGATTTGTACGTACTTTACTTTTTACCGCAATATTTTAGACGACGATGTTTTGTTCTACGATGTTTTAGAACTGCATTTTAGAAATCTTTGCTTTCTTTTTTCCCACGTTTTGTACCACTACATTTTCTTCTGCGATGTTTTTGCCGCGATGGTTTCGGCGGACACCCATCACTTTATGTCAAGATCTGATTGAAAAATATTTTTTACAAATAGCGAAATTTGATGAATGTTGGTGTTTAACGGCTGAGCCTCAGAAAAATATCACTAATTTGGATGAACAGGAGAAAATGTTTCTTTAATTTACAGTTAGTAAATCAGAAGGTTGTAAGTGTGAATGGCATATTGTAAAATCTATAGTCTACAAAAGTATGGAAGATGGACTTACTTCTATCTGCAATCAAATACTTTTGATGTCTATATAAATACTAATGTTTATTTAAACACTAAAGTTTTATCTATCTAGCTACTAATCACTGTAAAGATTGTGTATGTCTAATCGCAAAAATACGTTCCATATCAGATCCATTTGGCGGCTAAATAAAAAAAAATAAATGGCCAAAGAATTGAGCTCCTTACAACGTCAACTCTAATTCAAGTCTGGATATTTAAAGTTGCATTTCACAGGTACCGATTCTTCAGCTTCCAATCAGTGAGTAACATCTAGTCATGTGGCATTTAACTGACTTTTCATCTACATTATAAATTACTCCATTTGTGAATGGTCGCTTGAAATGTTTGGCAAATTACTGCCGTTTCCACTATTATTATCTTGTTTTGAAATTGCTATCGTTCCAGAGACGTTACACATTATATCTCTAATCAAATGCTATGTTCTCAGTCTGATAGAAACCAGGCATGGCTGACATACCTAGGGATCACAACTGCAAATACTTGAGCGAGAACAAAGACTCTCGAACTGCGTTTGTCTAAGCAGGCCAAGGAATTTTTAAAATAAAATTATTCTTAATAGATTCTTACATTCTGCGAATTATACACGTCGGGAGAAGCCATAGCTTATTAACCAAGTCATTAGTAAAGTATATTAATACTATTAATGAGCGAATACTTTTTATTTATTATTCCTTACATTAAAAACTAATTAGAGAAATAGTATTTATCAATTCATGCTTGAGCAAGATATCTAGCAGCTGTCTCAATGTATCATATTTCTTTCAAGCTCCGATGGAATATATCCATTATTTGTACTTAAGGGCATTAGTGGCGACAGCTCTAATGGAGTCTTTAAATTCCAATGTATTGATAAAATATCTTGCTTAACTGTTATAGATTTAACCCTTTCATGACCAAAATCCGCGGGACTGCCTTTCCTTCAAACGACCACAGCCGACCGAAACGGCCGAGACTGCGATGTTGTTTTCTTCCCTCCCTTTAAGGTATGCAATAGCTGGCGCAGTTTCCCCAAATGCATTGTATCAGTTTATTACAGACAGCTTGTTCTAAAAGGCTAATGGAATCCTCTGTCTTACGAAGTAGAAAGGATGTCATTTGAAATTTTCACACTTTTTTGGGCGTTAATGGACGGGGACGGCGTATCGATAATTTAAGCATACAGATTAGCGGAGGCTTCGGTTTTCTAACTGTTAATACGTATGTGATAAGGAAACCGAACGACCAGGAAATAGCACCACAACAAAAATTTATCATCTGCGGAAATTTCTGCCTCAAAAACTCCATGCACACTATGATTTCATGCATACTGGGGGCGCCAGTTGTCATAGATCAAAATCATAAGCCCTGTATCATTTATAAATAATGCTGTCTGGAATAGTTAAAGCAATTTACAAGAATGTTTAGTGGAGTGGGAATATCATTGCACACAGGTCGTATTTAAACACTTAATGATAAATGTCATTTCTCTAACTACTATTAGGTTTAAAGACTAATCAATAGAAAAGAACTATTCGCTTACGAAAATGTTGATGAATACATTAGGATTTTGCTACATCTTAGGAAAATTATGCTATTGCTATCAGTGCATAAAGAGGATATAGTGGCAAATAACAGACCAAAAATTATTTATTAATATGAAATAAAAAACGAAAGAATTCGACTATGTAACAAAAAGAAGAAAAAACAGATATTTTACATTATTGCTAATTTTATGTATGAGAATGTTACAGGACACAAAAAATTTAATTAAAGGGTAAAAACATAATGAAATCAATGATTCTGTAAAAGAAGTTTGTGAACTTCTGTTCTTTTTTTTCTATAAAGCGCCAACAATTAATTCAGAAATGATGTTCTATATTACAAATTTACTTACAAATGACTGAAAACATTTTAAAAACAGAGAAAATAAGAACACAGTATTGGGATTAAAAAAAATCAAATTTTAAGACAACCTCGATTTTATTTCTAAATTTGAAAAATTTGATATCTTGATTATGCTAGCAGCAGACCAACTTTACAAACCCTTTCAAGAGTTTCAAAATGTAAATGAACCATTAAATACAACATGAACGAATTCTTTTCCCATTTGTCAGCTTGACGTTAGCATCTACGGATTTGAGATGATGCTGGTGTATATATTAACACTATATTTTATAGACATATAATAAAAATAATAAACGTTCTGCGTATTAAATGCGAATAATAGTAAAATAGTATATTTAAGTAAGCAATGAACCCACACAGTGCTTAAAATACATGTCATGCATCGCAGCAGTTTAAAGAAAATTGCATGAACAGATAAAAATAAGTATTTAAAATGGGCTTTCAAATGGAATATTTTAAATAAATTATACATAAGACACATAAAAGTGACTGGTAATGCACACTATTTTAATTCTGAAAACAACTATTATTCTAAGACATTAACAGAGAATTAGTTTACATGGTTGCATAAAAAAAAGGTTAATCTTTGACTTAAACTTTCTAATTACAATATGTTAATTTTTACAATACCCTACAGCTTTATAATCATTTAAAGAACAATATTTCTTTCGGGATTATAAAACTCATTAAGGTTTCCTTTATTATATTAAAATATTTTATGCTAAAAATATTTTTTATTTTTTTAAATAAAATTACTATAATTGTTTAATTGATAATAGAAAAGAAATATTTGATAAATGGTTTCTTTCCTGTTAAGTTTAAAAATTAATGATTTTCATAAGCAAAATTTCACATTTTATTTATTTTTAAAGTTAAGTAAATATTACAGCTTTACAATAAAATAATTCGCAGCTAAAAGTATTACTTTATATAACACTGTACACAATGCAATATTTATCATAATAGCCCCAAAGAACAACATTTCTGCATTTTGTATTAGTTATCGTCTAGACTTTCAGTACACATATTACAATGACATCAATGTTTATTACAAAATTCAGTTATTTTAACATAACAAATAACTGAATAGATAAAATATAAAATGTGTAAATATCTTAAGAATATCTTTACACCATGTTAGATAATAACGAGAGTATGTTAGTGGATTTTACAGAGTGTCCATTAGAACAACGTACAGCCACCTTTCACTTCCAAGGTATATCAAGAATACGACTGAAGCAATAGTACTTTATAAAAGGAATAATAATAATGATAATAATAATAATAAAAGACTGGCTAAAATGTGTTGCATGTATTACACACTTGCTGCATGTGTTACATGATTGGATATCAAAATTCTACCGTTCATGTAGAATAATTCACTCAGTTGCTTTTGGCAAGGTGCACTGCGAAAAAAAAGACAGTTCTATATCTCCCTCTTTACTGGGCCGATTGAGAAATTCAAATTGCGTTTTTCATCATGTCTCGAACGTGCAACTTAAGATAAAATTTATATATAGCATTGACCTAATATAGGTATTTTGACACAGAATCGTATTCTGTCTGATATAACATACCAATGTTTTCCATATTTCGATTCAACGACTCAAATTATGCCTAGATATTAAATTTTGTAATTTTTTGAGAAGTTTACGGAGAAATTTAAAAATTTATCTTGGCGGATATTTTTGCAGTTTGCGCCAAGAATAATTCACTTGGCAGACAGACTTCTTAATTTATAGCAACATATTTTCTTTTCCTTTTTTTCACTGTCCACGAGAGGAAAAAAATGTCATCGTTCATACTTTCAAATAATTTTAACAGAGTGCGTAACCACATTTTCGTTATTATCGCTTATAAAAATACGCCAAATTTCAAAACGCGCCAAAATGTCAATCACGTATATCTTAGGAAATTTTGAATAAGAAACTCTAATTTTTTGCAGGTATGCTTACAAATACATCTCCTTTAAAATTATGGCAAAACGTTTACAGGTTATAATTTTAATTGCTTTTCGAAAAATTTATAAAAATTGTTTCACTAAAAAAATTTTAAAAAAAAAAAAAAAAAAAAAAAAAAATTCCGAAATTTATTTGGAATGGTCCTAAATTTCGAAATGTCAAAGGAAGAATCAAAAACGTTTAATAACAACGAGATATTAATAAATATATGACAAATTCAATTATGTGAGAACATGGAATTCTCACTGCGCGCAATGTATCGTCATCGCGGGCCACCACGTGCGCCGCATTGTATAAAAACACTGGACGGACAGGTTCTTTCTCTCTTTCTGCGTAACGTCGTTCTATCAAGCGTGTGAGGCCACATACGTCTCGCGCCATCCCCTTTGGAAGCATCGACCCATCGCTAGGATATGTTACCTGAGATGGAGGAGAAGTCAAGTTTCAATTTAATGAAAAGTGCATAATTGAGGGATAAGAACTCTGGATGAAATGACGAATCTACCTCAGAAGAAAATACCTCTTGTGCCTTATGTTCAATGTGTTTAATCTTCGCAACCCGTATCTTCGAAAGTGACGGCCATGTGCTCGATAATTGGGTATAGATACAAGAAATTGCTCTCTTCTATCATGGAAAATACGCCTCACCTTAAATAGGCATTTTGGTAAGGGTCAAGAAGTATTGTGTCATCGATGGTTCCAGATTGTGAAACTGCACTTTCCATTAAAAATGAACGATGTTAATAACATGCTTGTCTATCATATCAGACAGCATATGTAAGTCCTTCATGAATAGTTTTTGTAACCTGCACTGATATATTAATAACCCAGAGAAGTTTCTTATGCTAAAATAAATGTGTCTTTAAACGATATCTACAAGTCTCATGCATGGGGGTTATTGGGTAAGTCAACTATTTTGCTATTCTTATCTTAAAGAGTAAACGCAATGTAAACCACTAATTTTTAGGTTAGTTAAATTTATGCAGACTCAATTTATATTTGATACTTCTAGTATCACATTGGATTAGGGAGTCACATTTACAACACCACAAATTAACATTAAGGAGCTAAAATTCTGACAGCTAATTTTTTAAAAAAATGCGATTTTTACAAAACTGGCAGTTTGGTAGAATTTGAGTCGTAGAATCGAAATAGGGAAAATCATTGATGTGTCATTTCAGAAAAAGTCTGATTTTCAGTCAAAATACATATGTTAGGACAATTGCTATGTATAAAACTAATATGCGTCTTAAGTCGCGCTTTCCAAACATGAAAAACACAATTTCAATTTCGTCAATCGGCCCAGTAGATTTTTTTTTCGCAGTGTACATTACAATTTTTGCAGTACTTTGAACAAACATTTGCCAAAAGCAGTTTATATTCCACATATACATATTTTCATAATTTTCAGGCCGTTTAATAACTGCCAAGTTACATGAATTTCAGAAAAAATTAATGAATATTCCTTGTCTAAAACTAGAAAATATGAAAGTTGCAAGTTAAATAATTATCTATTTAATTGTTTCACTGACGAGAACAAAACAGATGTTCACAAAGTAATTTTATTGTAATTTCGATTGCAGAACCAATGCAATATAATGGTATGTGGTGACATCATCAGATGATGTCATCAGCGTTCACAGACGTTACACATAACAAAGGACATGTGTTGTATTGCCATTCATGTTGCATTTATAATCTATATTTAAGTGCATGGGCGATTTTCTTGTATTTGTTCAACTAGAAAAGAAGCCTATTAACTGGAATATTTGAAAGAATTTATTTAAATCTCAAATAATAAGTATAAAAATTCGGAATTGCTTATAGTAGCATGAAAGATAAATCTCCCAACAGTAAGATAATACACGAGGGGGTCCTTAAATGATTCTGAAATATTTTAAGATTAAATTGTAGAGACATTATTTTATTTTTAAAGCAGTAGATGTAAAAAATGGGCAATACCCTAGCCGAACTCGAACCTGTACCTCTCAAATACGCGCCGAGTGTGCTACCGTTACACCACGAAGACACTCCGAAAGGAGTGAGAAAGTATCATACATAGTCCCCCTTCTAAAAGGAGACTCGGGATTAGGGGACTAAGTCGCCAAATCCTAGAGTGAAGAATCCTCAAAAACCACATTTTAGTTCGGGCGCCACTGTAGAGACATTAGTTTATTTTGAAGCAGGAGTACATGCAAAATGAGCAATGCGCTCGCCGAGACTCAAACCTGGTCCTCTCGAATATGCTACTGTTACACTGTAAGGTATTTCTTCCGCCTTCATCGCATGCCTTCGTGGTGTAGTAGTCAGCACGCTCGGCGCGTAACCGAGAGGTCCGTGGTTCGATTCCCGGCGAAGGCGTTGCTAATTTTTTATCTTGCCTGCCTCCAAATAAATACTTAATGTCTCTACAACATCTCGAAGGCCTGCCGAAAAGACGGAGACAATATCTTATAAAATATTACTCCATATTGATGGCAATGTTCATAGTCTGTAGGTGTGAGGTTATAAATATTCCTAAGGAATATTTCAAGTTATTTCAGAAAGTAAATGGTGTCCTAAAAACAATACGTTTTAAAATGCTTTTATAGCTTCAACAATTAAAGATATATTTGTAGCTAAAAAACGTTTTAAACGAAAAGCTAAAACTTGTACTCGTTATAAATATATTCAGCATGAATTCCATTCGTGATGCAACAGAAAACCATTTTGCAGTCTTCGCAGACATCAACAGTCTTGATTTCATTACGTAAGTACAATTCTTAATTTTCAACTAAAATTGTTCAAAATAGATATTTTCTATCTAAACAGAGCAGAATTTATAAACAATTTTCTTTTCCTTTCAGCTGGAATAAACTATCTAGACATAATTGAGACTGGGTTTAAAATGCAACATTTGGAATAAAGGAAAGCATTCATATACGTATTTCCACAACACAAAACTCTCGATTCTTTCCAGCTCGCGTATTCCAAATTAGTACCTACCGAGATGTTGACTGGAAAATCAAGAGCTCAAGGTAAAAGCTTAAAGAAGTTTCTCCTGTCTCTATCTTCTTTCTGTAAGGTTACGTTGTTAGCCTAAATCTAATTATCTATTAAGCTACACCCTGTGTAACTTCTTGCCCTTCAGACGAATTCTCGTCTTCGCTCTTAACTAGAAGTCTAAGACCTCAAGAGTATGCACTAGAGATAAAATTAATTAAAATATTTGTTAAAACTATGTCTTTAGATTAGACTAAAACTTAACAAAACTTAGGCACGATTACCATGCGAATCTTAGAAATGCGAAGCTTTAAATTTCGTATTTCTTAAGATGTATTGTTGTTACACTTAAACATTTTTATATTTGTATTTCTATTATGTTGTTGTGTTTCTATTTGTATTTCTGGGGAAAAATATTAAATATTTTAATTCTAAAATTCGGCTTCCAAAATTGCAAATAATAAATATCAGCACATTAACCAAAACGGATCAGCACATACACTTTGACGACTAAAGGTTAAACACATTACTGAACATTTGCCGCTGCTCTCCCTCTTTACTACAAATTTGCTTGCTTGCTATTTAAACCCAGTTTTTATTTGTATTCTGGCAAATGCTAACGGAAGGAACAGGATAGAATTAACATAAAATTTACGTGGCAGCTGGAGGGGGAAAAAGCACTGTAATGTCGAGATAAAATTATTTATTTCCTTACAGCATCGAGAACAAAATTTTATCCTTTTTCTGGACACCGAAAAACTGAAAATTCAGAGCCACTCTCCGGCTCAGGGTGAAGAAATAAACAGCGGATATTTAGGTTGTTCAATTTTTCAGTGTCTCAATAGCCCGAAAACTGAGTTGAAGACTAAAAGATGAGACTTGTGTAAATATTTCCAGACAATTGACGAAAGGATTGAAATATATAGGATGAACATA
This sequence comes from Stegodyphus mimosarum, assembly GCA_000611955.2. Lineage (NCBI taxonomy): Eukaryota > Metazoa > Arthropoda > Arachnida > Araneae > Eresidae > Stegodyphus > Stegodyphus mimosarum. Next base: position 331,277 of record KK119745.1, on the reverse strand, counting down.
AATATAAATTGGATTTCTCTCGAATCATGAATGGAGTTCATAATTGAGGGTATTTACAGTAAATTTCAAACACAATCAAAATTTTAAACATTTTATTTAAAACAGTATTAGTTACAAATATGTATCTGTAATTAGTGAAACTGTAAAAAATATTTTAAAACATGTCAATCATTTAGGCAATCTTGCACTTTCTGAAACAACTAGCCATATCTTTTTGTCATTTAACATTGCCCCGATTTGACAATTTTTGTTCAGTAATTAGGATCAAAAACATAAAACTTGTCGTTTCAAATACGATTGACGATAAAATGAAAAGAAAATGCTGTCAAAGCATTTTCTCGGTGGTGATTAGCTACGTAAAATATAATGTGACACTCCCTTTTCATAAATTTTGTGGTGTATTCTTCCTTCCTAAAAGCAAGGGCAAGAGTAATGTAAAAACTGCTAACGCCTTTAACGAGCTTTTTGTTCGTGTGGGTGCTAGCGTAATTCGATTTCGGCAGTTTAAAAGAAGGGGGGGGGAATGCTTCTAGTACTTTCTTTGAAAATTCGGTTAAGGAGATTTCGCTTCTTTTCTGCCTCCGCTGACTGTTAGTAAAACAACTTTGAAGAAGAAAACTGAAATCTTTTTTTGTGTTCGAAACCAAAAGTTTCTCTTACGTAAAAGAATTTGTGAAAATCTCTGAAGGAAAGAAGGTAGAAAGGTATATAATACGGTTAGCATTTGTGTTGAAAGTACTATTCAAGTAGGAAACTTGTCGAAACTAATATTTGTTTCAAATATATTTTTTAATATATTTACGGCTTCTTTAATGTGATTTGTGAGTATTTCTGTGTGTTTTAAAATTCGTGCTATTCGTATTCCAAAGGTAATCATTAAAAGATCTCATATTATTTACTATCTTGGAATAATTCTGTTCTATGCGTACAGAATTTAAAGCACACAGATTTTTAACGCACTCAGGTTTTTTGCGCGATTTCGATTTAATGTGATTTAAGAGAAATCCAGCTCGCTCTTAAGGTAACTTAATTTAATGTAGTATGGTTAAAAATTCTTCACCTGAATTTTATCCTAAAGGATATTCATTCACGATAAGAAAGATGTTATATTTTAAAATAACATTCGTATTAGAACAAACGTACGCAAGCAATGTAAGAAATAAAAGTGCCACATACTGTCAAAACTTTTAACAGTAAAATCTCCAAAATGACAACACGCTTTAGCTTAATGTATTTTCTTTATTGTCTTCAAGAAATTGAACAAAAATACTTATGCATACACACACACACAATGTACTGCCATAGTTATGTACTGCCATAGCTTTCAAAATATTTCCTTAATCGGTTAAATGGGTATTTAAAAATGACTGAAAAAAATGTCATAAAACTGGTTGAGTTAGTACAATAATGTACTTTGCAAAAAAATAAATAAATAAATAGATAAAAAATAAAAAATCTGAAAGATTTCAGATTTAATATTACCCCCAAAGGGGCGCTCTTTTAACGTTTTCTGTGTTACCTTTATTTATTATATATCATGTTTTTTCGCATTTAAACCATGAAATTCAATTCAACAGCAATATCACAAAATATTTGAAAAGAGTACGTCTTTAGAATTTCCGAAACACAATCTGGAGATAAAAGTGTTTTTGTTTTCGTTCAGTGTTGCTATTGTTCGCTCTGAAATCGTCAATCGTTTGTTAATTAAAAATCCGTTAAAGGTTTACAAAATATGAAATAGACAATAAATCAAATACGAGATTCCAAATTTGGGATTCCATATTCGAATGGAGTACTAAGTTTTTCAAAATTTCATGCATCTAAATATAGTAGTTTTTCCACAATGCGAGAAGTATACATGCATTCATGCAGATTCTTCCTTATTTAATTTCTTTCAATATAATGAATAACTCTAATGTTTGATGGCAACAATTTGAAACATGAAACGCCGTTTTATAGTGGACGACGCAAAAGGCCAAAAAGAAATTAATAGCCCTTCTGAGCAAATTTATAAATAAATTGTATAAAATCTAATTAATTCGGAATAAATTAGTACGAAGAGTTTATAAAGAGCAAAAAAAGGTATCCAATTAAACATAAATCAAAATAATTATTAATAAATATTTATTAACAAAACACAAAAATATTCTACACAGGTTTCTATCCTTGAATTAGCAATATTTCTTAAATTTATTTTACGCATTTAAAAATAAATTATTTGATTTAAATTATCAGAAACGCAAATTAATGTTGCATTACGCATTCCGTTATTATTATCTTAACGCAGTTTTCTAATTGGGTTTATACATTTAGAAATGAATTTCTGATTTTTCATGTATATTTCCTATCTTATCGCAAGTTTTATTTTATCTTTTTTTTTTTTTTCAAAAAATAATCTACTATGTAAATTTAGAATTAGATGCAACTGAAAGTTTTTAGCTAAATTGTAGAGACATTAGGTTATTTTGCATCAGGAGACATGAAAAATGAGCAACGCCTTCGCCGGGAATCGAGCCACAGACCTCTCGGTTACGCGTCAAGCATGCAGACCACTACACCACGAAGGCATGCGAAGAAGGCGGGAGAAATACCTTACATACTCCCCCTTTTAAAGTGCGGCTGGGGTTTTGGGGACCCAATCGCCAAATCGCGGTGATGGAGAATCATCATCCACCACCTTTTTAGTTCGGGCGCCAGTGTTAAAATATTAGGTTATTTCGGAAGCAGAAGAATGAAAAAATGAGCAACGCCTTCGCCGGGAATCGGACCACGGACCTCTCGGTTACGCGTCGAGCATTCAGATCACTACACCACGAAGGCATGCGAAGAAAGCGGGAGAAATACCTTATAAAGTAAATAAAAATTCATGTTAAGTTTTGTTAACTAGTTTAACACTTCATGTTGATATAATACGTGTGATTAAACTTCCCTTAAATATGATGCCCTTAAATATGATTTTTAGGAGTCGAGAGTTAGTGCGAAGAAATTCGTCGAAAAAGTAATGAATGAAATGAGATTATAACTGCATAATATTAGTTCATTTGAACTCATTTGAAGTATGAAAAAGTTCAGTAGAAATATGAAAAGTTTCAGTATTGCACACATTTTCAGATTAAGGCACATCATCCCCATTTTCTCTCAAGAGAATCGTGTGCACCCTTCCATTTGATAACGTTAGATTTAGAACATATATATGTATGTCCGGAATGATTATTTGAGAATACGAAGCATGACCATAATTTAAGATCGCATAACTTAATCCTACTATCGTTATAATCACAGATAATATACTATAACCACAGAATTACGCACACATTCCTCAACCCCTCAGACACACGTGAGCGTTCTAAATTACAACGTTATCTCCACAAATGTAAAATCTTTATGTAAAATCAAACTCAAATTATACATATGAGTTACACACATGAACTATACACATGAGTTATACCCATGTGTATAGTTCATGTGATAGTTATGTGTATAGTTCATGTGTATAGTTCGTACACGTGTGTTAAAATTACATATAAGACTTTTATAAACACATTCGTTTGTTTATAAGATTTAAAATCTTACATTTTTTGCATTAACATATTTTCTTTCACATACTTTGTAATATTTTGCTGCAATCGAAACCGTACGTATTTCATTATACACCGAAAGATTAAAGGAACGACTATAAAATTCCCTACAGTAACGTAATCGTTACTGAAAATGATGTGCTTTTAGCGGAATGCACGCAGCTGGCTTCCAAGCTTAAAACTAGAATTATTTAATACTAGAGAATTGGATCTACGACTATCTGGCCAAGAGCAGCATGTCTGTTTCGTTTCCGCAATTAGGTAAAGATATGGATATCCTCCTGAGAAGTGGTGGTCCTACTGCGGCTTCCCACAACTTTGAACAAGCATTTTCACATTCGGTAGTCTTCTTTAACTGTAAGATTATAAGGTATTTCTCCCGCCTTCTTAGCATGCCTTCGTGGTGCAATGGTCAGCACACTCGGCGCGTATTCGAGAGTTCCGAGGATCGAGTACCGGGGAGGACATTGCGCATTTTTCACATCTTCTGCTTCAAAAAAAACATCCTAATGAGTCTGCAGGTTAAGAGTCTTCAATACGCGTATTGCTGGAGCAATTTGAGTCAAACATTCCCCTGTCTCAAGACGTCCAAATGTTCGACAAGGCCCATACGCACTAAAATGATGATTTACAAACATTTCGTAGTTAATACTCAATATCAAAAATGAAAATTTACAACAATAATTTAAAACTCTGACGATGGTTCGGTAAAAACCATCGAAACTAGTCCTGTGAAAATATTGAGAATGTTACGCTGATTTTTGTTGTTTTGACTTCTGAATTATATAAGGTGTTTGCCCGATAACGTCCTCTACATTTATTTTTCCTTTTAGACTATCAGGAGCGAAAATTTGCATAAATGGATTGTTCCTTAGCAACTGTATAGCAGTATACATAACGTCGGCAGTCTTTAGTTCGGCACAGTCATTTTTTCGCATTTTCGTTGTGTACGCAACGCGTTTCACGTTAAAAATAAATTATCTCTCAGATAATTAGCCATAGACACAAAGGGTGAATTACGATTTTCTCTTATAAAGCACTCCTTTTGTTAAGCAGGAAGTCGTTGCATGCTTGCCTTATTTAATTAAACAAACAACTACAAAAAAAGAAATCATGTTTCTTCGTCTTTTTCTCCAAGATTTATGTATTGATAATTGCATACAATTGCGTGTCAGTATGAACAGATAATTAATGCTAAACATTGTTGAACGTCACCATAACAATATACTAAAGAAAAAAATAGGATTTTTCAATTGCAGTTGGGGTCCACAGTTTGTGTTAAAAGCACAGAAGTTCCTTATAAATTAAGTATTATTATACATACCCTTCTACAAGGGCCTTATTGTCCACAAAGGAAATTGATGTCTTTCTATAGCTTAATGATGATTAGTTTCTGAGCATGCACAAATTTTCACAATCTGAGAAGGAACATGGCCCATTTTTTGAGATTACAGTAATTATCAGCTAAGCAAACAGATATTTCCTGTAGCAAGTATATTAGAAGATCAACGTGAACTGAATTTACTAGTAATCATTGGTCCAAATATCTATTTCTATGCATGTGAAAAAAATTAACAATGATGAGTAAGTTATCACTTCTGACAAAATTATGTGCTTTCTAATATGCAAAGTATCCGTAAGGTGGAAGTGCATACATGCAGCCTTTATTTTTGCAACCGTTGGGCTGCGAAAACACTACCTACACATATACTTCAAATAATAAAAACGTTTTACATAAAAAAAATATATTTAGAGGTATTTTAACTTTAAAATTTAATTTTGCAAAAATTAGGAATCTAACATTTAAAAAGGTTCGCAGTCCCTAAATTTACATTTAGGAAACATGTGTACTTACTTATTCTAAACATAAAACTTTTGTAGCATTTCATTTGACTCTAATAAATTTGACATGACTGAAGTATTTAATTTTAAATTTTGAAGTTTGAGATCATCGTCAAGTGTCACACATAAATCGAAAGGTGAAAAGTTTACACTTGTAGGATATTAAAAATAAGAATATTTTTCAAAAGAGAATTCATGTTCACGGAATATTACAGAACTCGCATTCCAGAAAACACTAGGGACTTCACTATTGGCGCGCTTCGAGTTTATAACATGATTTATATGAATTGAAAGTTATTTTCAGTTTTATGATATTTTGCATGATCAGCAGATTATGATTGTAAAGTTGTAGAGACATAAAGATGTATTTGGAGTCATTAAAAATTAGCAATTTTCTCGCCGGGACTCGAATCACGGACTTCTCGGAATATGCGCTGAGTGTGCTGACTATTACTATACCACGAAGGCATGTGAAGAAGGCGGAGAAATACCTTACATACTCCCCCTTTGACAGCGCGACTGGAGATTAGAGGCCCTAATCGCGAAACCATGGTGATGGCTAATCATCCTCCACCACCTTATTTTCAGTTCTTGCGCCATTGTAGAGATATTAGGTAATTCTGAAAAGCAGGAGAAATGAAGAATTGAGTAATGCCCTCTGCGGGATTCGAACCACGGACCTCTCGAATATGAGTCGAGTGTGCGGACCACTACACCACAAAGGCACGCAAAGAAGACAGGACAAATACCTTATAAATGAATAAAACTGCATGAGAATATTAAAAACGTGCTTTAGCATTTTAAGGATTGAAATTATTTGTACGAAAATAGTATCGGAGTACCATATAAAACAAATTTGTAAATATAAAAAAGTTTGCAGTGGCGAGCTAGAGGTAAGAAGTGAGGCGGTCTTCTCCGATCAGCATACTTTTGGTGAGGGCATCTTTTAGGTGGGACATAATTGATAAAGCACAGCCATCGATCTTTGGAACCGAAAGAAACTGATGGTTACTAAAGAGTTGAGACATCTCGATTGTCCTACGAAATTGAATTGAGCAGAGCAATAATTTTTATACTCGACAAAGCATTCAAAGAAATGACAGGGAGATTTCAACAGCTCCATGTGTAAGGACTTATTTTATTCTAACCAATTATTTTTAGGTTTTCTTTACATTCCTTTCTGATTTCAGTTTCCTATCGGAATGTAAATTTATTATGACGTAAATGCAAATTCTAAACGTGTTTCAGAAGCAATGTTTAAGCTGCGTTTCAATAGTTCGTAAAGAGTAGCAGCGGACATAGTTCCGAGTTTATGCTGCGCGTTTGAAATTTGCTCTTTGCTCGATTTTAGACAGCTTTCGAATTCATACTGATATTTCTAGGCTCGGCTTTGCTATGTGCAGCCGATTTAGTGTTAGTTAAGCTAAGAATCCAGTCGTTAGTTATCTCAAGTTTAATGTGCATTCACATTTTTATTTTCTATTAATTTAGGTAACCACAAGTGATGGTGGTGTATCTAATTTTAATTTACACTCATGTCCATAAATTAAGGATAATTCGGAGTCACGCGGAAATCGAACTCTAAAATAAATATATCACCTGTAAAATCACTACACACATCTTCAAGAACCATATGCAAATTTCAGGAAGTAACCAGATGACACCGCTGGTACGTCAAAATGACGAGAGTGTAAGAGAGTGATATGTAAGGAAAACAGGCAAAGAAGTAAAATTGTTCGCAGGCACTTTATAAGCATTTCAGTGCAATAACCGACAGTTAGTATGAAATAGTTTAGTAGGAAATAGTTATGACACAAAGGACGCATTTGGATGATTTTTTACGTAGTAGGATTACCGGCCGTCTGGAATGGGGGGGCTACCCAACTGGAAGTATCAGACGAACTTGGAATTGCCCACAGTGTCATCTCCAGGCTTTGGCAATGATTCCAGGCTTTGGCAATGTGAGTAGACGTTACAGCACAGGTCGCTCCAGAGTTACAACGCCGAATTAAGACTGGTAATTGGCAGTTACTGCCAAAACAAACAGGCGGAGCACAGCCTCAGACCTGTCTCGTCAGCTCTCTTCAGCCACTGGTACGACAATTTCAAGGTAGACCGTGTACAGACGCTTAGGGCAGATTGGCCTATATGCTCGTAGACCTGTCAGATGCTTTCCACTTTCTGCAACTCACTGTCGCCTGCGGTTAGCCTGGAGTAGAGAGCATTCATTGTGGACACCGCAACAGTGGGCTTGTGTGATGTTTTCCGACGAGTCCAGGTTTAGCTTGCAGTCTGATTCTCGCCGGACCTTCATATGGAGAGCTCCAGATACCCGTTACCACAAAGAAAACACCATTGAACGACACCGTTACGGTGGTGGAGGAGTGCTCGTTTGGGGTGGAATTATTCTGGGTTCCAGAACTGACCTGCATGTTCAAATTAGAACCATGACAAACCAAATCTATCAGGACGTCATTCTGGAACAACATGTACGCTTGTTTCGGGGCGCCATTGGCGCACAATTTGTGTTTATGGATCACAACGCCCGTCCTCAGCGTGCAAACATTTTAAGCGAATGCCTTCAACCGGAGAATATCAGCCGTATGGATTAGCCACAATTCTCACCGGACTTGAATCCACCAGAGCACGTGTGGGACATGCTTGGCCGACGAGTTGCAGCCTGTCAACCTCCTCCTACATGTCTACCGGAACTTCGGAGAGCATTGCTTTTTGAGTGGTGTAATATTCCCCAAGATCAGATCGATAATTTGATATTCAGCATGCCTAGGCGTTGTACGGACTGTATTGCATCGTCTGGGAGACATACAATGTTTAATAATCATACCAACCATGTAATATTGGTTTTTTGTAAGCAGGTTTTTGTTTGTAATTTGCTCCAGGGAGAAAAAATCGCTATTTTTTTAATAATATCAAACATACAGCATCTTTTTTTGCTCTTTACCTTTTGTTTAATAAATAAACTTTACAAATAAGTCAAATTTGTTTTGCTTCTAACTCTTCCTTTGCTTGCTTTTGCATTATCCTTAATTTATGGACATGAATGTAGTTTAAATAAAAAAGTTATTTAAAACCTTTCCTCTGCAGTATTTATTCTTAAAGACAGAGCAAGAATCACCTACTTGGTCTTCGATATAGAGTCTGAATTGCATGCTTCCCAAAAGTACACGTAAACTCCAAACATGTAGTTGACACATACTTCCTACGCCATCGTAATGTTTTAATAAAAATACAAATATCAAGTAAATCGGATTCACGATAAGGAGAAATACTTTAGAAGTTTTATTTTTGTTATTTCTAAGGGAGATGAAACAGTAACGCGAAAATTATTGTTTACTGATTTTTCAGTTTATTCTAAGAAAACCATCAGTCAGCTGTTCTGAGTACAGCAAAAATTCTGTAGACTTTCCTCATAATTCCTGCTCAGTGTTCCTAGCTATGAGGAGTTTTTTAATAAAAATTGATTATACTAATGTAAGAATTATAAACCAGTGCTTATCTTTACGAAATCTTGCTACAAAGTCATAATCTACATTAATGAAGTAGATTGATAAAATATCATTGATGCAGCCGCTACATTAATGAAGTAGATTTGTAAAATATAATTGATGATTTTATGAAGAAAAAAAATCTGATGTATACACCACATGACTTCATTGTAAAGAATATTAAATCATTTTTTCTTGCATTTCATTTAAACTTATTGGATTGAATTAAATCCACTTCGTCGATAGCGCATAAGCCACCGTAGAATGACTGCATTCTTTAAAATTCACAACATATATATTTTTTTAACCATAGCAACACTCTAGCGCTAGGTACATCTCATTCATTTTATAACTCAGAATCCACAAAATTTATCTCATCTGAAGATTTATCGAATCATTGCCACATGTTCTATTCAAATACAATAATAAATCTAAAACGATGTATAAAAGAAATTAAACAAAAAAAAGCAGTTTTTCACAGACGATTTAGTAGTTCTCATTCAATTAAATCTGTTCTCACTTCGCGAGAATGCAAAAATATTTACATAAAAACTCAAAATATCCATATTAAAAATTACGAAGTAAACCTTAAATACTTATTTCCTCGAATAAATTCCAGCATAGATTAAGCATGATTTAATTCCCAATAATACACTCACGTTTGTGAAAATTGCAACACCAAGAAGGAATCGTCATAATTGAATGCAATTTAATACACAGTTGAGTGGTAGTGGTACAAATAAATGATTAAATGTTCAAAGCAAACAAACAAGAACAAGAGATCAGAATCAGTATTTTGTGTGGCCACCACGCGCCCAATAATTGCTGCTACACGACGTGGCATGGAGTCAAACAAAGTTTGAATGTCTGACTGAGGAAGAGCATTCCATATCGTTTGTACGCGTACCCAAAGTTCGTCTGCAGACGCAACAGGACGAGGATCACGAGCAAGACGCCGACCAATGACATCCCACACATGTTCAATTGGCGACATATCCGGGGAACACGCAGGCCAAGGAAGAAGCTGTACCTGCTGCGCTGCAAAGAAGGATTTAACAATCCGAGCAGTATGAGGGCGGGCATTGTCCTGTTGAAATACAGCGCCTGGCAAGCTTTGAAGGAAGGGAACAGCTTCGGGCTGTAGAACTTCACGGATATACCGGTTGCTGTTCAGATTGCCCACAATTCGTAGCAATTGAGATCGTCTATGATATGCTATGGCGCCCCAGACCATAACTCCGGGTGTTCGTCCACTGTGGCGTTCGATAATGCACTCCGGAAGGTGGCGTTCACCGGCATAGCGTCTGACACGAATGCGGCCATCATGGTACCACAAATTAAAGCGGGATTCGTCAGAAAACACGACATGCTGCCAATCAGCACGCCAGTCTCTATGCTGATTGGCCCATTGTAGCCGCAGGCGGCGATGGTCGTGCGTTAGGGGGATCCTGTATAAAGGAGTCCGTGCGCGCAGTCCACACTGCAGCAGACGTCTACGAATTGATGAAGCACACAATGAAACACCTGTAGCTATTGACCACAGTGCTGCCAATTGTCTAGAGGAAGCTGTACGGTCCGTCCGCGCCATGCGGACCAGGTGTCTATCATCGCGAGCTGACGTCACATTTCGGGGTCCACTCCCGGATTTCCGAGTTGTCCGACACTCGTCCGTCCACTGCTTCCAAACGCGCATCACTGTGCTGCTGTTACGCTGCACACGAGAGGCTACTGCACGATACGACAATCCAGCTTCACGAAGGCCGATGATTCTCCCTCGTTCAAACTCTGTAAGTTGTTCAAATCTCGCTCTCTTTCGTCGACGAGGCATAAGTACAGATTGAGTTAACGTTTACCACTAGCAGATAACCACCGATAACCATACACGCCTCGCTACAGCCGTTTATTTATTCGGATCCATCAGCCGTTCAGAGGGCGCTGCTCAGCATACGCATGCGCTACGGATTTGCAATTCTAATCATTTGCATATCATGCGCTACTTTGCATTTCCTGAAAATTTCAGCTCACTCGCGTAAGTCCTTCATGGTGTTGCAATTTTCACAAACTTGAGTGTAGAAGAAGCCGTTATCTTTGTTGTTGCGAAGCTTAGGTTCTCTAGATTGGTAACAAGTCCACAATTTTCCTAAATTTCAAATGTAAACAAATATGACTGCTATGGTGCAAAAATTTGGGCTTAGCCGCACTTAAACAACTTCTAAATTGTTGATAATTCTAAAAAATATCAAATGCAGATTTACTAAAGGCATAAAATCCTTAACTGAAAATTAAGAACAACATAATTCAATCATTTTTAAAGCAAAAAATTCACAATTTACAAACATACAAGAATAAAGAAACTGAAGGTCACTGAGCCGAGTAACGGAATGGATTTATGCGACCGATTGCAACCAAGATAGGAGCTGCACATCTAAATATTATGGCAGTCCTACATACAAAATTTCAACGTTCTGACGCTGCTCGTTTTAGAGTTATACGAGATACATACATATATATACGCACGTACGCACAGACGCCACTAAAAAATCTCTTCAAAATCCATTTTAAATCAGTTTTATAATTTTTTGGCGGAAAACGAGTCCTTTCTGTCCTTACGAACAGATGTCACGCAAAAACATTGTTAAATTGCATTCGATAGCTGTCAAAATGGGTATTTTCGTTTAAAACCGATACCCGAAATTTTCGCGATTGCAATACTTCCTCTTTATTTCGTACAAGGAAATAAAAATAGAAAAAACTTTTTTTGTAAATGTTACACGCTAGTAAATCGCAAACGAATACTATTGGAAGACATTTACGTGAGGGGGGGATTACCCTCGAATTCTTCTTCTTTATTTTATTAATAATCCTCAAAGGTAAGCTAAGAATCATAACAAATAATTCACAGTTTAAAACTAAATATCTCAGTCAATTTTTGTCGTGCTCTATCGTAATTTTTTTGTTCCTTTTTTAAGAATAAGTGCAAACATTTGCTAAATATAATTGTGGAGACCGGAGTATCGCGAAGGAAATTAATAAAAATTCAGATTTAATAATTTTGTATTTGGCTTTATAAGGTATTTCTCCCGCCTTCTTCGCATGCCTTCCTGGCGTAGTGGTCAGCACGCTCAACGCGTAACCGAGAAGTTCGAGGTTCGATTCCCTGCGAAGGCGTTGCTCATTTTTCATCCCTTCTGCTTCGAAATAACCTAATGACTCTACACAACTTAAAACGGCTGAAACGTGAACATTTGTGCCATTTAAAATATCTTTATAATTTGAAGAGGCCCACCAGCGGCCGAGCGGTAACGACGCTGAACAGTGGTAGTTTGGTTCGGAGGTTCGAATCCCGCGAACGGGCTGGCTGTTTCAGCGTTTTCGTGGTTTTCCCAATGTGTAACGTGTATACGAGCCAGTTCCGCTTAGAAAGTCCTCCACGAAGGCATCCCTCCCTTTAGGCAGATAGCCCTCCTGTGCTTTGCCATAATTGAATAACCTAACCATAACTTTATAATTTGAAGTATTTGTATCGATTGTGAAAATAAAAGATTTTTAATGCATGGTATGTCCTACCTATTGTATTAAGTTTAATATTTTTTGTAAGTAATTAAATCATTTCTATTCAAGAGAAATTTTAATAAAAAATCTTATCTCTTGAAATTACAAATTAATATTTTAATAACGAGAAAATAAACTAGCTTTCTAACTGTAGGGACTATTATACATTGCTCAAAAAAAAAAAAAAAAGACTTGGCGGAAATTCATCAATGGAATAAAACTAGTAGCAGAATGTATGAGTGCGACAGAGCTACATTATCAAAGTCATAACTGTCTCTTCTTTCCATTTTCACGTCAAGTTATGTTATATTGTAAGAGCATTAATTATAAATTAAGCCTGGTAAAATGCTAATTCTGAAAGCCGTTTTCAACTTCGTAGCAAAGAATAATTTCGTGGCATTATGGTTGAATTCTACTAAACAATTTAAGTTTAACTTACATCTTACCTGTACGCCTTATTTTGTCACGAACTCCCTCATTTTAGAAAATTATGCAGATTTTTGTGGCAAGCAGTTTCCTAACCGCATAGATCTACTAAAAGCAACGCCACCCTGCACTTTCCTTCCTTACCAATTACCGAAACGCCACTGCTAGAGAAGGGTTTAGAATATTAAGACATTAGCTCGATTCTAGGTTTAAGATTTGATCTAGTTTTTAGTTGCTGAGCCGCAAGCAAATTCGAAATTACTTAGATTTGTAAATAAAGAGATTGTTAAATACCACATTGTTTCACTGCCGGGTCCAGGCGACTGAGAATTTCATTACGCAACACTTTAATTTGTGTCTCATGGTGGTGAAATAGAATAGTCTTAAGTTATTTATTTGTAGTTTCTGTACTTTCGCTATTTAGTCAAACTATCAGTGGCAACACGCACTGTAGCTTTCAGGTAACACTGAGGAGTAGATTTCAAAGAGTTGGAGTTAAAAATAGCCCAATACAGTTGTAACAATTTAGTTCTGAGAATTAATTTATTTTCTTATAAAAAGATGTTAGAATAATGAATTGAAGAAAGTTCATTACTTTTAATAATATTTACTACTATTTTAAATTATAATAATACAGCTTTGTATTATTATAATTTAAAGCACACTACGGAAAAAAAGTTCTATATCTCCCGTGGTACTAGGCCGATTGACAAAGTTCAAATTGCATTTTTCATGTCTTGAAGGCGCGACTTAGGATATGTATTAGATTTATATACAGCATTGTTCTACTACAGGTATTTTGACACAAAATCCGACTTTTCCTGAAATGACTGCCAATTTTTTATATTCCGATTCTACGACTCAAATTATGCCTAAATATTAAATTTTGTAAAATTTGGCGAGACATTTATGGAGGAATTCAAAAATTTATCTTGGCGCATTTTTTCAGTTTTGCGCCAACAGAATAATTCCCTTGACAAACGTCTTAATTTACAACAAACCTATTTTCCTTTCCTGTTTTTTTTCACTGTAGACAAGCGGGAAAAAGTCATCGTTCGTACTTTCAAGTAATTTTAACAAAGTGCGTAGACCATATTTTGAGTTATTATCGCTTATAAAAAATATACCAAATTATAAAATGCGCCAATATGTAAATTCAAGATTTCAAAATTTTGAGTAAAAAAACTTTAATTTTTTGCAGGTGTGCCTAAAAATACATCTACTTTAAGATGATGTTAAAAAATTTATCGTTTGTAATTAAAAATATTTTTCGAAAAATATATAAAAATTATTTAAAAATACAAATTTTAAGAATAAATCTTAAAAAATGGGTGAATTTTATTAAGAATGAACTTAAATTTCGAAATGCGAAACGAAGAATCAAATAAGTTTAATAAAAAAAGGGATATTAACAAATATATACAAATTCAATTAACATTGAGGAGCTAAAGGTTTGAGAGATAATTTTTTTAAAACCTACTCGTGCGATTTTTTCAAAACTTGGCAAAAACAAATATGGAAAAAAATGGGATGTTATTTTAGAAAAAGGTCCGATTGTATATCAAAATACCTATATTAGAACAATGTTACATATAAATTTAATACATATCCTAAGTCGCGGTGTCGAGATGTGAAAAACGCAAGTTGAATTTCGTCATGTGGGCCAGTAGAACGGGAGATATAGAACTGTGCTATTTTATTTCGATGTGTACTTAGTTCTTTACCTAGTCTAATTAACTGGTGAATTTTATAAAGTTAATTATTAATTAATATTACATATATTTTATTTATTTGCAGCATCAATATTATTGATGAAATTCATATCTGCCGCTATATATTATAAACTCGACTACTAATTAATAGCTTACGAGCATTCCAATAAGAAGTTCGTTACACAGTTTTTAAATAACATTGCGTCTTATTATGAAAAGTAGTCTGGAAGTACGATTTGAGATTTTTAAATTAGCGTCTGCAGATCTGCAAAGGAAACTGTTCTGTAGAGTAAAAATATATAAAATGAGTTACTTTTTACTGCATTTATAATCTTTAGTTATAAATAACTCTCTCAATTAAAAAACTTTTATAAAACTTCCCTTCATTTTCTTCTTCACTATTGCATCTTGATTATAGACCTGTTGCTACAAATAAATATCACTTTGTTTTATTTTGGTTGTTCTGTTTGTTTAAGAATCATTTATTTCAACCTTTATCGTTGTTGTTAAATAATGAAGAATATGTATGTATGCATATAGGTGTGTAAGTATGTATGCATGTTACTCGCACTGCAGAAAAACCGCGGCAATTAAAACCACCTAGTTTTGAGCATACGTTAGTCCTCCACCCGAAAATGTGCACCTTAAAGCCCGAATTTCGAATTTAATTTTTTTAAAAATATTTATCTTACGAATTTAACCAACAA
The DNA here is from genome assembly GCA_000611955.2 of Stegodyphus mimosarum. Taxonomy (NCBI): domain Eukaryota; kingdom Metazoa; phylum Arthropoda; class Arachnida; order Araneae; family Eresidae; genus Stegodyphus; species Stegodyphus mimosarum. The sequence continues at coordinate 315,954 of KK119745.1, read as the reverse complement.
ACTCTTCGATTTAAAAGAAACGAATTTTCAGTGCCAGAAATGATATGTTTTTATTTTCAACCTCCAATCTGTTGCCATTCGAGAAAGTGTAAGATATTTAATTTTCATTAAAACTGAATCTCTCTGTATTAGTAAACAAATTAAGTTATTTTAAAAGGAATAAACAAAGTTCATCTCTCTTTTTATTAATTGCTGGCTAGATCCATGAGAATATACTTGCTGAACTTGTAGAGTCATTAGGATTTTTTTGAAATCAGAAGAATGAAAAATGAGCACCGCCTTCGCCGGGAATCGAACCACGGACCTTTCGGCTACTCGTCGAATCTGCTGCCATCATGAAGGCATGCGAAGAAAGCGGGAGAAATACCTTATATACTTCCCCGTTTAAAAGGCGACTGGGGATGAGGGGACACAATCATCAAATTGCTGTGGTGAAGAATCATCCTTCATCCACCACCTTTTTTATTTCGGGTGCCAGTGTAGAGATACGATTGTATTAGGATTTTTTTGGAAGCAGAAGAATGAAAAATGAGCAATGCCTTTAGGCGGGAATCGAACCACGGACCTTTCAGTTACGCATCGAGAGTGCTGACCACTACACACGAAGGTATGCGAAGAAGGCGAGAGTAATACCTTATAAACTCATTAAAATTATAATATATACAATATAAATTTGAGATCCGGCCTGTCTTCGTTGCGACTTCCTGATTTGCAGGCACTTCTGGGCAGTTCCGGGTTTTAGATTTTTCTGGATAGTAGATCATTAGTGTAAAGCAAGTACAATCACATACAGAAATTATAAAATAGTTGTTTATGAAACAATGAAGCATTTCTAGCCTTTTAAAGAAATCAAAATTTACGAAATAAAAGCTTACTATTTATTTGTTTTCTTTATTAAATATTTCTTTCAATGTAAGTTGTTTAATTTCCACCGTTTCTTTGGTCTAATGCTTTCTCCTTAATTCTATACTTACACATAATTTCTTAATCTATCACAAAGTTTCATTGTCCAAGTCCCGTAATTGCAGTGTCCAGAATTTCTACTAAATTGTTAGTCGAAATTTTTTCTTTCTCAGTAACCTGCCTGTGACTTTCTTCACTTTCGGTAACGTTATTTTCCGGCTTTAGAACCATACAACAGATTCACCGATGATTGGAGCATTGCCATCACAATGGAAAATCTTTTGTTACGTCATCTTCATTGAATACAACTTTTCCACAAATTCCATTAATTGTAATATTTTGCTTTTTCTTTGCGCGCGGCTATCGTCGTTAAGTTTAGATAGCATCCGCTAAAGACTGTTGGCAATGTACCATAAGATTGGCGATAAAGACTTGTACCGTTAAAATTTGGGCTATAGCACGCTGAGGAAGTTAGCCCGTAATATGTTACTTAACTTATTTATTACACTTACACTAATTTCCTGCACATGCTTATTCTGAGACTGGAATAAATGAATTCCGCCACATACGTATCCAGGCTTATTAAGAGCCGGCACTAGACATTTTGTTGCCCGGTGCAGTATCTGCGAGTTCTATAACTCTGCTGCCAAACGCCTCCCTAAATTCTAAAATTCCCTCTAAATTTAGCATTTAAGTGCCTTCCTTAAATTCTAAAAATTTTGTTGCTTTTTTAAAATTCTAAAACATTTGCCCTTCTTAACTTCCGCCTCCCATTGCGGCAGCACCAGCTAAGGCGCGCCTATCTGAATAACAAACTATTTATTCTCAATTCAAACAGCACTAAATATGATCTTTTGGCCTATGAATATCATTTACAAAATCTATTTTTTGCCCGTGGAAGGAAAGTTTTGGTATAGTTATCTTTGTCAACACATTTAACACTTCGCAGCGCAAATAGCTGAAGTCTGTGATTACCGGCAAACATAATGCCAACATGAAAGGTTATCATGCTCTTTGTTATTCAGGTATTAATCATTAAAAGATTGTTTAGACATCTCTACGTCTGTCATTTCTCAAGATGCCTGTGCTGATCGTTATACTATGGTGAAAGCAAAAAATAATTTGCTAGTTGTCGTTAGGGGTATAAATTACTCAGAAGGTATAGAATCAAAAATGTTTCGATGTAGAATGTCTCCGACTGAGATGTATGCCAAACAAAAAGTCGGTTACACAGCCAAATATAGATTTATGCTAATAAATGATTGTTTTTTTCAGTATGGAAGTTGTTTATTAAATGCCAGTGAAGCATCCAAAAAAATTTCTAACAAAACAAAAAACAAAAAAAATCAGAGGTAAGGATTTTAGATTATTCCGGATTTCGGACTTAATACTGCGGGCATCTAAAAATACGAGTACACTGCTTTACAAGGAAATTTATTATTTTAATCATAAACTTTACTTCACTAAGCTAAGTGAAAATACCCTAATTCTAAATGAAGTCGTTTATTAAAATACGCTTTAATTTCAGACATAATTTACTACATACAATTAATTAATTTTAATATTATATATAATAACAGACATATTAAATGATCTTCTACTACCTATCATTATATGGTCTTACACAAACATACTGTTGCAAAATTCCCACCTGCGCTAAGACAGCTTCCACTCAAAGCTCGGTTAAGATTGCCAGAAAGTGGCAGAGAAAGACAGGGTTGCCGGATTTTGCGCGAAATCCTCCATTTGGCGAAAAAATTGGCGGTATGGAACATACGAAGCGAGAACATTATTGAACGCATTTTTAGCGATTTTCTCGAGAATATTCTTGAAGGCAGGTTAAAGTTATTTATACCCTGTCTGTCCTTTAATAAAGTAGTGTAGTTGTATAGACTAGTGTTTTCAGTTCAGACATTAGCTGGAGGGCGATCGATCGAGTCGGGAGCCGTACGTTAATGCTTTGCCGTGAAGCTGTCTTCAACGTTATAACCAGAAAGCTCTGTTGCTCATTGTTTCAGGGTGTTTCCCGTACTTTTTCAATGACTGTAAAAGTGTTTCTCAAACTGTCTTGTGTAACAGCGCTTAGCGCTTACTGGCGAATAAATTGTCTTTTGATTCTTCATCAAGTGCCCTTAGAACGAACCCTTAGAACGCAACAATATTTGTTTCTTAAATTAGTTTAAAATCTTCGTTAAATCTATTATCTAAAGGATTTACATAGAAAATTTGTCTGTTTTTTTTTACAGAGATGTTAAAAAATTAAAACTATCTTTCTGTCATAAAATTTACAATTATTATTCATCAGTAATATTACCTTTAATATTATTTTTTGACTCATCAGATAACTCTCAAACGCTCTTAATAGTCATATAAAGTGTTCTGTTTAATATCAAAAATTGTATCAAAAGATTTTCCAATTTGATAGCTTGCAATTCTGATATGCTTTCCTGATAACTGTGAGGCTAGTGTTAAAAATGTTTTATTAACAACACGTTTAATGCCTTAATTAACACTGTTCTGCGAGAATATCATCCACACCAAACTAATGTGTAACTTTGATAATTTCTACCTATGTAAACTTTACACTGACGGGTAAATTGTCGTATCACGGAGTAAAATCTAGTGAACCACAAGAAGATGGTCAAGAACCTTAACAGGATAGTTCTGAAAAACGTCCTCAATGAATCTTGCCGTCTCTGTACATAAAAATAGAGCTTATAAAAACTTTTGTTGAAGCCGTAAATCGAGAAGAAAATTATTTTTCTTTATGTCAGATGGAAATTCTCGCGTAGAACGAAGGCAAAGTTTATAGAAGGACTTTGCGTTGGGCTGCGAATACGAGAACTTTTTAAACACAAAAATTTTGAAACAAAAATTTTGAAACAAAAAATTAATTGCCTACAAAAATTGTATGTAGCAACTTCCTAGGTAACAAGAAACTGGAGAACTAAAAAGATCTGGTTGAAGAACTTATCCAATCTTACAAGAAGTTAGATTGCAACATGTCATTTAAGCTGCATTTTCTTCACTGCCATTCAGAATTCTTTTCTCACAATTTAGGTGCAGTTTTAGACGAATACGGCAAAAGATTTCACCTGCAAATCGTTCAAAGGGAGAAGAGATATAGTGGAAAATATCCAGAAAACGAGTTAGCGGGCTACTGTTGGATTCTCAAACGTGAAATCGATCCCCGCGAATGCAAGCGCAAAAAGACAACAAAATAATTTATTTGATTGTATTACACTTTATAAATAAAAAAATGAAGTATATGTCGTAATAAAGTGATTTTTTTAATCTTTGAAAATTCACTAGGTTGCTTATGGTTTGGATTTCCCCTTCTCTAAAACCTTATGAGTGACAGGTAAAAACCAAGCAGATATTTGAATTCAATGCATTACAGTAGATACAAAAACCTTCAAAAATATCAGGGAGCTAGAAAAAATTTCAAAATGCAAAACAGTGTATTTATGTACCAGGTGAAAGGTACAACTTTCCGAACTTTCTTTCAGAAGGAAGGTGATATAACACGCTACATGGCATATATTCTAATCCAAACTATTGTCGTATTACACCCAAAATTCGGAGTCGATTTGTCCCTCTGTTGTTTTTGCCGTTAAGCATCAAACACAAAAGCTGACTCACAAACATTAATATTTCCTACTCAGAATTAAAACTTATTCTAATAGCAAGCGTAAATTAAACAACTAAAAAAATTTTTGGAAGTAATTATTACCCGTCAGTTTCAAAAGGTCTTGGCCTTAGCCTAGGAAAGTTCTCTCATTCCACTTCTTTCATATTTTCATGCAGTATTATCAATACGAAATTATTTAACATATTAAACGTTCCACCTTTTTCCGTCATGTTTATAATACATCTTCTCTGTTTCAAGATAATACGGAAGCTTTAACCAAAGTTGTCTCAGTCATGAATGCAGTTGTTACAGCTAACCATTCCGTTAAAGCAAAATAAGCCATTAAAATAAAGTATTACATCTCAACAAGAACAAAATTTATAGAAACTATAAGAAAATCACTAAAAATACTATTTTTATTTTTAGTTTCAGATTTCTAGTATGTTTACAGTAATATTCAACAAAAGCGTCTTACAAGCTTAGTACTTTCGGAAAATAATCTGTTATAATACTTAAAAGGCAATTTTCTGGTGTCTTTGATGGAAAAGAAAATATCTATTAAGTCTTACATCTAACTCTTCTTAAAAGGATGAAGTAATCAAACACATAAATTTTTAATCACTTTTTCCTTCGAGAGGTTTAATCGTATTTTTGCGCGCAGAATTATGATTATCTTCAAAGAAATTGCTTCAAAGAGATTACTTCCGGGGTAGCAGTATAAAATGACCTTTTATAAGTTTCTTAAAGCATCGGAGAATTTATTATTAGAAGTATCGAGAGGTCGTTTTATTGAAAACGAATGCAGTATTTGTGAGAAAGGATTTAAGATTATCCTCAATATTTTAGACGTGACTTACAATATTAAAAGATAGATTGTTCCAATACTCAAAATTAAAAAGGCTTATTTATATATTCAATCACTTTGGTTTACCAACTAGATGCAATTTTTGACAGTTTTCATTATTACACGTCACTCCTATTGACGAGTGTAATCTAAAAGTCCTTTTAAAAATATAGGCCTTGTTTCTTGGCCTCAAATATTGGACTGAGCGCAAATTAAAGACTACATTCTGCATCTAGCAGATCAACCAAGCTCGAATTTGCCCACCATAATTGTATATTCTGTAACAAATCCGAAGGTGCAATTTGCTCAGAAGGATTATTTATTTCGTTTTGGCATTTTGCGTTGGTTCACTATAAATGTCGGTACACTTTTCATATTTTTGCCACCAAATACTAGAGCCCTGTATTATATTTAAAGAAATTAAATAATGTAGAATCTGCATGAAAGTATGTATGTTTCTCGCATTGTGAGAAAACAACGGTACCTAGGGCCATCAAATTTTGAATAACGTACTGTTACGTACGTACGGGTTCGTTATATATTGAATGCACAAGTCGTAAAAAATTAACAAAAATTTATTCGTTCCACAAGAAATAAATTAAAATGCTGAAATATTTCTTCACAGATATTCGCACAATATCTCAAATGTTTAGCAAAAACTCAGTTCAAAACAGATAAAATAGTTCTATCTCACAGCGAAATTGCTACAATCAATACAGCATTAAGTAAACAAACAGCAGTTCGCTTTTTACATCTACTAGTATAACAGCAACAACATCAACTGAGATGAGCTGTTTCACCTCGGCTTTTATAAGCTTTTTAATTATCAGTAGAACAAACACGATTTTTCTAGATTTTTCTGGATGGCAACAGTAATTACGAGATATTTATTTATTAAGCATTAAATGCACGCGTTCTTTTATTTTTATTGTTATTTCTTTTTTAGTAATAGTCCTTCGGGACTAAATCCCTTTGGACTAATAAATAGCCAAATAAATGTGAAATTCATAACATTGCCCTCTTCCCAAGGACTGCACGTCCCGGGCAGTACAATCCCTGGACAGGAAGCCAAACTTACAACTAAAGCATCAGTGCTATAATAAACATTACTTTATAATAACAAAATAACCAATAATTAAAATAAGTGACTTTCAATAATTGCAATAAGTGACTTCCAGCAAATTAAATTCTATCCAACGCTGAATACAATTCAAATACTATAAAATACTAAGTACAAATACTATCAAATACAAATGCCATCAGATACAAATGCTATCAAATACAAATACAAATCAAATACTAAATACAAATAGGACCATGGTCTTATACTATTTACATTATTATTTACAACTATATACACTACGTACTATGGCCATAGTAATGAACTAACCTGTCATAATGAGCGACTTTAGGTTTAGAGTTCGATGACTTACGGATCCGAACCCCAACGTCGTTCAGCCTGTTTAGGACTGTGTAAGGACCATCCCAAGGTGACTGTAGTTTCGGAGAAAGTCTATTCTGTCGAGTCGGACTCCATAACCACACCTTGTCTCCTTTGTTGAAACAATGGGAAGTAGCTCCCGTGTCGCAGCGGGTCTTCATCTTGTTCGTCGCCAAGCTGACTCGCTTTCGTGAAGAACCTCAGAACGGTGCTTCACTTCAAACCGAGCCTGGACATCTTGGATGTATTCCTCAGGCGATGAAGGCTCATCTACAGGGCGGTCAGATAAGAAATCGCAAGGCAGACGAAGATCATGACCGATGAGCATCTGGGCTGGAGAATTGCTGGTAGTCTCAGGTTTCTCTTCGATCTCAGTATGGCCCCTTTCTGAGCAGGGTATTTCAGAAGACACGTCGGCGTTTCGTGGTGAAGATCCTTTCTGAGGATCGATAGTCATGGCCTCAAACACTGAAAACAGTTTGTTTTTTTTGAAGTCTAAGCAAAAATTATATTTCCTTAAAAAGTCCAATCCTACTATGCAGGGGTCCGTAATATCCGCCACATATGCTGTGTGATGGTAGGTGGCACTTCCAAAGGTGATGTTCACATTTAACTTTCCTTCTACATCAATTTTCTCGCCGGACGCAGTCTGGAGAGTAACACAGGATGGCGTCCAAATCAGTTTTTCCTTAAATGTTTGAGCTAAATCCTTCCGAATTATGGTAACATTCGCTCCCGTATCAATGATCATACTGCACTGCAAGGAACTCCGTCGATATGCCCATTAATGGATAGTCCGTTACTGTTGCCACTCTCTACAGAAATCTTGAGCGCTTTAAAACAGGATTTTTCACTATCGTTCAATCTCACCTCCGCCTATGGTCATTAGCTCCTGTATCAATGATCATACTGCAAGGAACTCCGTCGATATGCCCACTGATAGATAGTCCATTACTGCTGCTACCCATTGCAGAAATCTTGAGCGCTTTGAAATAGAGTTTTTCCCTATCTGACAACTTCCGCTCCTCTGTCCTTATGATCATTAACCCTCCGAGCGTTACGGGTTTAGCCTTTAAATTTTAAAGTTCCTCAAAATGTCATGAACAAGTGTTATTCTCTTGATTTTAGTTAAAAAATGACTCCTTCATTTTGTACCTTGATTTTTTCAGTTCCAGCACTTTGGTTTCTTGTCACTCCTTTTCCATCTCATGGCGTTTAATTGCGTGTTTACATCGTTCATCTTAATTTCCGTGCTGTGGGATGTTCGGCAGTTCTTATGTGTAACGAATATAGAAGGCAGCCTTCTATACGGAAAAATCCGGCCGTAACGCTGAGAGGGAATTGCTTCCTGAGTCGTTGCTGGGAAATGATCTTATTTTCCGCACTTCTTATTCCGCTGCAAGGCATTCAGTTGTCTTGTTAAATCATCTAAACGGGCCATCAATTGATCCACTTGCTTGTCGACTCGCACAGCTGTGACTGGGTAGCGATCTTTAAGAGTTGCTTGCTGTGCTACCTCGAATTTCATGGCGTACACAAGAGTGCTTTTTATATCCTTCACATCAGCCATTCGCAGTGCTTTCTGTATTTCAGGATCCCGAATGCTGTCGATGAAGTATTGCAGGGACAGGATTTCTCTTGTTTCCGTCGGGCACTCCGAAAAGGCGAGGTGGGACAGCCTTTCAACATCCGTGGCGAGCTCCTGGAATTTTTCGGTAGGCTTCTGTTGACGGGATTTTAACTGAAGCCTGCTATAATCTTTTAAACACTTCTCTCCAAAACGCAGCTCCAATGCGCCGGACAGAGCTTCGAAATCTAGCCTTTTAATCTTTTAAACACTTCTCTCCAAAACGCAGTTCGAATGCGCCGGACAGAGCTTCGAAATCTAGCCTTTTGTTTTCGGGAAGAGTCTGAAGGATATCCGCTGCGTCTGCTCTCAGAGAAGCGGCAAGATGACAGGCCTTAACTTGGGAATCCCATCCATTAGCTTCCGCAACTATAGAAAATTGTGTCTTATACAATTGCCAAGAGGTCTTCCCATCATATGTCGATAGCTTCAGAGAGGGATGCGCAGACATGGCTAGAAATTTAAAAGTATCCGAATTGCTTCCTGCCGTCGCTACGAATTTCTTTAAAGTATCAACTTCTTTCGCAACCGCAGAAACCTTGTCATGAATTTGTTGTTCGATTTGGTGTTGGACGGCAGAGACTTTTCCTTCGATTCGTTGCTCCACAGCAGAAACTCTTCCTTCTATTTGCTCAACTTTATTTTCAACAGCGTCAATTCTGCCTTCCATGGCCTCGAATTTATTTTCTATTACGCTGGTAATTTCTCTTTTCATTTCCTCTTGACCTTCTTCAACCTTTTCTTGAACAGCCTTCATTTCTTCCTTAACAGATTTCTCCATCCTTTCTTGAACAGAATTCATTTCATCTTTGACAGATTCCTTCACAGTCTTCATTTCTTCTTTAACGGATTTCTCCATCTTTTCTTGAACAGAACGCATTTCATCTTTAACAGATTCCTGAACAGCCTTCATTTCTTCCTTAACAGATTTCTCCATCTTTTCTTGAACAGAATTCATTTCATCTTTAACAGATTCTTGAACAGCTTTCATCTCCTCTTTCACGGAATCTTGGCCAGCTTCAATTTCTTCTTTAAATGCAGCTAAGGCTGCCATGAATTACCTTAATTGTTCTTCCATTGCTCTAGTTAATGGCATTCAAAAACCCCACTCCTGACACCAAAAATTGTTACGTACGTACGGGTTCGTTATATATTGAATGCACAAGTCGTAAAAAATTAACAAAAATTTATTCGTTCCACAAGAAATAAATTAAAATGCTGAAATATTTCTTCACAGATATTCGCACAATATCTCAAATGTTTAGCAAGAACTCAGTTCAAAACAGATAAAATAGTTCTATCTCACAGCGAAATTGCTAAAATCAATACAGCATTAAGTAAACAAACAGCAGTTCGCTTTTTACAGCTACTAGTATAACAGCAACAACATCAACTGAGATGAGTCTAGTCTAGTCTGGACAATTATTGCTGGGATATTGCCAATTATGAGCAACTTATCCAGCTCATTGAGGAATTGCATAGAGCCCCTGACGTGCAATTTCCTTAAATACAATAAAACCAAATATGCGGTATGAAGGAGATGCCATTTGCATCGCAAGGTTGCAATAAACCAAAGTCCTGCAATGTAGAGAGAAGTCCTAACTAAAATCCTGACTGTGGCAGAACCGCGTTAGTACATGTCTGCGTCCTAACCAGTGCACATGAAAGTAACACGATTTATTAAACTTTAGTTATACAATACAATACAATACAAATACTGAATTAATACATGAAATATAACATAAAAAATGATAATAAACATTGAAATTCTTGATTAAATATGATAACTAGGATAAATAACGAAAGCCTATTTACATATGTAGAAGTTGAAGCAATGCTCTAACAACTACTAAGTTGGGAAATTCAGATCCCTTAGTAAGTGAGCCGCATATGGCCTGATGTTGTAATCCTCATCTAAGGCTATGTAGTCTAGAAGATGGAAATGTTGAAGATGTTTACATAATAAGGCAGATTTAAAGAAGTTGGCATTCATTCTATGTAAATAATGATTTACATATTCAATCCTCAGGTCTCTGTGTAAGGTCTCATTAGATACGTAGAAATGGGCATTTGTGATAAGTCTTAAGACTTTGTTTTGCGTAATCTGAAGTTTTTCAACATCTTTTTTAGAGTAAGCCGCCCAGGCCGGCGAAGCATAAGAGAAAATGGGCCTTATGACAGCAATATATAAATGCCTTTTCTTTACTAAGCTTAAGCTTGAATTTCTTCCAATAAGTGGGAGTAGGCAAGTAATTACACTTAATGCTTTACTTCTGACACGGTTAATATGGTCTTTCCAAGTTAGCTATTATTGAGTGATTGAGTAAGTATGTAGCCTTAGATACATACTTAGGACGGTATCTCAGTGCCAAATAATTTAATCTTTTCATTAAGTCTTGTACATCTTTGTTTTCTTCTAATAACTAATAGTTCGGATTTTGCCGCATTTATCAATATACGCCAACGCGTACACCAATTTTCAATATCAGGCATGTAATTCTGCAGGGCACGTATCGCAGGGTCGGCCTTAAGTGATCTGGTAGCAATGGCGGTATCATTCGCGTAACATCCCAGATATTATTGTCTCGTGAATCTATCCCTGGGAAAATCTGAATCGTAGAATGTATAGAGAACCGGGCCCAGAATTGATCCCTGGGGGACCCCTGCACCCAGTCTCATACAATCCGAGCTGTCTGAACCAATTGAAACATAAAAATTTCTGTCCTTGATAAATGAGTATATAATCCTTATAATTTCTCTATTAAAATCAAGTTG
>KK119745.1:277271-304462 GCA_000611955.2 Stegodyphus mimosarum | reverse complement strand
TTTTGACGTAGCTTTCTTTTCAAAAATCGTCTGCGTGCGTTGCACGGGAAAATAAAAAGGAATTTTAATTACAGTTCTAAATAAATAGCCAAATAAATGTGAAATTCGTAACAATATTCTCTAAAACTTTAACGAATTTTTCATTAACAAACTCAAAGATTTCAAAGGGAGCAATACCAACGTTGTACAGAAAAACATTTTTATCTCCAGCGCGCGAGAGCGTGTACCGAAATTTCTAAAGATATGCTCAATTTAAAATTATTTTGCGATATTGCTGTTGAACTGAATTTTATGGTTTAAGTGCGAAGATCATGGTATTTAACAAATAAAGGTAACACACAGAATGTTAAATAAACGACCCTTTAGACGTAATTTAAAATCTGAAACATTTCAGATTTTTTTTTATTGTTATTTCTTTTTTGACGTAGCTTTCTCTTCAAAAATCGTCTGCGTTGCTAAGGCAATATGAAGCAAATCTAATTACAATTCTAAATAAATAGCCAAATAAATGTGAAATTCGTAACAGTCCGTTTCTACCCGAATATGGGCATCTGGAAGCCCAAATTTGTAATTTGGGATTTGTTTCATTATCTATTTCATATTTTGTAAAACTGTAACGAATGTTTGATTAACAAACTCAACGATTTCAAAGCGAGCAATGGCAACACTGAACGGGAAAAAAAAACCACTTTTATCTCCAGCGTGCGAAACTGTGTATCGGAAATTCTAAAGATATTGCTCATTTAAAAATTATTTTGTGATATTGCTGCTTAACTGAATTTTATGGTTTAAGTGAGAAGAACATGATATTTAATAAATAAAGGTAACATACAAAATGTTGAAAAAGTCCCTTTGGACGTAATTTAAAATATGAAACCTTTTAGATATTTTTTGTTTTCTATTTTCATATTTTTAATAATGTCCCAAACCATTTCATTATTATTATATGCAGTTAGGAGCCACCCAACCGGTTATAGTGGTAAATGATCGTGATTGCTGTAATGATGGGCCCAAGTTCGAATCCCGGAAAAAGCATGTTTGTAACTGTTCGTCTCTACACAGGAGGCAACGGTGGCCACCTATTAGGTGCTCCCATAATGAAATGGCATGCTGGCTTCGATTAGTTTCTTCCATAATGAAATGGTACGGTGGCCATCTATTTGGTGCTTCCATAATCAAATGGCCACCACTTACGGCCCTTGTGGTGGCGCAAGGCTAATGGCTCTTAAAAGAGTCCGGCCTTTTAAAAAAAATATGCACTTAGGCTAAATAAATATCCATCGATGACTACTATTGTTGAATGACATTGTATTTACCGTATCAAACAATGAGGTAATGGATGATAAGTAATGCAGTTTTTCATGAGCTACTGCATTATCCAATGAAACAAATCTTCTTTTGAACTGCCCCTCTTAAACAAATATATCAATCCCAAGATTATTTCTTTTGTAGAATGTTAACATCATAAAAATTTGATTATTTTATCAACTGAAATTAGGATTTTTGATAACTTTTCTGTTTCTTCTAATGATCAAGTGAAACGAAAGCTTGCACATCTTTCACTGTAATAAGAGTTACATACAATAATTTTCAGATATAGAAACAGGTCAACAACAATACATGCCGAAAAATAGCTTTTGTTTAAAAAGCTGGTCAAGTTAGGAATGCACAGAAAAAGTTCTGGATTCAATTTTAAAGAATTTATTAAGTAATCCAATTAATGGCAAGAGAATAAAAATGCTTATTGCTTTATGAATTGCAGTACACACTACAAAACAGAACTTTTTCATGCACTGAGGAACTAAACGATTCGTGTGGCACGTTTTATTTCAGCTTTCGCTAAATTGCTGGGTCCTGAAAATGAATACTCAGTATCTCAAACATGCGTGTATACAGTAATTAAAAAAGGACGAATCTATGCGTGTATACAGTAATTAAAAAAGGACGAATCTATGCGTTACATTTAGCATATAACAGCACCGAACCACTAGTACATCTATGAGCAGAAGATCAAATAAAAATGTTGCTTCATCACACAAAACTTCAAAATTTTCTGTATGTTCAACTCCTGTAAAGCGGAAATATCTCCATAAAATAACCTTACAGTGTATGATGCAGAAGGTCCACATGAAGTAGATCATGAGATCATGATGTAGAGCAGGCATATACACAGCATCCTTGACATGCTGCTATAGCCCATGCAGTCACAGGACATAATCTCATATGACTTTAATACAGCCAGGGTTTCGTATTTCGTAATTTACCATCAAAAACACGCGAAATACAGTGGCTGGTGGGTTTCTAATGATATGCCCTTTTTTCAGTGGCAGTTAGAAGGATCCCTTCTGCAAATGTCTATGCCAGCTGAACGTACTGTGCCTATCATTTTTAATTATTTTATTCATTCTTGTGTTGCATTCATTCTGATGTATTTGGTCTCTTCTGAAATAAAGCGGGTCAAAATTCTGTAGATGATAAATTGTGTTTAAACTAAAACTGATTTTACTTTGGAACTTTGATCCAAAAATCCTTATACCCTGACATATTATGCTTTGTACAATATAATTAAGTAATCCTCCATCATCGAATAACATTAAAATTTATAAACCACTCTACAATAAATCAAATGTATACTGCGAAGAAAGCGAAATTCAGGATAGATATTAGATTTATATATAACATTTCAACCATAGGTATTTTACATCGGACTTTTTCTGAAATAACATAATTTTTTTTCATACTTCGATTCTACGACTTATATTATGCCTAGATATTAAATTTTATAATTTTTGGTGAGTAATACACGTAGAAATTTATAAATTTATCTTGGCGTATTTTCAGTTTGCGCCAAGAAAAACTCACTTGCCGAACTTCTTAATTTATAGAAACCTATTTTCCTTTCATTTTTTCCCTGTCCAAGAGCGGTCACCGTTCATACTTTCAAATAATTTTAACAAAGTGCGTAAACCACATTTCGTTATTATTGCTCATAATAAATACGCCAAATTTAAAAAACCGCCAAAATGTTAATTCACGTATATCTTAGAAAATTTTGGGGAAAAAAAAAAAAAAAACTCTACTTTTTTGCAGTTGTGCCTAGAAATACATCTACTTTAAAATGCTGTTAATAATTTTATAGGTCATAATTCAAAATATTTTTGAAATATTTACAAAAATTATTTTAAAATACAAATTTTAAGAATAAATCATAAAACATGGACGAATTTTATTAGGAATGAACCTAAATTTCAAAATGCAAAAGGAAGAGGCAAATAAGTTTAATACAAAAAGAGATATTAACAAATATATACCACATTTCAATTAACATAGAGAAGCTAAAATTTTGAGAGCTAATTTTTTAAAAATAATAAACCGTTTTTTACAAAAAATGCCGGTTTCTTATACTTTGAATCGTAGAATTGAAATATGAAAAATTTTGCGTCATTTCAGAAAATGTCCGATTTTTGTGTCAAAATACCTAAATGAGAACAAGGCCATACATTAATCTAATAAATATCCCAAGTTGCGCTTTCGAGAAATGAAAAACGCAAGTTGAATTTCGTCAATCGGCTCAGTAGAATGGGAGGTAAAGAACTGTCTCGTTTTTTTTTCGGAGTGTACATTGCTTGTAGAACACTATTGCATTGTACGGAGCCCATTTTACTGAAGTTCCAACTGCTATGAAAGACCATCTTTTTCTAGAGTCTTTTATTTTAGCAATTCAGAGCATGTTGTTCTTGCGTACGTGTCCGATGATAGGTTGGTTTTTGGTTTGTGAGCATTTTGTGTTACCAAGTTAGTAAACATGGGGATTTATGACACTTCACTCTTGCTGTCTTTAGTGTACAAATTGATTTGTGCTTAACGTTTTATTTGAAATTTTTCTTAATTTATTGGTTTACGTGCAGATGAATTTGAAATTGTTCTGAATAGATTATCACTGATCTCCGTGTCTATATCCATTTGAAGGTACAGTATCTGCAGTTATGCATATTCTTTGTGTTTATAATTTTTGACGTGTTTGTAGAAAATTTTTGTTGCACAAAAATTTTCTTTTCCGGACCATGGGGGAATTGTTGTGTAGATTTTTTAAGTATTATTTTACAGTGAATAGTAAAATTTTAATGTTCATGTTAGAGATGTAATTTTTAGTCCAAAGGGATTTAGTCCCGAAGGACTATTACCTTCGTTTTGCGATTTTGCGTCGATTCACTCTGAATGCCCGTTTCACTTTTCAAATTGTTGCCACTAAGTGTTATCGCTCAGCATTAAATTTTAAAAAATGAAAAATCTGCATAAATGTATGCATGTTTCTCGCATTGTGATAAAACCTAGAGCCATCGAATTTTGAATGACGTAATCCTACTGCGAATATGGGCATCTGGAAGCCCTAATTTTGAATTTGAAATTTGCTTTATTATCGATTTTATGTTTTGTAACATTTCAACGAATTTCTGATTAACAAACTAAATGATTTCAAAGCGAGCAATGGCAACACTGTACATAAAAAAAAACATTTTTATCTCCAGCGCACGAGACTTATGGAAATTCTAAAGATATGTTCATTTTAAAATGATTTTGCGATATTGATTTTGAACTGAATTTTATGGTTTGAGTACGTAGTACATGATATTTAATAAAAAAGTAGCACACGAAACGTTAAAAAAACGCGCCTTTGGACGTAATTTAAAATCTGAAATCTTTCAGATTTTTTTTTAAAATTATATTGTCGCTAAATTATTTCTTTTGATTTGGATAAAATTTCTTTAAGTTAGCAGAAAAGCTAGTACAGCGATAGTTTGTTTTTGCGTTCTCACGGGAGGAGAATTTTGGGGTCAAGGGTCTGCGACCAGCTGCATTGTTTCGTCCCCTTTTCTTGCGGGGACGAACATGTGTTTTTCTCGTCCAAAGGCAATCCGCTTAGCAGCGCCGATTCTTGATAGAATTATGAGAGTGCAAAAATTTGGGATCTGTCTGAAGAGTCGCAACGTTAACAGATTTAGTACTTTGTTTTTGTGCTTGAAAGTAAGGGGCTTGTCATTATGAAAGGATAGGATTGATTTTCTTAGAATTTTGTTGGGTATTTATTGGTCTGTTCCTAGTGGTTAGGGGGGTTACTGTTTTGTGTAGCATTGGTGAGTTTTAATTTTATGAATTTTTTCTAACGAATAGTAATTATGGAGGCGGTGCACTTTTTTGAGCGTCGCGAGGTTTTAAATTTGGTCGCTCCCGTGGCGAGTGGAGATTTTTCAAGATTTTGTCAATTTTTTTCACTTCCTTTTGAGGGAAGAGAGAGAGAGAGCCCGGCGGCCCCTTCTCGGGGTTGTCCGTGCTAGAATTGGCCCGAGAACGATGCGGGCTCACATCGTATCGTCGTCGGCGAATCCTTTCTGAAGGTCTGCGGTTATGTCCTATTCTCACTGATGTTTTTTCCTTCAGAAAAAATAATGTGATTTAAATGTAGATTACTGTGACTTGTGCTTATCTTCAGCGAGAACATCATTCAGAAGTCGGTGGGCTTTCACATACAGATTACTGTGGCTTCCACTTTTCTTTGTTGAGATCATCATCGAAATGTTGGTGGACACTCATGTTAAGTTGGACCTCCTTGCATGCAGAAGCACTGTATCCATGAGGAAGTTTTTCCCAGCGGCTGAGTTTGCAAATTGGTGCAGCATTAATGAAGAGAAATTTTTGAACTTCTTTTACGTGCGTTGCGTAGACAATTAGGGAGAGGAAATCTGGACAGGAATTTTTTCTCCACCGTGAGTTGATTAGTTTTTGATTTTGTATTTAATTCTATATGTGTCCTCAAACTTATTGCCGTTAACTGATTTAGGATTTTGTGAAATCGATTATTAGGAAAAAAACTTCATCTTTCACTTTACGAAAATTGATTTAAAATATTTGTATATGTAGTGTGAGTTTAAATGCTTGAGTAACCTTCTAAGATTAATAGAAAGTGTAAATTGTTTCATTAAGATTTTGGTAAGATTTGGAAATATTTAAAGAAATAAAAAATGTTTCAGACTACTTAAGTATGGTTCAGTGATAATTACGAAATTATTGTAAGATACGTAATTAATAATTTTGAATACAATATTGATTATGGTTTAGATTGTCGCATGAAGAATTGTGAGTAATTTTTAGTAAATGTTTGTAGGGGTAGTCTGGCCAGCTATTCTGAATGGATAATCTTTTGGAATATTAAATAAATGTTTTTATTTGTTTTACTATTGTATGTTTTTTGTGTTTTTTATCTTGTGGTCTACTGTAGGTCACCCATGTGATCCTTTCGGAAAACATGGTTAAACTTCCATTCGAACCTGGGTAGTTTATTGCGAGCGTAGGAGAATTTAATGTTATTTAAAACTATACGATCAGATTTATTAATTTAACTGAACTGGTTTTTTGTCTTCTTAGTGTGTGAGATTTATTTCTCCCTGGTGTTTTGAACTGTTCTGTGTTTTACTTTTAAGTGTTTGTGGCTATCTCTAAGGTTGTATTGAAATTTATGTGCTTACAGGAAGCAAAGCTGATTAATTAGTTTAGTGACAGATAGCATGTTAATGATTCAGTGTCGGTAATGCATTTTACATGAATATTAATATTTTGAGTTTAACAAAACACCAGGGAGGATTTTTCATTTTATTGAACTTAAGAGTTGAGAGTTGATATGATAAAACTGAATTTACTGTGTTGAGGATTTATGAAAATTTAATATAGCTTAAAGTATTAGTTAATTTGTTTTCAAACACCAGTCTCTATGATTTGGTTTATGAACTCACATTATATTTTTATGAGTATTTTAGTTTTTTTTTTTTTTTAGTTTGTCACGGCACCAAGAGAGGTTGAGTATGCAAGTTAAATTTAAAAATTAATAATAAAAACCCGCAATTTTTTCTTTTCACAACACAACTCTAAAAGCACTTATGCTTTATGTACGCAATTATGCTTGAAATCTTTCTAGACTATAACATCTCTGAAAATTAGACATAGAAATAAATTCAGTTTTTAACTGATTTTTGAGTTGTTTGTGTGAGACATATTACAGCACTCTAACTTAATGAAGGATATTTATTCAAGCTTGTGGCGACAAAAGTTCAAGAGAGAAAAGAAATAAGCAGAAGGATGGGAATTTAGAGAAAGTTCAAATTATGTAATGATTTTGCAATAAAAGAAGTAAAATTTGTTAAGTGCAATATAATCTTTGGCATTTTTGTATTGTTTAAATAACCATGCTTAACTTACTTTAAATGTTATATTTTATATTTTTACATATATATGGAATGATTGATCATTTCATACACAAGCAACTATAAAATACAAAATTCATAACTTGTTTTTCATTTTATATTTTGGTATAACATTATATATTTAATTTAAGACTGCACAAACATTTATAAAATTTAATTCATTTTATTAGAGAATATTTAATACTATGAAAAGGTAAGACTGCGTTATAGAAATAAACATTTTAATAATTTTTTTTTAAATCATTAATCGTTTCGCTACGTGTTAAAGATACCATCACAGATTAATAGACGATCTGTATTTTTTAAAGTATCTGCATCTGTATTTTTGTGTTTTTCCCTCCTGTTTTACACTAGGAAGATAAATGTCTGCCTAAAGGATGAACATGATATGAGGATGTTTTACAACAAAAGGCCTGAAAAATTGTGCCTTTAAGTAAATCAAAAGAAGTATATTTTCTTTTAACATGAGAATTTAATGTAAACTTAAAATTATGATCCTTACAATTTTTGAAATAATAAGTTGCGCATGTTCGATATATATGATTATCTAAATTATAAAAAGGTCACATAGTAAGATTTTCATCAAAATGTGAATATGTATTTTTATATCAATATGCGAAAACGGTCAGTTGTAGAAAGGGAGTTTAGAGACCGCTTATTCAAAAGCACTATGTTCGATTTGGAAAACAACTCTGTCATAGATTCAGAATGCTTTGTATCCGATAAATTTTTGGATTATCAGATTGTAACTGATAATTTGTTACATCAACGATAACTAATTAATAGTACAAGAAATTTCAGAAAATACTGCTGGCTTTACAGAAATGCTTGTAAATCTTATGTTTTGTAATATGCAATTAATTCATTCATTTTATTTTTATTATTATTTTTTATGAATTTAAATCTTCACTTCGACTAATAATTTAAAAGGTATTACAGAGATATTTTTCGAAATAAAGGTGTTTTGATTTACGTATTTTTCTTTTAATTACATTCTTTTCCAACATACCACATAGAATGTGGTGGAATTCATACTTAAGTAGGCCACTTAAGTAGGCTTGCAGTTTGCCGTCTACCACATGATGGGCCATATAGTGCATGTTAAATGTTTCACAGCGAAGTCGCCCAAAACGCCCGAGTATTCAGACATCGGCTGCTTGAATCAATTTTCCAACTTGTGCTTTCCGCCATCGCGTTAGTACATGGCTTATTGGTTTCGGGAGTTGTTAAATGACATACAATCAATCTTTTGCAGCGATTAAAAGTGGCTCTGTTATTTGAATTCAGCATTCCCCTCCTTTGTTTATTGTCAACGTTTAGATATTGATGCTAGCAGTTGCAATCCTATCCTAAAGGTAAACTGCACACAGTGGGGAAAACCACACGAAGTCCCCAAGAGAGAAGTAATCGTTCCACTTAAGTAGGCTATTGTTAACGCTGAAGCAATCTACTTGGCATAAGGGAAGGATATCGATTAAAAATTTCTATATGCGGGCAGTTCAGACGCTTGAGAGAAACAGATTTTGGCCTCTACCGAAGTTAGAGAGATGGCCTTTACCGATGAAAGAATTAACGCTTACATATAAGTCATGCCTGGTGCACAATATGAATCACTGCTTTTAGTAATTTATAATTCTTCTTTAATTGCAAGGTAATTGCATTTGTTTTCTAACAAGAGTCTACTGTAATGGCAATTCTTGATTGTCCATGTCAAGGAATATCTTTAGTGCATGTAATTTCATTTCAGTCATTTGTTAATATGCATTTACACTGAGCTAAATACACACACTTGGTACCTGAAATGACTACTATTTGTTCTTTGATTTAGTTAACTGCTTACAGTGCAAATGACCTGCTACATCTAATTCTAAATAAAAATTCCATATAATAACGAGGCATTATTAATGCCAGATACGTGTAATAACTTCATTTGAGAGTAGTTCCATCATAGAGCGTTTCGTTATCCCAGCTTTATGACCAGAGAGTATAATATATCTCGCTAGTGGGTGGTCTCTCCAGAATTCCTGTGTTATATATAGCTCAATTATTAACTGCAAGTTCAAGGCACATTACTCTATATTGACATTTTGGTGCCCTTCTCTTAAATTCAACTATCTGCTGACTGATATAATATTGCAAATGTCTTCATATGCTCGTATGAATAGAAATTAAAATCTAACTTTCTCAATTTGATACATAAAATTTGCATTTAAGTTGATTTATGTTAACAAATATCATTATTCATAATATTATGTCTTTGTTTAAGATATATAACACTGTGTTCTGAAAGTACCCAGTTTTGTTTTATACTCTAATAAAATAGCTCCTATGTTATCTTGCATTATTATTTCATCGTTACTTCGCTATTTTTAATTAGTCTTAATTTTTCTCTTTATGAAAGTTATACATTTTTTGAAGCTATATATTTTCTTTAATGTGACTTCAAGATTTTAAAATTCTTTTAAATATTTATAAAGTATTTGTGGCATTTCACAATCATTTTAATTGCGCTTAATATAGGATAATATTCTCAGTAATGCTTGTGCTTAATAACCATTTCTTGCTTAATTTCTGATCTACCAATCTTAGCTACTGTTTTAAGTTTTTGCTACAGGGCATGTGTATATTCTAGAGGAAAATGTAGGGCGTATTTACAACAATATCTTCACATTTTCAAATGTTATTTTAACAATCTAAAAGGAATTTCATTAAAAGGAAAGCATTAATATGGAAAAATATTAGAACAATTTTATATACTGACTATACATGGCACAGAAATACCTTAAAATAATCAAATAATATTTTTATAAATGTATAGCATAAATAGAGTGAATTCAATAATTTTAAATTATTTTTGTGAAAGAAAAGTTTGCATTATAAGAATATTCACAACGGTTTCGAGACTAAAACTGCGAGTTCAAGGCACATAATCAAACATTCCTAAACTTAAACATTTATTTATAAATTATAAAATTTTCTATCCACTATTAATTAAGTTTAAAAAATTCTAACTTCATTATTTATCAAAATTATCCTCCCCAAATCAAAGTTTCTGCTTACAATAATGTGCGACTAGAACACTAAATTATAATTTACAAGACAATGGTAGTTTATATTTGGATTAATTGTACTGAGCGTGAAATTATTAGATTATACTTGAAGAAAACTATAACCCACACTCCACGTTGGTAATTAGAATCTATTTTAATAATTGGAATTGTTGTAGAACTACTACAGTTTTCTGAGAGAGAAATGTGAGAAATAGCTGTGCTCTTGCCAAGATTCCAACTGCTCTCACTTTCTAGTCAGACATACTGTACCACGAAGACACGCATCGGGTGATTGCAATGATTTCTTATACTCTCCCTTCCTCTTAAAAGGTGAGGAAAGCAGTGACCCAGCGGGCTAAATCCAAATGGTGAAGAATTATCGTCCACTCCAATTTGGTCATGCGCTGCTGTAGACACGTTTTAGAATTCTTGAAGTAAGGGAACGTGGTAAATCAATTATGCCCTCGCTGGAGCCATGAATATTCCGAATGATGGTCGCACGTGCTACAAATTGCCCATGAAATCATGCATGGGGGATGCCGATAATTATGTTATATACTTTGACGGGAGTTATCAATTGTTTCTGCCAATTGTCTTACTTTATTTTGGGCAACTTTCGTGCTTGTCGAAACGATTTGGCAATATGTTTTAGTGATAACGAGTCACACTTAACTCTTCATTCCTTGCCTGTATTAAAAGGACTTTTGAGTTGTAAAAAAGTAGCGTCTTTTCTTTTTCACCATTTGTTTGTGTATTTGTAAAATCAGACGCAGAATTATATGTACGTAAACATACACATAGGAGGAATATGTCGCAGGTTCATATTTATGTGTGTATTTGCTTATATATGTGAATTTGCACATATATGCCTGTTACTTCCTCGTCAGAATGAATCAACAGCAAAGTTCGAGAAAGGAATTAGTTGCGTGGATGAGAGTGGTGAAAATAAAATTTAAGCATCGATAAAAATGAAGTCGATCATGAGGAGCGACAAAATTACGACACTTAAACGAATGTAGACTCTAGTGATATGAGCCGTACCATAAGACAGTTCTGATGACGAAGAACGGAAAGGTTTACGATAATTGTTCAACAATTTGAAAAATGGTATTAATAGAGCTCTAACATACTTTCACAGAGCTGCCTAGTAATTTGCAAGTATTCCAATGATCGCCTCAAGGTTCTTCTCGTATTGCGCACATACGAATTGTGACCACTCATCGTCCAACACTAATTTATTAAATTTTTACTAGCCCAAAGGGCGTTAGCACAGAAGGGCTATTAATTTCGTTTTGGCATTTTGCGCCGATTCACTTTCTGCGTTCATTCGCTTTTCAAACTGTTTCCACGAAATATTAGAACCCTGTATTACATTTAAAGAAATTAGATGATGAAGAATCTGCATAAATTTATATTTCTCGTATTGTGATAAAACAACGGTATCTAGAGCCATCAAATTTTGAATAACGCAATCCTCCACCGATTATGGGCATCTGAAAGTCCCTAATTTGGAATTTGTTTTATTATTTGTTTCATATTTTGTCAGACATTAAAGAATTTCTGTTTAACAAACTCAACAATTCCACAGCGAGCAATGGCAACACTGTAGGAAACAAAAAAACATTTTTATCTTTAGCGCGCGAGACTGCGTATTGGAAATTTTAAAGATATACTTATTTAAAAATTTTTTCGTGATTTTTCTCTTGAACTGAATTTTATGGTTTGGTATTTTATGGTAGAACAAGATATTTAATAAATAAAAGTAACACATAAAACGTTAAAAAAAGCCCCTTTGGGCGTAATGCAAATCTAAAAACTTTCAGATTTTATTTACTTTTTTTTTCATTTTCTTTTTGTGCTTTTTCTGGAGTTTTAAGGAGAAGAATGAATTTTACAAAGCCACGTTGAAACAAAAGTTGCTTTGTACTTGATGAAAATATTAAAAAGGCTTAAATGCTAATGACTGTGGTAATGACTGTGGAGTATATATGCAATATTAAGAGTGGTTTCAGCGATCTCAAGATGACCGAAGATCAGCTGATGATGATTTTGAGAATTTTCGTTTCAAACGCCCAACGATTTCAATGAAAGAAATTCATTCGGCTAAACTTTATGAAATCCTGTGTTCAAACTAGCTATTGACTGTAAGACAAATTGCTGAACACAAACAACATTTTAGTTGGATCATGCTACCTCATTATGGCTGAGAAACTGGAAAAGCTTCGAATTGCTCCAAATTCGTTTCATTCGCAAATTAAGTTAATTTGTAGGAAATTTGTCCGGTACTTTTGAATATCGCGAATGAGGATAAAGATTTCATGAAAAGAATGATCTCTAGTGATAAGATTGGGCGTTTGCACCTGATGACCGAAAAAGATTCCTCAAGACAAAAAAAAAAAAAAAAAAGAAAAAGGTGACAGGTCAGAAGCGCAGGTGAGAACATTCGAAGAGATCTTTTAGCAAGCAAATCTTGGTTCTTTCATCACGACAACTACATACACAGGCATATCATATAATTCTCGATTTTTATGTCAAAACAGAGATAATCCTGTTTGCTCTAGAGCTCTTCTCCCCGGCTTTGTCACGTTTTACCTTTTCTCCAAATCTAAAGTTAAGTATGAAATGACAAACTCTTAACACGATCGATGAGGTAAAAAAAATTCGCAAGCAAATATTCGAAAAAGTGTGTTCCAGACTAGAAGACAAATTGGGAACGACAGTGAAAGACTTGGAAGAGGCATGGAAAACGGAAAGAAGAAAGTACATCGAAAGTGAGAAATTTCAAATATCCAATAAACGGTAATTAATATTAATTCGGAATTATTAATTAAAAAATTAATTGATATTAATTTGGAATTAAGTTCGGAAACGTTCTGAAGAGACCTCGCAGTCTGTTTAAATACTGTTAATATTACCTTTTAAAATCACTGTTTCGTCTGTTAAAACTACTAGCAAATTAAAAACTGAATCTTTGGCATTTTGCTATTCATTAATCTACATTAGAATACAGAATACTGAACTTTGAACAGAAAACCGAACGCTGATCACTGTTGTCTAATTTCCGTTTTCACTTTAAATATTTTGCAAATGAAACGCAAGTAAGCGTAAATTCTTTACTTTTTAACTACATGCGACAAGTACGAATCTGAGCACGTACAAAGGTTCTTCGTGCTAGTAATTAATGTGAATTTATCGCCTAAAGCTGCTATGAGAGGATTTTCTTACGCAAAGGTTCCTTAATAGGTGCCAGGCAGTGATAAAATGGTTGTTTAAGAATAAAAACCTGGTAAAAGACTTTCAACACTTCAGGCCATCAATTACGGTGATTAATGCTCAACGAGCTAGGAGCGTAGTAAGAAAGTTTGTTTATCAGAAGTGTACTGACCTTGAAATGTCCTTAAAAGAGGTTTGTTTGGAATGTGGATTTAAAAACCTGGAAAAATTTCCGTTCTCCTTATTTTTTCAATTAGCAATGTTAATGGAAAAATAAGATTATGTCTGAGGGCAAAATGACTACTCAGAAGATCGGAATGATCTGAAATTTATTTCGAATATTTCTTTGCAGGTGATAATACACTGTAAAAAATTTTAGTCCAACGTTACACCATTTAATGGTTCAAAATCAAAGATAGTACCAAAACATGGTTCACTTGATTTTACGTTTCACTGATATTTGGTGAAACGATCCAACTAGGTAAACGTTCCACTATTTTTAAGGAATACTTTGCAGCCAATCAAGCCGAAGCATTCAGCGCATGCCTGGTCTTCCCGTGATTCCATCTTTAGAAAGTTTAATGGCGGCTGTTTGAATCTGTTAACGGATAGTCGGTTGTGTATTCGATAATTACAAGGTACGTATATTTTTGGTTTGTTTCCTTTTTGATTTATGTATTAATGAAATGTAAGATACAAAATGGTGTTAAAATGCATTCGCAGTAACTTTTTAATGATTTTGTTGGAATGAGTGGCGTTAGTGCTGAAGCCTACTTTCACCATTTGGTTATTACTACTGTATAGAACGTAGCTGAATAGAAGTCTAAAAAGAGATTCCCGAACATTCTTAGTAAAAACATTGTTATAACATAATGTGTAGTTCTGCATATATTACGTAATATGTATTGCTATAAAATACGTTATAGTCATTCTGTAGAAAATAGAATACTACAATACAAACATAGAATGTTCTGTCAGCATCAGTATTGGAATATAATAGTTCTTACGCTGTTTGTGAACTTGAGAAATAAGAAGCACATAATTCATCTAAAACGTTAAAAAAACTTTTTTGACATGAAAATTTAAGTCTTGTTGTTTAAAACTAAATTTATGGTTTAATTTTTCTCTAGATGAAAATCTTGGTACAGTGTCAATCATCATTGAAAGTGCTAAAAATTTCAGATTATGGTCAGCTTACTGTTATTAACTACGCTTAATATCCAAGTTTTTTTATCTCTGTAAAAATGTGCTGATGATTTCAAAGAGTATGTTGATTATGAAAACTTTCCCTAGGGATCCCAGCAAAATTGAAAGTTATTGATTGACATGATAAAACTGTATTTGGAATATTTTGTTGAAGTAGCAAGTTTTTTTATTGCTTTGTGAAAATTTTTGTTTATTAAATCTTATTGTTTGATTAAAACCATTTTGAAATATTATCTAAACTTTCCTTTTTACGAGAAGAATTTTTTGATAAAGATGCATTGAATTATTGTTATTTAGCCATGTTTTTAAATATTCTGTTCGAAAGCATCCTTATTTGGCCAAACTTGGTATTTAAAAATTTTGTTTTTCAATATTTCATATAATAATATATATTGAACTTGAACAGTTGTGTTTATTATGCATACTGTTATGATTGCTCACCAAGCTACTACAAAAATGCCAACAATTTATAGATTTTGTTCTAGGTACTCATTCAGCTTAGCATCAAACTGCCACAAATGTTGGAATTTAAGAAATTCTGTACATTTTCTCTGCCAAACTGGGAGTAAATTTCTGTTTTACTTATCATTCAAAATGTATCTTAATTTGTGCTTTTACAGATACATTGTTAATTTGTTGAATTTCTCAAGATCAAGAAAGATTTTGCCAAACTGGTAGTATTTTTAATAGCCGAAATGACAAAAATAATTATCTCTTAACCCCTCTTATAATCCTGCAAAATCATGTTTTGTAGTTTGAGGTGGAACGTAAATGAATTTTGACTATGGTTTCTGATTTTAAGAAATAACTTTGCATTAAGAATTTAATTAATATCAGGCATTTAAAATAATAGCAAATAAGAGACTTTTTTTTTCTGAAGTAGTTAAGATGTGCTATTGAAATTGTATTTATTTGTGTTTAAATCTGCAAAACGAAGTTTGATTGTTTAAAAATATAATTGATTATTTCTAACCAGTTAGAATATGAGCTAAGTGTTATTTCTTCATATGTCATTTCGTTAGTGGTAAATATGGCAGAATATTAGAGTAATTGACATTGTTTATTTTTTATTTGATATCAATAATTCATAGATGCATTAACTTCTTTTATAATTGGAGAGCATAACACAAAGATTTAATTTAAGTACTATTTTTTTAACTGTGCAGTATAATTTATTGTTAAGGGTAACAAATATTGCCAAATACGGTTAACGTCATTTAGAAAGCATTACATTAGTGTATGTGAGAAAAGAGCCTGTTATATAGGAAATAAATGAAGATAATTGTGCAAAACTGATGCTGTGGAATTTCCTTGAATATTTTTGCAAGTTGATTTTTGGTTTATATAATCTAAACCTTATTTTTTATTTGAATAATTTAAACTTTTTGCTTAATTTTACTTGTGAAGTCATCCAAAATAACATTTTGTTTCGAAGACATCCATTTTTTTTAATTCAAATAATATGCAGAGGACTATTTGTACTTTACCTTTTTTGTAATTATTTTAGGTAACTTTTAAGTGCTTATACATGAATACAATAAAAACGTTTGATAAATTTAAATTAAATGTATATTTTATAGTTATTTTGATGTAAATATTAATATTCTTTCAAGATGACAGTAATAAAGGTAAAGTAAATTTTCAGTTTAAATTCTCAGAGTATAAGTCTCTGATTTGTATCAGTAACTGTACATGTAATTGCTCCAGTTTTCTTTTTAATTATTTCAAATTGCTGAAATATTCAAAATATTCAGTTTTTAAGCTGTTATATTTTCAAAATATATTACTACAAAAAGTTGTGTTTCTGAAAATTTCCACTTTCTTAGCTAACAGTGCTTTTTGCAATCATATCATTGTATCAAGGGATCCCAATCGCCTCCAGGCGGGCAAGTGGCCCCAAGGTGGGCATGGAAATTTTATAGGGAGTCGATGAAGATCTGGACATTGACAGCCGAATTTGCAGTGGCAATTAATCAGCATAGTCAAGATTCCTATTGATTCCAGAAGTGCAGGTACGTATATGCTTTATTTCAGATTTTAAATGTCATACAAGAATAATATCCCAAAATAAAAGTTGTTACCAAACCAACATTGCCTTTTCCCTCTTCTAACCTAGTATAAGTAGATTTGAGTCAAGTCAGCAATTTACTATGGGAAGAAAGAAACAGGTTGAATATTTGTAATGGAAGTGATTTGAGAATTGAGCAATTTTATGCCAAATGCTAAAAGAATTACATGAATGCACAGATCACATTAATTATTCATACTTCTGTGTAATTAAAATTGAAGTTTTGTGCAGTTAAAATCCGTGATTTTGTTTCTGGCAACTTGTTTATATTTGTAAAATTAAAAATAAAGTTAAAAAAAATAAATCCAATAAACCATTTTTTTAAAATTTTTGTTCAAAATTTTAGTTTGCTGTTATTTATTTGCAATTATTTGTATTTTGATTATGCTGCATTACAGAGAAAAATGTAAGGGGTTCGATGAAGAAAACGTTTTTCTAAAGTTCTTTTAAAAGGGGTTTATGTAAGAAAAAACTTGAGAACCCGTGCTTTACATAAGAAAAATTTTCCAAAATCTAGCTTCTCTATTTTTACCTTTACTAACTTGTATTATTCTTATTTTTAAATGTAATGTCATATATTACATATAATTTTCAAAAACCTTTTGGTATTTTCTGATTATTCATCCCCATTAAAAAGTCACAAATTGATTGCTGACTGGAGAGAGATATTTGTTTGGATATCCTTATTTCTAGTTCAAAAATGCTGCTTTCATAATTTCTTTTCTTTTTCCATATAAGACATGCAGTCTTTTTGGGTTTTTTCCACTCTTCTTTTCACGTACACAGCGATCTGCTTTCACTGAAGGAAGCAGCAGAGAATTCCAGAAACTTAGCATTTTGAACAACCATGGCATCAAAATCATAAAATGACACACAAAAAAAAAAAAGGCACATGATGCCTTTAAACAAGTCTTATTGCACTGTATGTGTGTAGGAAGTTAAGTCTGAGATTTCGCCGATGAAAACTGCAATATGCTATTCACCGCTATACTGAAACACAGAAATTCCCATAGAAGGGATCATAATCTGCCGTCGTACTGGTGAAATGTCTGGAAAGCCATTTGGGGTTGCTATGGGCACAACTAAATTGCCACATAAATATATTTGGGTAATATTGGTAGGTTTATAATAGTAAAATAAACACTTTGGTGCTGGTATAATAATGTAATCCAGCTAATTTTCTTAATGTTTTGTATTTTTTTAATGCTTAATGTTTTATAATTCTTATAATTGTGTATTTTTTACTAAATATACCTTTAGATGTGTAGGCATATTAATATACATTATATATTAGATTTTTTTAAATACCGGTGGAATGTATGCTCTACCAGCAGCAACACATTTCAACATAAATATTTTTTGGCGGCATGATGCAATGCCTCATCAGTACATTTTTGTGCTTCTTTGCTGGGTTCGGGGATAGTCTTAATACCTCCTTTTTTAAAAAATAAAATCCTCAATATCTCAAAGTATTGATGTTCGGCCAGCCATATATTTGATATTTAGCCCTGGTATTTGACAAAAATTGTTTTTAATGCATCTTCCTTTTTTATTGTGTTTTTGTTTCTTCTATACTTTTTATTAGAAACTAAAAGTAAAACTAACATTTTACTACCAGTAATGATATGGTTGATACTGTTTAACACTGGCATTTCGACCCAGGTTTGAATCCATGCAAACGCACTGCCTGCATGTTTGGCTTCCTCCATGTGTAACATGAATGCAACCCAATGTACATACCCTAGTCAGATAGCAATCGAGTGGCTTGCTGCATCCAAATAAACCAATCAAAATGAATATTTAAGTTTTTATTAATTAAATTTAATATATTATGGATGCTTTATGTTATTTTTAGTATATATTGCAATGATAGTATATATTTGTTGTAACTTATATACTAAAACACAGAAACATCAGTCAGTATAACCTAGTAATACTAATAGTAACATCAGTCATGATACGAGGGTGAGAATTATGAAAGAAAAAATAAATATAAAATTAATAGTTTAGATAATGCATGATGTTATGTAGCTGTGTATTAACGCTTCTTTTTTTAGGTTCCCAATGATGTTGAAATAGAGCTACAAACAGTATCTAAAAGATGTTGTCTTCTTTCAATCACTGGTTGTGAAGGCCTGACCCTGTACTCCCCAAGACTACCTCGACATCCATGCAAGATCAGAATGTGTTGTGACTTATCTCAATTGGAACATTAGAACAAGCTTATGAAATTCATCCTGGCAAAAGAGTGCAGTCACCAAATGGTGCGTTATGAGGTACACCGTCGCTGAGCTTGATATAATGTGCTTCTCAGACCACTGTGCCCACAAATTACCACCCGTTGCATTTCCGATACAACCAACAGTGTGAAAAATCACTGATCTAATGTTGAGTACCATGCATTCTTTGCGTCTCTCTTCTAATGATTATGAACTGCAAGAACTGTTTAAGTATATGAGACAACCATTAAATTGTTAAATAAAAAATTCTAAATTTGGGTTTCATGATATTGTTAAATATCCTATTGAAATTTTCACAAATGTATTAAAATGACTACTACATACACTTGTGTTTTCTGAGATTTATTGGTTTAAATACTCCAGGATATGAAACTGCAAAATGCTTTTTGTCAATATTATAAGTAATGGTAAATATCCCCCCATGCATGCTTTACAAGTACATTTATCTTATTTATTTCATACAATTAAAGTTTTCAAGTTAGAAGAATGTTATTGATGTATGTCCTGTTTCTATATAAGCATAATAATGTATGCTAATTATTCAGAAGTACTTGTTATTAAATTCTGAAAAATAATGATTAAAATATTTATAAAATATACGTAATCATTCGACAGGTTTTATGAGTAGTTTCATTTTAAATTTCTTAAACAGAATATAAGTGATATAATTTATTAAATTATGCTTACATGTATGTCTGTGCAAAATTCAGCATAAAATATTTCTTAATGAATTACTTTTCTTACGTAGCAGTTGCAGAAAATTTGTCTATGTGGATTTAAATGTGTTCTTCATTAAAGCTTTGCCATCTTAAGTTATGTTTTTCCTCTGACTTATTTTACATGAAATGTTTACGTTTCTATATAACATGCTACCAAGAGATATGTTTAATCTGCAGAAAAATGGAATTTACTTTTGAATTTATTGAACAATATTAATAGCTTTGGAAAATTTTCTTTATTGTATAGGTACATAAGTATTATAATTTATCATGCTTCATAATATATTTTAACATATTGTAAATAAAAAATTACCATAAAGTAAAACTTGTTTTTGTGTGAGGAGGGGACATGGGAAACCTTACAGATTCTAGCAAACACTTCTGGTCTCCAAATTTTAAAGGTAAGTGTCATGGCATGTGAATGAAAATAAGAATTATGCATGGAATAATTTTTCTTTATATAGTATAATAGTAATTAGTTGAATAGCTGTTAATTACACATTACACACAATGTATAATATCAATTTTGTTATGAGAAAGCAATTTCTGTTGTAAATTTAAATACTAGAGACCTTGAATCTCAAAGCTAATGCAATTTAATTTACAAGTGAAGGTATATCAAACATGAATTTTTAAAATTCAGCTCTTGCAATGAGCAGTTACATTTTAACTTATTCCTATTGGTGTGTAAGGCATTTAATTTTGTAAAAATATATTTTTATATACATGCTAATATATTGCAAATGTGTATTTTAATGATATATATTTTATACTTTCATTCTCTGAAAACTGAATCAATCTTATGCAAGTAAATCTGCTGTTCTAGCCAAATTTTCAATAATTATTGCTATAGATATGCTGATTTGCATAAGAAAT
Source organism: Stegodyphus mimosarum (assembly GCA_000611955.2). Lineage (NCBI taxonomy): Eukaryota > Metazoa > Arthropoda > Arachnida > Araneae > Eresidae > Stegodyphus > Stegodyphus mimosarum. Next base: position 283,834 of record KK119745.1, on the reverse strand, counting down.
TTCTAAATATCTTAGCCACAGCAGTAATGAATTAAAAAAAGTACCAGGAGAAGGGTGCCATAGCAGTAATTGAATAAAAAAATACCAGAAAAATGGATAATATAAAATTTTATGACTGAACTCTCAAATAACTTCCTATAATTTACAGTTAACGGTAAACATAATTATAATTAAGGGTTTAAGGTATTCTCAATCCATATTGTAATATAGCCCATTTAACGCATTTCTAATTTATGGTTCAACATTCCCCATTCTTGCTTTAACATACTGCCAATTCTTGGTTAAACCTATTGCCAAATAATGGTTCAACCTATTACCAAATAATGGTTAAACCTATTGCTAAATAATGGTTCAACCTATTACCAAATAATGGTTCAACCTATTACCAAATAATGGTTCAACCTATTACCAAATAATGGTTCAACCTATTACCAAATAAAGGTTCAGCCAAAGCACTAAATAATGGTTCAGTGTTTTACCATCTTTTGGTTGCAACTTTTTCAGCACCATAGTTTGGTGAAACTTTGAACCAAATTTTTAACAGTGTATGGTACTACTTTGAAAAAGGGAATATGCAAATAAAAACTTTAAAAACTCCACTCACGGGTTGATTACTGATGTTGATTACTTTCCTTTGTAATTAAACATTTTTATAATTTTTGATATTACATTTTTAACGTAATTCATATCTGCTCACGCCAACGTGTGATTAGTTACTTCAATGTTTTCGGTGGAATGTACGTAAAAGAGAAGCAGTTTTCGCTTTATTTGATTTACTTTAATAGCGTAAATTCCAAATTGTTATTAGATTTGTTATTTGAAAAATATTATTTGATCTTTACAAAATATTGCAGATATTTCTACTTATTGTTAGCCCAAAGGGCTATTAATTTCATTTTGCATTGGAAACTTTAAATGTCCGTTTCACTTTTCAAATTGTTGTCACAAAATATTATCGCCCTGTGTTATTATAGTTAAAGAAATTAAATCATGAAGAATCTGCATACATGTGTGTATGTTTCTCGCACTGTGATAAAACAACGGTACCTACAGCCACCAAATTTTGAATAACGTAATATTACATAGAAATAGAGGCATCTAGAAGCCCTAATCTGGACTTAGTTTTATTATCGATTTCATATTTTGTAACACTTTTTTAATTAACAAACTTAACGATTTTAAAGCGGCGATCCATGGCAATATTGTACGAAAAAAACATTTTTATCTTCATCACTCGAAATTCTAAAGATAGGCTCATTTAAAAATTATTTTGCGATATTGCTCTTGAATTAAATTTCATGGTTTAATGCGAAGAACATGAATATTTAGTAAATAGATGTAGCACACAAAACGTCAAAATAAATTCTCCTTTGAGCGTAAAAAAATATGTTTTTTATATTTATTACGATCCAATATCTGTCTTCGATGTTATTATAAATATAAATTCCATAACTGAAGAATCAAACAGTGATGCATATTGCATCTATCAACTTTAAATAGTAATAGAAAGATGGTGATTGCTTATAGTTTTATGCGTATATGTGAAACAGTAGTGTCCACATAGGTATATACTGCAGTACATAATAAGGGCAATACAGATATCTGTGAAGATTGGAATTAATGTCCACTAAATGTGATCCTCCTGCTTGGATACATTAATTCGAATCAGGAAGGCTTCTATGACGTGTCGCCACGTGTTCTCTAATTCACGTGATTGCAGTACGTTGTTCAATCACCCGCAAATGATGAACAAAGACCCTCTCGTTCAGTTACCTCCAGAGGAATTAGATTTTGACTAAACATAAATTTTGTTGTTATAAACCTCGCTCTGCATGTAGGTATAATATATTTCAGAATTACAAGGACTATCTTTTATTGGACTTAAATGCTTTTTTATATTTACCTCTTGAAAGTGGTATAGTGGTAGCTCACAGTATGTTTGAAAAATGTGCCGTTTAATGGCGCATACATTCCAAACTTCTCTACGTGGTATATGAAGTTAACGACAGGACTAAGCATAAATTTTGATTAATATTTTATTATGATAGCGGACTTTATAAACTATGTCCATAACATAGAATGCATGTGCATAACATAGAACATGCGCTTATAATGTGCATACAAGTAACATGCATTTTCCGCACATCATATGGAATCATTCAAATACCAGAGGATTTTCAAAAGTTACGCCTAGAAATTTACATTTGAACCGTTATATTTTTACACTTACATATTTGCTGTTCAAAGTTTCCTTCATGAACATGGATATACATTTCTTAACGTTTACTCAAAGCTAGTTTCGTATTTCTTGGCATAGAATTTTATTCAAGACTTAAAAAATAACCTCTTGCTCCTTATAAACATTGATGCAATAAACTGCTTCTTGAGAGCTTTATTTATCCACGTAAACAGAAGAAAGTCACAACAAACCAGGAAACAATTTGGTCAATAGTGTGATAAAAGCGCTTCAAAAAAATTCTCCAATGGAGAGCGTTCTTTTGAGAAAGAAATCTAAACAATTATGTTTTGATGACTTTCATTCGACGTCTATCAATCTTTTCCTCATTTATGGCTTGTTAATGCCGAAGTTCTAGCAGTCTTCATTTGGTGTAACGCCATTTTTCAACATAGAAAAAGGACACTACGAACAGGAACACCCGCAAATCAGAGATAAAGATAAACCTCTGTAGTCACACTATACTATTTCGCAAAGAAACAGACACAGGAAAGCCTAAGCAACAAAGATCTACTGTAAATAATCCGTAACAGCGGAATATTCGCCGGCGGTGTTGTCATGCCTGCTATTTTCTGGTAAACTATATATTATGTAGTTTATTTAATGAGTTTGCTAGTTCCTATGTTTTTCCCCCGTGGGACTAGTATAAGGTGGATAAGTGTATTAAATACTGGCATAATTCGTTCCATATTTCTTTCTTCTGACTGAATGTAACCACGTAGGTTTTCACGTTTAACGTAAATTAAAATTTAATAACGAGACTTTTTCCCTTAAAAATATCTTTGTGAAAGCTCCTCCTAAGGCAGATAGTAGTATTTCAAGTGATGCGCAAATAATTTTACCTTTTTGTTTTAAACATGAACACTTTTTTACCGCAATTATATTTATTCATTCTTTATGTTTTTCGTGTGCATCATATACAATTCAAAGCGCTTAATATAGGAATAGTATTGTTTTGCTAAGAACGTTAATTTATTTCGGGCAAATGTATTAATAGCAAGCAATATGAATAAACTGAGCGTGGCTTAAATTTGGGATTTTGTTTTGCTTCTTAGAGTGCCCTTGCGTATAGGGAAAAATAATTAGGCGTCTCCTCTCAAGAAATGTATTCCTAATTAAAAATATCACTCTATTACCACTCTATATTTCTATTTCTTAAATATCACTCTATATTTGGTTCATGGAACAACATCATGAGCGAAATCTCTAATTATTATATATCTTCCACTTACAAATTATCTACGTGTAACATAGATAATAACGCTGAGTTCATTTTTGCAATATAGCGCTAAAAGTATACAATAAGAGCAAACCGCATTATTTGTAACGATGGGATTTAAGAATTAAATTTTAAAATTTAATAATTCTAATGTAATTAAAACTGTAATTCAAGTTGGCTAATGCAGCAATATTTCAAAAATTAATTTGGGAATTACAAATGCGTGTGATATCGTTTGCATGCTCCACAAACCAGCTAAGATTGCAATTTTTTATATCTATGGGGGTTAATTTGAATCCAAATACAAACAATGGTCGTACTCTAAGAGCAAAAGCGAGAAACAGCTTACAACAGTTGACTACAAGACTATTACGACTCCAGGAAAAATAAATTTTTATGCTCTGAAACACTTTGCTTTCAAGATTAGAAACGTGTTAACAAATAAACAAATGCAGGAAGTTTCAATAGTGGCAGAAAGATTACACGCAAGAAAAATTACAAACGCGAAGTAATATAATGAAGGTAGGTTAATGAAACTCGCATTTAAGTAAGAGACTCGACTAGTAATTATTCTTAGCTTTGATTTCATACAATTTCCTGCCATGTTATATTACTAAAAAGAACTGAATGAACAAGTATACTAATTCATAACGTATGTCGCGAGCAACTCTGGGGATATGTCATGAGGAATAAAATGCCACTTTGAACATTACTTGGAAGTGTGTGTAGTAGAACGGAACAGTTGTCTGATAGAGGTCATATTCAAACATCAATTGAAAAATATCACTCCTCTACTATTATTTGATATGGATAATAATAGATAAAACTAATTTAAGATTTGTTTATACCAATGTGTTATACTGTAACACATCGGTATGAGTATGTTAATATGCTTTGAATTCTTCCTTATCCTTTATAATAAAGAACGTGTGAAAACGCATTAATTTCTTTCATCAAGTTCATAGCAAGAAGTACTCGTATTTTTAAAAATAATATTGAAAAGATTTCGGAAATTTATACTTTATGTTAAGCATATAGAGTCATTAGGTTATTTTGAAGCATGAGGTGTGAAAATGTGAAATGCCCTCTCCGGGACTCGAACCTGGACCTCTCGCGTACGTGCCGAGTGTGCTACCGTTACACCACGAAGGCATGCCGGAAGGAGGAAGAAAATACCTTTTAAATTCATAAATGAGCAAGGTTCAAAGTATTCGCCATAGAATTTCACAAAATCTTAAATCAAATACTTTTTTTTTCCGAAATAATGAGCACGCAACGAAGATAACTATTGTTGTTGTCTTGTCCATATATTTTATGTAAGAATGATTGCTAGAGATTCAAGGATGTTACATTTCTACTTCAACCCCAGTTTTGAGGGACAGCACCCCCAGGGTGGTCCTATGGTCTCGCATCCCTCATCAGCTACACAGTTCACAGAAGAAACATTTTAGAACCAAGTGAAACATAGATAAGCAATTTATTCTTAGGCGACAATTTGGATGTGTACAATGACAACTACGGAAAACAATGAGCGTTGTTTAGAATTTTAATTTCCCTTGAGTATTTTTGTAGAAAGAGTTATTTAATATTTTTCTGACTTTATATTTCCCCCTTCGTTTCAGGTTCATACATTGTTCATCCCATGTTTCATAGCCTACCATAATTTTATGCATGTTTTTGGAAGTTTTTGAGAGCATTAATCATGACAGGTAACGTATAACGAACCAAATATTTAGTTTTGGATCATTTCGTTTTTAATCTTCGTAACTGAAGACTGTTATTGATTTCACGTTAATCTTCGTTAAGTCTTTCTTCCGAGTTCTTAATAGATAGACAGTAGCTCCATTGTTCATCTCCTATAATCAATATCATTTCCAAATCTCTGCTATGTAGAATAAATTAACACTGAATTTAAATTTAAAAATCTTAATTAATTTCTAGCCACCTGGATTGATATAATGGCGCTGGCTGTCATATTCATATCCCAGATTTTGAATTCTGGAGAGAGCACGGATATTTGTAAGCGCGTAATGTCTGTACGGCACGAGAGCACCTAAAATACTGGTGACGCGAAAATCCTCTCGCGTGTTTGAAGGTAATGAAAGAGTGGTGGAAGACACTCGGACTAACCCTCATAGTGCTCTCCATCAAAACAGAAGGCGGACCTGTATGTTTATTGTTGTGAGATTGCATCTGATTTATTTCCATAATGCTTTTGTATCTTGGTATTTCGGATACTATAGTTCCATTTCATTTGTAATACGAATGTGAGCCAGTTTCTCTCAGAAATCCTCCACGAGTGCATCCCTTAGTTTAAGCAGATAGCTCTTTTGCGGTTTGATATAATCAAATAGGTAGCTCATACCTGTATGTTCTCATATAACACCTACTGCCCTCCCTAAAGACATACATTTACAAACATGTATTTTTACTCATAAAAATGAACAAACAAAATGTATTTACATTTGTATTGGGATAATCAAGTTATGAGGTTATATAAACACTAACGGGGTATTTTTAGAAAAAGATGTTAAAATTTAGAAACACATATCTGCTATTTCAACAAAATGAAATTTGATAAATAGGCAGATTATTGTACTTAAATTTAGAAAATTATTTAAGCATTTCTAAGAAAATTATAATTATATTGTCTTCAAGTTGAGAGCGTATAGCTGATTATGAAAAAATCTTGAAAGTATACATTTTTACTTCCATGCTAGAAGTAAAGGAAGTATTGTAATCGCGAAAAATTCCGGTTATCATATTTAAAACAAATATTTATTTTGACCTCTCTTGAATCCATTTGAACGATGTTTTTGCGTGGCATATGTACGTACGAAAAGAATAAAGCACGCGATTCCAAAAAGATTGCAAAATATATATAAAATGGATTCAAAACAGCTTTTTTTTTTTTTTTTCTCGTGATGTCTGGTTGTACATACGTATATAAGTATCTCGCTTAAATAAAAAAAAAGGGAAAAAGGAAAAGAAGCAGCAGCCGTAGACAGTTAGAATATTGTGATTGGGATTGCTATAACATATAGTCTTGCTTCTTTCCTTTTTGGTTGCAATCAGTCTCACTAAAGTAGAAATATATATATATATATA
>KK119745.1:186965-272696 GCA_000611955.2 Stegodyphus mimosarum | reverse complement strand
GGAATTTTCCTTTTTACATGAGAAAATCAATGTTATGTTTTCTTCTTTTTAATAAGTGTTTCGAAGACGTGTTAGGAAAATCCTCAAATTTGAAATCAAAAATTGAAATCAAAATTCGAAATCAAAAGTAAATCTTCACTTTCTCTCTATATCTGAAAAGAATTATATTCCAACTCTGCACGTATCTAAAAGTATACTTATAGTTCATTTCCTCTTAGACTATTTATAATATTGACTGCGTATAAAACAGAACGCTTCTTTTTGATGATGGCCTACTAAGTAAAAATTGCAACATTTTTCACTCCAGAAAACTATTTCCTTAAGAATATAAAAGCAGGCACGCACACAGACAAAAATCACTAAATAAATCAAACGATAACTAAACACACTAAATATTTTTGATAATTCCAAACGTTATGAAGAAAGGAATCCTTTAATAAACAACAAAAAGCAAAACGATACCATGGTATTTTGTTTATGCAAAGCAAAGAAGGTACTACTGTGGCTATGATTGCTGGATGGAGTAAACAAAATTTTGAACTTTGATTTTTGGAAATTAAAGATAAAAAGAATGAAGCAAAGTTTAAAGTAGGAAAAGAATAAAATGATTTAAAAATGTATCCATAAAGGCTTCCTGACGCTACGAACTGCACTTCTTGGAAGACTTTTGCATTCACAAAATTTTTTCTTCTTTAGTTGATTATATTAATTCCAATCCGGTTCTTCTTAACGCTTTCAGAATTGTAATAGCTTTTCACTCCGATCTTCCTATTCCTCCTATTTTCCTGGCATTACGTTCGTTTTAGCTTTGGTTTGTCTATTGCTTTTGTATAAAATGACTGTCGCTTCTCCCTCTTTGTAAAAAAATCTCCTCTTTCTTTTTTCTCTGAAGAGGAACCAATATGCAAAAGCCGCAGAAATCAATAGAATTTTATTCAAAATCTAAGCCAAACTAGGGTTACTTCTTGAACAGTTTTAAATTTTATAACTGGCACATTTCTCCTACATTTTGAATTGAGAAACGATTTGTAGAGAAAAACGAAGAGCTAAACATTCATTTATGAAGTAGAAAAGAAATCCTTAATATGTATTTAACGATAGCGGTGGCTTGGTATTGATATATGATCGCACATTTCTGAATTAAATTAGATGAAAGCATACTTTTTTACTTTAAGCCAATAAACCTTCGCACACATTAATATAAATTAATTAAACTAAATTCTGCTTATTTAGCTTTATTTCTTTTTTTTTTAAATCATTGGAAAATTAAATAAATTAATTGTCACTGTAATCTTTTAACTGACCTCGAAAGAGAAATAAGGGAGGCGAAATTTTAGAATTTTTATATGTATCTATTTTGACAAATACAAAAATTGCACATTAGATTCCAACCGAACTAATACAGCTTTCCACATTTCTTCCTGGTTTAATTACTAAGAAATTGTCAATAGTTACAAATGTTTAAGCTAGAGTGCCGTCTGCGTTTAACTGAACATTATTTCAGTGCTATTCGTGGAAACTCACTGTGAGATTTAAATAAATATAAAAACAAAAATAACATCTTGAATGCTTTTCATTGAACATTCTGCAGTGTTAATAGGATATAATTTTGTAATCGTTCCTTTTACCTACGTTTTCCATTTACATACGACAGCAGGTCGAAATTTCCAAAATACTCAGTTACACATTAAAATGGAGTGTATGGTATATATTTATTAACATACTAGTGGAAGTACCCGATGCCAGTTAAGTTAGATTGAAAGTAATGCATCTAACAGCAAAGAGAACGATACCGCTCTAATCCTTCAGTAATAATGATGCAAAAAATAAGATTAATAGTCATACATTATTCAGTCTGATGAGATATGGTACTCAAATAAAAATTTTCGATAGAAAATAAACTAATTCTCTCACATTATATCAGCAACAATGCCACCCAGTTTTTTATTATTTTCGTCTTTCTAATGAAATGGTCGTAAAAGCTCAAGTTCCATCTAATATTTCACCTCAAACACACAAACAGGCATTCTTTTTATGTATATAGGTTTTGTAAAACGTACAAACTTTTTATTAAAAACCTCTACCATTTGAAAGCGAGCAGTAGCAATACATTTCAAAAAACAGCGAGCATTAGCAACACATTTTGAACATTTCAAAATTTTCGTTGGAGATAAAAAATTTTCGTTGGAGATAAAGCATTTTACCTCCAATGCGAGATTATTGCCACTTGGAAAAATGAGTGCGAAAATTAGTATTTTTAGAGTTTCTAAGTAATATCTCGACTGATTAAAATCGAAGACGGGAATAGTCAAAATTGCTTCCCGTGAAGTTTTGGAATAGGGAATAATGTATTTAATGTTTGGCAAGCTATTTTTATTTCATCCTAAAACTTAGAAATTTTTTTATTAACAAACTCTACAATTTGAAAGCGTGCAGTGGCAACGCTTCTCGAAATAAAGCAGATTTTCATCTCCAGCTTGCGAGACTGTTGCCACTCGAGAAAATGAGAACGAAAATCATCATTTTTCTGCGTTTTTAAGTAATATCCCTAATTTTAGCTACATTTTTTTAAACAAAAGTGTACGTCGACTTTTTCCAGGACCCAGAAAGTATTGTAGAAAGTTTGGTGATGATAGCTGTAGTAGTGATTGGGTTATTAGAGGACAACCAAACACACAGATCTAGTTCTTTATATATATAGATAAAATAGCATTCAGTACAATAATATCATTCTGTATAATTCTACTAATCTATATCTGCTTTATGTATTTTTATAGCATTACTAGCTTTTACCCGCGGCTTCGCTCGCGTTAATGTCCTTAAATAAGTTTCAAAGACTATTGAAAAGAAAAGAAAATAATTCGATTTTGTTTTCTTATTGCCTGACCAGGATAATCAGGATAAAATTTGAGTTACTATTACTTATTTTTTAAGTTAAATTACATCCGCGTAAAATTTCAATAAATGCTGCCCTTCTTTAATGAAATAAAAAGAAATCGCCACGAAATCTAGTAAAACTGCTACTTATATTTCCCAATGACTGAAAAATGTTTGTGAAAGAAGAGCCAAAAGCCGAAAATTCTGAAGGATTTTAAATAATAAATTAAGTAAAACAAATAAAAATTAATAAACGCTTTAACAAACGCTTAATTAATAAATATTACGTTTTCACGCCTTAATTACTTAACCGATTATCATGAAATTTTCAAGATATATTTTTGATTTATTAGAAAAGGTTAAAAATGTTTGCGTGGTTTAACCCACGCACTTGCGCCCGCAGACAAACTTTTACGTCGCTTTCAACAGATAAGTTACATTTTATAGCCTAAAACCTTTTCTAATATATCAAAAATATTTCTTGAAAATTTCATGATGATCGGTTAAGTAATTATGGCGTGAAAGCGTAACAAACAAACAAACAAACTTGCATTCGCGTTTATAATATTAGTTCGGATTGAATATTAAAATACTGTAATATTATACAGTGTTATTAAAATGTATTATTATCATAATATTTTAATATAACAAAACCAACTTCCGATTCTGTATATATCAGTAATAAACTATTAATTTAATTTCTGTATTCATTCCGCTGTCAGTCCCAGAAAAAACTTTTATTCATTAGTTTTACTCCCTAAAAATTCTAACATTTGTGTCATTGGCATTATTTAAATGAGCAAAATGCAATTCTTATTCAATAAATCTATCAAATCAGCCTCAACATTTATAGATAACTATAAAAATATGAAAAGATTTTGTTTTTACATTTTTTGCTTAACGTTTTGCATCCTTGAATAAATTTTTATTCAAGATATCAAACATTAAAACAGAAGATATGTGAACTTTCAGAATGGCTGGAAACATAAGAACTAAGCATTCGCAAGGGAATCACGGAAACTATAGCTTCATTTCAGAGTCGCCACACCAACAGCCTTTGCCCAGAGGCAATACAGAAATAAATATTTATTGCAGTTTCGAAGACTATAAGGATTTCGCTACGGATATGCTTTATCTAGACTTTGAGCATGACTATATCAGCGTTATAGCACTCCTTGCTAAAGATTCGCGAACGAAGCTGCATAAGTCTGAAATGCAGAAGAATCTGATATTCAGTCTTCATCTAACAAATTTGTAAATTATGCTTGTAATTGTTACTTCAAATGTAATCACAATACATCTAAATTTCGATTTCGGTTATAAAAACACAAACAATTCTTTGAAATCGATGGAGCAACATATTTTTAAAAAAATCTAATATCTGTTTATTTTTCGAAAACAGATACAAAAGAATTACGCTTGTGTGATAATTGTTTTAATAAAATCATAACTACTAAACAACATAAAAAAAATCTGAAATGTTTCAAATTTTAAATTACGTCTAAAGGGGCGTTTTTTTTAACGTTTTGTGTGTTGCCTTTATTTATTAAATATCATGTTCTTCGCACTTAAACCATAAAATTCCGTTCAACAACAATATCGCAAAATAATTTTAAAATGAGCATATCTACAGAATTTCCAATACACAGTTCCGCGCTCTGGAGATAAAAATAATTTTTGCTCGCTTTTAAATCGTTGAGTTTGTAAATAAAAAATTCGTTAATGTTTTACAAAATATGAATTAGGTAATACAACAAATTCCAAATTGGGCTTCCAGATGCCTATATTCAGGTGGAAACGTACATTATTCACAATTGGATGGTTCGAGGTACCGTTGTTTTTATCACAATGGGAGAAACGTACATATATCTATGCAGATTCATCATTACTTAATTTCTTTAAATATAATACAGGGAGATAATGTTTTGTGGCAACAATTTGAAAAATGAATCCGACATTTATAGTGAATCAACGCAAAATGCCAAAACGCAAACAATAGTCCTTCAGGGTGGCCTAAAAATAAAACATATGTGAAAAATCTGAAAGCTTTCAGATTTTGCATTTCGCCCAAAGGAGCGTTTTCTTAACGTTTTGTGTATTACTTTATTTACTAAATATCATGTATTTCGCACTTAAACTATAAAGTTCAATTCAACAGAAATATCGCAAAATGATTTTAAAATGAGCATATCTTTAGAATTACCAATACACAGTCTAAAAATAAAATGGAGATAAAAAATGTTTATTTTTTTCCATACAGTGTTGCCATTCCTCGCTTTGAAATCATTGAGTTTGTTAATCAAAATTTCGTTAAAGTGTTATAAATATGATATAGGTAGTAAACCAAATTCCAGATTCCAAATTAGGGCTTCCAGATGCCTGTATTCGGTGGAGGATTACGTCATTCAAAATGTGTTGGCTCTAGGTACCGTTGTTTTATCACAATGCGAGAAACATGCATGCATTTATGCATATTCTTCATTATTTAATTTCCTTAAATATAATACAGGGATGTAATATTTGGTCGCAATAGTGTGAAAACTGAATCAAGGCAGAAATTGAATCGACGCAAACTGCCAAAACGAAATCATTAACACTTTGTGTTAACCCCTTTGGGCTAAAAATCATACGAATCGCTTGAGTTCTTATCTTGAAATGTGATAAGTAATTTTTGGTAATCCACATTAATTTGTACTTTTATTTTATTTAAAACTTACAATGTAATTCTTTATATTTTGATTGTGAGTGGAATATAAATTGATAAATTATTCTTTAAAACTATTTATTGTGCATCGCATAGAGTATACGCTTGTCTCATATTCAAATCAATAATTTATGTTTCATATGACTATGATTGCTAAATTGTGAAGCTGTTAAATCGTTGTTCATTGAAAATTAAGTAACAAAGTTTTGAATCATTGTCATCTGCTACAATGATGATAACCATCATAAATCGAAGCCGCATGAAAGAGACGAACAACTCCGGCATCTTCCAAAAAATAGCGAAATACAAAGCTCTAAAGACAAGCTAAAAATTTAAAAAAGTATGCAGAAATTATCTCCAGTGTTTAAAATAATGATAATATGCTTATCATAAATAATACTAATTCACAGTAAATGATTCCGATTTAATGTGTTATTCAATTGAAAATAGTAAACAATTAACTTGAGGTTAACTGGTTTGGAATCTCCGTACATCTAAAATTTTTCGGCAGGTTTTGAATTTCAGTACGTTAAATTTGTATTATACTTTCACCTATTTTAATAATTAATCAAATGTTCTACTCCTTAAAGGCACCAGACGTTAACTACTAAGTTAAATACTACAAAATAACTAACTGTTACAATTATATTCTGAAATTAAATAATTTGCCTACAAACAATCTCAAGAGACCAAATGTGTTTATTGCGTTGTGTGAAGTTTTTCCAAAAGAACTATTCCGAACAACCCCTAAGACCAAGCAGGAGTACAGGTGTTATGAACATTACGCAATAGATCACAAGAAAATACTCTGAATCAAATAGATAGCCAAGGATATTTATTAAGGCACTATAAAAAATGACATGAAATCTTATTACTTAAATTTTCATTATTGTACCGGGATGACAACTAAAAATACATTTAGAACTGATCATATTTCACCGAAAAATATTAAATTTTTATGCAGATTATCAGATTCTGCTGGCCAGCTTAAAATACAAAAAAAAAAAGAAATTTTAAATGAATCACCGAGTATGGTGTTTTCTAATTACGAGATCTTAAGTGTTTTCTATCTTAAGTGTTTTCTAATTACGAGAATGATTACTTCGTTCAAAAGAAATTTCTTAATTTTCAAAGGAAAAGAAAATTACATACATTAAATAAGTAATCCCTTAGGCAGATTGAAAATATTTCATATTCATGTAGTCCCGTTGGAGAAAAATAAGTACGTTATTCCTTCATTCAATTAAGGGTAAATCAAAGGGTTAAAGTAAAATTAAAATTTTTTATTTGTTCCTTATCTTTGCAAAAAAAAAGTTAATCTCAACCAAAAGAGTTAGCATCTTAAAAAGTAAAAGAAAGTAAAATTTAGCTAAAGTTAACTAATTTAGGATCTCTGTCTTAATTCATATATATATATTTTAATTACTTCCCAAGTTAAGGTTAAATAGTCCTAAATAGAGTGAATGCACTGCAATTGCTTAACTTAGCAGCTTGGATTTAAGATTCAACAGAAAAACTCCTGACAAGTAAGTTAAATAGATTTAATTATAGTTTAAATATACATATTATTATTGCCGCCATTAATCACGGCGGCTCTTCCAGAGGAAGGTAACTCGAGTTCTTAACAGCTGCTTTCCGAGGCCAAAAGAGCGAGCAAAGCCTTGCACTCGGGTTTTAATCGTCCAGAATCCAGAATTTTCCAAATTCACCCAAATTGGTGAAAAAAGTATGAAAATCTCGCCAAGCACAAGACAGTGCCGCGAAAATCTAGTTTTTCCCTCTACACATCAAAAAAAATTCCCCCTTCGCCACTCTCCCTTCGCCAACGGAAGAGGGGTGAGGGAAAGAATGTAACAACCCTACTACCCAAGTTGCACGACCTTGGACGAAAACTGCTCGAAAAAACGCTCTTTTAAAAGGATAAAACTTTTGACCCGAAATTCAACAATTTTAACAATTAAATGGGCATAATTCTCCAACGGGGCGACGTACAGTCATGAAAGTAGATTCATAAGAAAGCTAAATTTTTTCTCTCTAAAGGTATAAATTTCATCCACGTAAATAAAAGGAAGTATTTTTTAAATTTCAAATATTACGCAGAAAGCAACCGATTTCCCATTGTCTGCTTTTCCCGAAAGCTAGTACTATCGAACGCGTAACGTAAGAATGAGAACCCTGTTTAACTCGCATAAAAATAATTGATTCATTAACGTAAACGGCACAACAAGTGAAGAAAAATTTAGAATAAGAATAAATTAATGCATGTAATTTTACTCACTCAATAATTAATTATCAAATAAACTGCAACTAACTACATATTAATCCACAATTCTAATCTAACTAAAATCGCTACATAACAAAATTAACTTAATCTATAATTTTGGACATAACTGAAACAATCCAAAAATTAAATCTATTTAGCAATTCTGATCTTACTGAATCTTTCATAAGAATTGAAGTCATTTATTATTCTGTGCTTAGTACGTAATTTTTTTATTTATTTTTATTATTTTTATTTATTTTTTTACAAATTAAAATTATTTGTAATTGATGAAGATATTCCCCCATTACAAAATAGCGCAAAACGCCCATGTCAGAAATGACTAATCTTCGTACAGCCAAGAACTATGATAATAATAGTATTTTTTTAAAAAAGAGAAATCAGATTCCCCTTGTTCTTATGATAACGAATTTCACGTCTTAGTGTTCGCTTTATGCGATATGGTATACATATGTTCCCAAATTATCCGCTATAGCAATTTTTCGAACGCTCATCGGACATGTTTGTCTTAAATCTATCTGTTTACATTTGGATTGGCAGATATTCTGAAATGCATGGAATTTAACAGCATATCATCTGCATATGTTGGGCGCCAACTGTTTGCAACCATAATGTGCTCAAACTTTATACAGAATGTGACTTGCTCTAGGAACATAAGCTAGTTCCAAACCCTAACGAAACTTTAAGCGAATTATCGCCTATTTGAAATTAACTATAAAGCCTTGAAAAATTTTAAAATAACTTTTTTATTTAAACGCAGACTTCCAACATAAATAAAATTCCTGTGCAAACAGCATCAACCACTAGCGAAGTTGGCTCAAAACTATGACCGGCGTAACAATTTAAATATGGACAGCAAATAACGCGAAGCTGAGTAATTTCAATCTTATCAGAGATGGCATCACTAAAATAACGTGGGCTCGAGAGGCAGAAACACGCTTTGTCTTACAATCCATAAACCGCTTAAATATTGTCTAATTGATTCGCATTCTGGTGAGGAAATGGAAAGGAGAAGTTATAAGTAAAGATCTAAATTAAAATAAATCGTTAATTTGAAATAATAATAACGTCCAATTAAAAAACTACGGATTTAACAAAATATGCCATATATATATAATAAATATATCAATAACTGCTGGTATAAAATGATCGCAGAGCAATAAACTAAACCATGCATTTATCTTTCTTACAGATATAGAATGAACAGAATATAGAATGAAACTTTGGTTAAAGTCCAACAACATTAATGCAACGCACAGTTCATTATCACCGTAGTTGCGCCATGAAGATATTTTTATTGTCGTATTTTATTTACAAAAATAAATTTTCTAGAATAGTTTTATTACTACTATTACGTCAAGAAAAGAAAGAAATCTACGCATCTCTGAAGAATATGAGACACAGATTTAACTCATTTTATAGCTGTCTGCGGTTTGGTAGGTATATTAACTAGTACATATGTGTCCTTTGCAAAGGTCAGACGCATATTAAAGTTCGACGTTTCGCTTACATTTTGAAAGATAGATGCATTTACTGCCTTCAGAAATGCTTCTAAAATTATTCTTCACTAGAACCACAGCTATTGTTCGAGCTGAAATAAAATATTACCATACTTCAATGCAGCAGATTTATTCCGATACTATGATTGTCCAACTGAAAATATTGGATTAAAGCTATCAAGAAGCAGACGAAATCCGGACAAATTTAAATACATTTTTCATGCACACATCGCATGAAAAGCTTTAGATCTAGGCCATCACTGTCGACTTCACTGAAAGGATCAGGTTTTGCGATGTAAATCTCATTTGCAATGTTCAGCTTTTTGTCGTTTCGCAAGATGTAGCAAAGTTCTAAAAGTATTTGCTTGAAAGCAAATATTCTAAAGAGATTCTGACAATAGCATCAAGAGCATTTACATTCAATATTCCCCTTTCTTTCATTTTAAAGTTATAGACAGTATAACTTACACAATGAGACATTACTAACTGCGTTTATTAGATAAGTAAAAGCCAAAGGTAACGAAAAACATATTTTATGGCCCATTATTATTCCGAAGCATTTATACCTAAGTAGCCTGAAGTACAAACTGGATTTCATTCTGGAATTTGATTTTACTACCATTATTCCTTCTAACAGGAAGCTGTTTTATTTAGTTTTGTTTAATGCACGTATTTCATTTTAGAAAAAGAAATTCTGTATACCATATGTGTCTACCTCATCTTGGAACAAAAGTGAATTCCTCTTGAGCCAGTGTTTGGAGCTTTTGTGGTAGGTAGATTATTATCGGATAAGCAGATTAGTTACCCGTTGTTTATATATGCCCTGAGAAGGCGTTAGAAACGAGTGTAGTTTTCCATTGCTTTACCATATGCCACTCGCACGGTATAGTGATTAGGTAAGCCAATTGCGATACCGAAAAGCCCGGGTTCGAATTCCAGAGAACGCATGGTCGTACTTGTCCGTCTCTTCATAGGAGGCAAAGGTAGCCCACCTATTACGTGCTTCCATAATAAAATGACCCCCGCTTCTACCCCTAGTACTGGTCAACGTCTATGGACGGTTTGCAGCTGTCACTGAAAAAAAATAAAAATAATAACTAAAAAATAAACATACGTTCATATGCTATAATCTTGAAAAACTTCCATTGCTTTACAAGATAACGTGAAATTCGCAATCTTATCTTATCAATCACATACTCGTCTTAAGAAACGATTGCTTAGAAATATGTTTCGAGCCCTTTTACTTACGCACAAAGCATCTGTTTGTGTTTCTAATTAGGCATAAAAAATCAATGCCGTTAGCTTTCCCCAAGTAACTGGACGAGAATATTTTTTTCATAAATATTTAATGAATATTTAAAATTATTTTCATGCAGAATACTGCACACGGAAAACAAATTCAGGATAAAGGAAGATTGGCCTAAGAAATTCTGATTATCAAGTTGCCAGCCAATACTTAAAATCATGAAATACAGATTCTTCGTTCAGTGTTCTGTTACTAATGGTTGAGCGTGCTAACTACAGGCGGTTTTCACAGTTTGCTTCATGCGACTAGTTCCTTTAAAAACCTAAAGATCTCCTAAGTAAGTAACCCTCCTCATGATCGTATAGTTTCAGTATGCTTTCCTGCAATTAAAAATGGAAGGAAATATCATTCAGCAATCCACTGGAAGCATCGGAATATAAGACTGCAGTCTATTCTCAGCCAGATTAAAAAATAACAGATTTTCGTGGAATCTGACGTCAAAAACGCCAATCTTGAGATCCAGCTCGATAGTCAGATAAGTGACTACATTTGATCAAAATGTTCCAAAGAAACGCAAATGCATATTTGCTGAGCTTATATTGCCTTTTTCCTCTCTTCCTATGAAATGCAATTTGTCTCGTAACTGTCAAACATTGCGTCCGATATATCAAGGATAAAAATGCCACCAAAGAGTATAAATAAAGAATAGTAAAGAAAGTGGAGAGGATAGACGAAATATGAAAAATTTCAAACAGGAATATATTTGCTAGTATTTTTAGATATTTAAATGCCTCTTAGACTCATAAACCAACGCAAAATATATACACATAGATCTTTAGGAAGACATTAATATTGCCACCATCTTTTTCTAGTAAAAGTGTTAATAGAGCAATCAAAACTTTAACAAAATCTTCAGAGTTTTCATAAACCGCAGTGGAACTATACTGCATTTTTCACATCGCTATATCACTTTTGCACAGGTACTGACATATTATTTAAAGAGGAGGTTTAGACTGCTGAATTGGAACGTGTTTCGCTTACTAAAAGCCACGTTACTGGTGTTCGGCGTTGCTTTATTCTTGCCAATAGTGCTTGCCATGCCAGTGTAGACCTGCGCCAACTTGCGCGTTATTCATTTCTCCATGACCTTTAGCTTAGTTTTAATTTGAATTCATTACTTTTGAGTTACGCCATAAATGCTGGCTGTTTCTGTTATCAGAAGAAGTGCCTTCTCTTAAATTAATTAAATTCTGAATAAAGTATCTTTTACGTCCTTCTTACATTCTCTGTCTTCTTATATAACATGGCGGGCATAGCGATAAATCGCTTAGATCCAGCTTGAGTCTTGATTTAGTTTATGTTTTCCAAGAAGGTGAGACTCTACACTAGCGCCTTAAGACTGTAAGGATCATGTCTCAAGAAAATGCTTAGTTAGCTGCCTCAACATCGCAAGCATACTTAACTAAGCATATAATCTGGAAATGTTTGCATACATAGATTTCCAGTTCATAAAATGAGGTTTGTGTATGTATTTTTGCATCTCAGTGAATATATGTGTGAGAATTCAAAATTGCTTGGCGAAATACATGGACCCTTCACCCCTGGAGACAATTTATCGCGAAAAGTATCCTTCTCTTTTTAAAGGTAATCTAGAGCGAATTCTCTTCTCTAATATTTGCCCTTTTTTGATTAAAATACTAGAAAAAATAAATAATTAAAAAAAGAAGAAATAAAAAAAATCGGAAAATAAGAATACATATCTGAAAAACTCTCTCCCAATATATAAAATAATAAAAACAAATTTAGGAGTCAATGACGAGCAGGAATTTTGATGTCGTAGAATGCTCAGATGCCAATCCACACTCAAAATGAAATTTGGCAGTCCACATAATTAGATTTCTTCAGAGAAGGCTTTGCAGAGCTTCGAAGACAATATCACAATAGAAAAAAATTTCCACATATGTTACTTATTTTAAATAATCACAATAGATTTCAAAATTTTCAGAACATAATTAATTTTCATAAATTATATTTTAACATCATAAATTTTATAATGCTATTGCTAAAATTATGGTTTCACCAATATTGTCTTTCATTTGCAATTTCTGAATTTAACAAACTGAACTGAAAGGCCTCGCAATACTTCTAACAAACATATCCATCATTAGCGCTAGCCTCTTGAGCTAGTCAGTGTGTTCTGTACTGGTAGCTCAGGGTGCCTAGGTAGTTAATTGAAAAAACCTCCGTTCCTTACATAAGGTAACTGGCCTTTGA
Source organism: Stegodyphus mimosarum (assembly GCA_000611955.2). NCBI lineage: Eukaryota > Metazoa > Arthropoda > Arachnida > Araneae > Eresidae > Stegodyphus > Stegodyphus mimosarum. The sequence goes on along the minus strand of KK119745.1, from coordinate 259,815 downwards.
GAACTGCACTAATACATTCCCTAATAAAAAAATATAATAATATATAAACAAATTACACTCAATCATAAAATGAGAGCCTTCAACATTATCTTATATGAAAAGGGTAAAAGAAACAACTGCACAGAGGTAATAACAGGCCTCTGTTTCGGAACCAATACTCCCTAATATAATCTATACTTTACAGTCGCCCATAAATTTTAACATGCATTTACCATAATTTCATATTACTTATCTGTACTTATTTCACATATTTTTTTATATCCACTTCATTTTTTAAAATAATTATAAAATTCTTATTCAAAATTTTCAACGCAAATTTCAAAATATAATTATTTACCTTAACAACCTTATTATTTACCTTAACCGAAAAATAATTAAAAACTTCTTTACTTACTTCAATAAATTATTAGAATTCGAATTTTTAATACTATTTTTCATGATTATAAAAAATAGAAAAATAAAAAAGAAATATCTTAAAGTATGTGTATTTTAAAGGAGAAACGTCCCGCCCAATGTAAAAACTATGCTAGAATCATCATGGGAATAGCAATCAGAAAGAATAAAAGAGGAGGTATAAAATCATTAAATACATAATGGCCAATCTTAGATATGTTTCTCTAAAAATTCCATGGCAGAAAGGCAACAATTTTTAACATTATCGTTCCAATTTTATTCTGTAATGCAAGGTACTTTCTGATTTAAAAAAGGATAAATTCATGTACCAAAATATTTAGCTTCATGAGACTTTTAAATTATCTACTTACTTTTATAACCAAAGGTACTTAATACCAATGTAGAATCAGTAGGCTATTTTGATGTTGGAACGTGAAAAATGTGCCATGCCCTCGTCGGGATGCGAACCTGGACCTCTTGAATACGTGCCTGCTACCATTACGCCATGAAATCATGCTGGAAGGAGGGAGAAAATACTTTATATACTCCCCTTTTTTAAAAGGTGATTGGGGATTAGTGAATCCAGTCGGTAAATCCTGGTGGTGGCGAATTATCGTCCATCATTTTTTAGTTCGAGCACCACTGTAGAGATATTAGGTTATTTTTGAAGTAGGAGAGGTGAAAAATGTGCAGTACCTTCGCTGGGACTCGAACCCTGGACATCTCAAACATGCATCGTGTATGCTTCCGGTTACATCAAAAAGGCATGTGGACGGAAACGAGAATACCTTATACCTATAACCTTAATTTACTTCTTCAGTTCCTAAGAAAACTTAGCATATTTCTCAATGCCGTTCTTTCCTTTATTTTCAAGCTTACAACCATTCAATAACACCCAGTTTTATTGACAACATGTAACATGACTTGAATATAAGCAGACTGGTTCAAAAATAAGGTGTCAGACTTATTTTTGTTAAACAGGAGCCTAAAATAATAGCCAGCTAGGTACTTTAAAAAAGTTTGAAATGAAAAAGATCACTAAAATTTATAGTTCTTAGGATATTCTTGATTAATTCTTTGCACTGTAAGTATTGTTACTATTCACATTTCTTCGGTGATTTTTATTGCTTAACTTCAGTTTAATAAAACTATGAAACAGTTGACAATAATTCCCTTTCAAATACTTTTTTAAGCCAGGCACTACGCCTCATCTTTAGTACTGCGTGTCTATCTTCGAATTTCCTTGACTTTTATTTCTAAATAAAATTTATGGAGCATTCTTTGTCTGAGCCATTTTTTCTCTGTTAAGGGAAAAAACACTACGTGTTTATTTGCTTTCTTTTTGAACAAATATTTTTTTTCACTTACATTCTTTTTCAAGTTCTTTAACTCGACATGAATTGTTAACACTAATTTTTTATGGAACTTTCTAATATACAAAATTATGCTAAAGTTTCTTTTCGTGTTCATAAGCTAGATATGAAACTTTATGTATAAAACACACAGCGGGATATTGGATGATATATTTCAATTCTTAACTATCCGTATTACAAAAATACCTGAGATTCTCGTGTATTTATACAAATAGAGAATTAAACGACGCTCATTAAATGCACGGATAAACTTAATTAAATAAGCATTAACAATTTTTAATCGTCTTTCTGTTGTTTCTGAATACTTCTGCTGCTATTTTCCTTCCCAGTAAAACTCTCGAAGTATCAATCTTTCCCTGCAGCTGAATCTGAATCATAATTGAATATCATAGTACTGTAATTCATATAAAATAAGCAATCAAATTAGCAGATCATTTTTCGTACAATAATCTACAGATTATTGATTGAAATAAATTGATTTGAAATTATGATAAAAGTTTTTGCATGAAAAAGATTAGAATGCATTTCAATAACAAGCTTTTCTTAGCTAAGTATTTTGTATATGGAAATTTTAGGATGTTTCACATTAATATCAGAAAACAAAGAGATTGGTTTCTTTGTGATTCTCTGAATACACGTTCTCTGAGTGTATTTCAGAGGTGTGCCATCATTTTGATATTTATTGTTCATTAAAACGTTTGCAATTATATGCTAGTGCACTGGTATTCAAACTATGGGTTGGGACTCTGATCGCAGTGTGGATAAAAATCCTAAAACATCTAGATTGATGGTATATAAATAAGGATGGATGATTTTACTGCGACTCGAATTGGTGTTTTAGGGTGGTTTGCATTTTTATGGGGTGGCAGTGCCATGACGTTTGAATACCACTGAACTATTGGATAAAAATTTAAATATTTTACTGGAAAAGATGTAAATTTGCCTTTATATAACGTAAAATAAAAGGAAGTTTAAATTAAATATCTCTCAAAATTTCCTTAGTAAGTAAAGGTTGCAGTAGAAAGCATGAAATTAGCTAAAGTGAAAACAGGGAATTTTCCACAAAACATCTAGATAAGAGGGTTTTAAAAATCATGCCCTTGTAACGCCGTAGCCGTCATTACATTTATAGATATTACGAAGGCTATTTCTGAAATTCAAAACTCTTGTATGTGTCCTTAATCGAAGTATAGATGGCCGACCCTTCGTTTTCAAACCATTCTGGATAGAAAAGGGAGGTTAAATTTGAGGGCTGCTTTAAAAGAATATCTAGCTAGAACACACCATCCAAGACCTCTTTCGATATCAAAAACGCTTTAATCTAGGTTAGTTCCAAAATTCTGAATTTATTATTGACTAGAAGAAAAAAACAATTGCATTCCTAGAACAATTTCGGTTCGCAACTGTCAATCGCAATGGCAAATTAAAGAATAACGATCTGACATTATAACTTGCAAACTCCATAGAATTTTTGTATCATGCCAAGTTATATATCAAATTGTTAAAGAGAAAGCCGTTATGTTAGAAAGTCAATGTTTTACATTTCACTGACTTAACAATATACAGATGCAGATAATACAATTTTCTGCAGATAACGTGAGAAATGAGCTTAAAAATCAGCTTAGGGTTTCCTTCAGTGACAAACGCAGATTTTATTATGATGTGATTCTAGCCGCGTTTACATCTGAAGTGAAATAAGAACGAGAAATATTTCTACCAATATTAGAAAATATGATTTTAGCGCGGTTCAGAAGTGATAATAACAGACGAAAATTAATCAGTAGAGCTGTTTAATAGAGCACACATTCCAGAGCGATCCTTGTCTGCTTAAATTATGTCTTTCAGCCATTCGGAAGACTTTTAGGAGTTAGTTTAGTTAGCTGGATCCGACGTCATTTCTTTCGATTATAAATACACACCCACAAGCGAAGATAAGGGAATAAATCGGGCAGTTAAATCTCCTGGCTTGTGTACGTGTAGAACATACGGGATATACATAGAAGAGCTTTGCAAGAAAAATTATGCTCTAGAGAATTCTATGCCTTGAAAAGCGCATTGATGCAGGAGCGGAACTTGCTTTTCACTAATTAATCACCTCACTGAGAATCGGGATACATTTATACGAATCAGAAGACATCATATTTCCTACACAGACAAACACCAGCTTTTGATTCCGAAACATACGTATTTTCTAAAATTTAATACTTTTCCTTTTTTATAGTATTAGAGTTTAGTTTTGTTTTCTCGGGAACAATTTTTAATTTTTCAAGGCTTTTTTATTTAAGGGTTTTGAGAAATAAATACTTTTGAGAATGCAGCATAAAAACAAAATGCATAAACGTTAGCAGAACGCACTGTAACATAATGTGTTTGGGAGAACTCATACGAACATTAAATTTGCACTGCATTTCGCTAGTGTCGAATATCATATTTATGTTCTGAATTTGTGCACGGGATATATATATATACAGAGAGAAAGCATTTACATGCGTGAATGTATACATATTCACACACATGTTATTGTTGTAAATGCTTCTATTTATTTGTTTTTAGTTTCCTTTTTGCTTGTTCTTTGTAAGTAATGTATTGTTTCTAATTATATTTATTTACTTAGTACTTTTTTGTATTCAATACATTTACATTTATTATCACTTACTTATTTAGTATATAATTTATAAGTGCTATGTTTATTTTATTTAATCTTGAACAGTTACTACTTATCCTATTCGAATATTTTTATTACATATATGATTTTGTGGAACGTTTAGTTTTGAATCAATGGACACTGGAATTATTACGATAGCTCAGACAGAGCCAGAGGCAAAAAACGGGATTGTTAGGAAGGAAAGCTTCAATAGCCATAGCGTAAACCAATTTGATTTCTACCCCGCTATATCGCGCAGGAAAAAATCGTCATCGCCAAACAGACAGGTGTACAGGAAATTCGGGAATACCGTACAAAATGAAGGAATGTATAGGATTCGCTCTTTAACAACGCTTTTCACGATAATTTAGACTTAGATTTTAGTAGATTTTGAGACTCAAAATAAATAAGCCATTAATTAATCTACTTGCAAAGATCACTGATTTGATTTACATCTATCTATAAGGCGAGGAGAAAATGGTATCTCAGAACTTCGAACTCTTCACTAACGTGATCTTCGAACTTCAACACCATGGACCTTATAAGAGAATTCCCTTTTTATAGTTTATAATTCAAAACGTTTTTCTAAAAATTTATCAAAATTATTCAAAAATACAAATTTTAAAACCAAATCATAAAAGGGCGAATGTTATTTGAAATGAACCTAAATTTCGAAATGTGAAAGAAAGAATCAAAGAAGTTTAATTAAAAAAGAGATATTAATAAATATATACCAAATTCAATTAACATGGAGGATCTAAAATTTTAAGAGCTAATTTTTTTTAGAAACTTTACACAAACTTTACTTTACTTTGAAATACTTTACATTTTTTACAAAACTTGGCACTTTGCCATAATTTGAGTCGTAGAAACAAAATATGTAAATAAATTGGTATGTTATTTCAAAAAAGGTCCGATTTTTGTATATGTCACAATACCTATATTAGAACAATGCTATACATAAATATCTAAAATATAACGTATAAAATAAGACTAAAATAAATAAGTGTACCATTCTACATCAGTAAATTTGTAATCCACCTACAGAGATATAAATGATGTACAGTGTGACGTCCCCTTCTGAAATTCAGATAAAAGAGTTATTAATTTTCACTGCCATAGGATTTACGAAATATGCGACATGTTATCACATTTTTAGTTTTGTTGATATCCTCTAAGCCGCACTAATGGGGAATGTTAGAACTCCTCAAGAATTAGAATATAATAAGCATTTTAATGATAAATAAAATCTTTAATTAACAGAAAAGAAAATTAGAAGTTCAGCACATGAAGAATAGGCAAGCAAAGTTGCTACCAATGAAAAAATTAAAACAAAAAATGTCAACACAGTTACAAAAAACTAAAAAATATTAATCTTTCATGTTAATTATTCTAGTTAACCTAATTGCACTGGATTTATAACAATTTCTACAGTCGTCAGTTCCCATCTGAAGCACCATTTTCACTTCCAAGCAGGTTAGTCACAATTCTTACCGGATTCAAAACACGGTTCAATAAAAGCACTTCAGTGCGTGAATAAATCAGCACACGAAGTAAAACTATTTACAAGCTTATTTACAATATTAGCTATCTTAGAATTACTCTCAGAACGAGAGTTCAAAATCATTATTACCGACTTAGTCGGTTCTTGTAACAGTTCTACAGATCAGAGTGCAACAGGGTTACCACAAAAATATGCAAAATCAAGCATTTACTTCAGCACTGCCTAACGGCCAAATCGGCAGTCACAACACCATCCGAAAGTAAATTAGTCAAAGTGCAGGGTGTTCCTAACATAATATCGAGGTTTTAACGCTTTGTAGTATTTATTACGTAAAACTTAAAACCATAATTAATACTTGAAATGAAAGAGCAACTCAAACAATTCTGTTCGTTGGTACGCGCATGCGCCAGAAAGAGCTAGTAACAAAAATTCCGAATTTGTATTTTTGCGAGCATTTTGTATTCTGCAGTTAGGAAAGACCGAATCTGTAGTTGCTGTGCAACGGACATTCCGGATTAAGTTCAGATGTGACTCCTCCCAAGTGATAATAAGATCAGTAAATGGTGTCAATAGTTTGAAAATATCGGCTGCCTTTGGAAAGGGAAAGAAGAGTGTGGCACGACCAAGTGTTAGTGAAGAGAGTGTTGAATGAGTGAGACAGTCTTTCATGCGCAGCCCGAAGAAACCCGTGGCGATTCATAAAGGATCGTGTCTATGTGCCTTCACTACCAGCTGACCTACCGGATCTAAGAGACAAGATTGAGGCAGCTTTTGAAGCAATTTCAAGACAAACACTAATCAACGTTTGGGAAGAACTGGCCTATTGACTTGATTTGCGCCGTGCAACGAAAGCTGCTGACATTGAACACTGTAAGCTTGTAGGTATAATTGTTTGAGTTGATTTTCATTGTATTAATTATAATTTTACGTTTTGCGTAATAAATACTACAAAGCGTTTCCCGATATTCATTTAGAAATACCCTGTATATTGACGCTGAGTTCTTGATTTTGTGAAATATGTAGCTCTCATCAACCTTTGCTGAGCGATATTCTATTACGCCTTTCCGCAGCTTAAACTGATTTATAGCACTGGTATTCAAAGAGTTCCACGGATCCCCGGCGTTCCGCCAGTCAAACCCCAAAGGTCCTCGAGTCAAAATAAAATTCGAAAAGAAAATTATAAAGCACTCACATTAATTGATTAGTGTTTATTAACTAAAAAATATAAACATACATTTAGTTACAGATTAGTTTTAGTATTTAACATGTGTTTATGATGTGTCAAAAAGAATAACATTCAGTGCTTTGCGCAATCAAAGTATTTTCTTACGGAAAATGAACTGAGTTTAGACGACAATGTTAAATTTATTTCAGTTGAAGAAAACCATTAAATAATATTTTCCAGAAGAAACAAAAAGTATGACTGGGTAAAGTCATCGATAAATCACAAGGCTTCGAAATGATGAAAAGGGAAAAACTCATCGATATATTAACAGAATCGATGTTAAAATAGAAATTTAAGCAAACGCGACTTCGAAATGTTTGGTTGTAGATTTATGTAGAATGCTCACAACATTTTAATGCCAGTCGGAATAACGTATTTAAGTGAAAACTCTTTCACAACGTACTGGTAACAGAAATAAATTAAAACCAGAACTGGAAATGCGAGTGCAGATAACACGAATAGAGCTAAACGTAGACAGTTTGGGCAAAGCAATGTAAGTACACCCCTGTCACAAATGCAAATGTCAAAAGATTTTGATAAAATGTATAATACTTTCCTTTAATTATCTTTACTTAAATTTTCTATAACATATTGATCTACTTTAAATATTATTTCAAGAGATACTTTTCTAAAGATGCGATGGAGTTCCCCCCAAAAATCTGTTAGTTCTAAGGGTTCCATGAGTCGAGAAAGTTTGAAGACCGCTGATTTAGAGAATTTCCACTTTCGGCAAGCGGCATTTGCTTCGCAAGCACTTAGGACTGAGACAAAGTTTATTTAGACATGAGTTAAATTTGATTTCCCATTTGAATTTAACTTTAATCTGCATTTTTCTCATGCTGCAAAGATAGTCTTTTTGTTAAATTATTGAGTTTTGTGTTGTAGAGGCATTAGGACATTTTTTTGAAGCAGAAAGATGTGAAATGAGCAATGCCTTCGGCGGGACTCGAACCACAAGAAGACGAGAGAAATACCTTATAGTGTAATCGTCAGGTTGACTTGTTAATAGAGAAGTTAAAGAATAAAGAATTCACAAGCACAAGTAAAGGTTAAAATGAAACCTGTTAATAAACAGATATCATTTTAACACTTATTGTGTTTGTGATTTCTGTAGTCAGAAAATGAAATCAGCCGATTAGTCTACGTTTCTAACAGTTTGGCAATTTAAAGCAGCGTAGAACCGTACAAAATTATTGACATTATTTCTAGCAGAAAAATATTCTTTTGTAAGAAGAAACGTTTTAGAACTTTATCAATAATGAATAAAAAAATCTCCCAAAAGCTAAAAACCAATAGCTTTGAAATAACTAAGTCTTACAGCAAGTGCAGTATGGCAGCCACAACCCTTAAAGTCGAAAACGTAAAAGAAAATAATTTTAGTCAAATAACAAGCTTTCACAAGAAAGAAAGAATGTGAATATAAAAAGATTTCCAGTAAACTAGTGTGCTGAAGAAGGAAGTTTGAAAGTTCCAGTTTTGAGTTTCAGCATAACAATGGCAGAATCCGTAGAATTCACAATACGTAATATATTCATTAAATCATCTTTCTTGCCTTAAGAGAGTGCTTAGTGAAGGTATCACCAACTTTTGAATCTAATGCGTGAAAATAGCATTTTAAAACATTTTGTCCTCAAAATGGATTGCGTATATGCTAAAATGTGCATTATAAAGGATTTTCCACAGCTAACTTTCATTTCGCAATAGTCAGTATTTTGGAAACGACTCGACAACAGCAGTAAAATCAACGCCCATCTGATAGCTAATTAAGTGCATGATGACGGAAGCGTCATCAGGCACATATATGGAACACATGCACTTATTTACCAGTATCAGCCTTAAAATTTATGTTAAGCCAAGCGTTTGTGTATCATATTTTCTCGTACTCTTTTATGACAGAACAAGATGCTACTGAATGTGAATGAAATAAAGCAGATGTATCAAATGTAGGCAAGAGACAGCTTTCATTTTTACATGCTTGTACGAAATAAAGGAGGTATTGCAATCGCGAAAAATTTCCGGTCTCATATTTCACAGAAATATACATTTCGGCCACTCTTGAAACGATTTGAAAGTTGTTTTGGAGTGACATTTGTACCTACGGAGAGAATAAAGCCTCTTTTTGAAGAAACATATTATAAAATGGATTCAGGAGAGCTAGTTTCTTAACGTCTCTACTTACGTACATATATATCTCGCAAAATCCAAGAACGAGTAACCGTGGAACGTTAAAATTCTGTATATAAGACTGCAATAATATGCAGTTGTGCATCTTCCTTTTCGCTACAATCAGTCGTACCAAACGTATATAAATATTCATATACACTCATTTCCATAAAAATTTGCGCACCAAGAAATAATTATGGGATCGTAACGAAACTTGGCATGAAGGTACATGTCGGGTAGATATGCAAATGATTAGAAATGCAGCGTGACTGCGCATTGCGTGATGCCACTACAGGGCGTTGAAATTCGTTCTTCTTGGAGTATAAAACAGGTAAGCGGAGCTTGTTGGAGTGTACTTAATCGTTTGCTAAGGAAACGCTGAGGTGGACATGCCGTTACGCCGCCATCGAAGCCAATTTCAGCAGCGGTCCGAGTTCGAGAGGGGAAGAACCATCGGGATGATGTAAGCTGTGTGGTCAGCTCGGCGAGTAGCTCGTCAGGTAGGCCGTTCTGAATTTACTGCGAGGAGGTGTTGGAACCGGTGGACAGAAGAGACGTCATTTACACAACGACCAGGCTCAAAACGCCCTCGAAGACCAGTCTATGAGAAGACCGTCACACGCATACGACACGCACGCGTAGAGCCAACTGCCTCATTGGCCGCTATCCAAACACTGGCAGCAGCTTCATTACGGGCATCTGTGTCTTCCCGAGCCATCGCAAGGCGCCTGATTGAAGGACATCTGGTATCGCGGCGCCCATTACGTGTGCTGCCAATGACACCTAAACACCGACACCTCCGTTTGGAGTGGTGTCGCGCACGACAGGCTTGGACTTTGACGGAATGGAAGCAGTTCTTCAGCGACGAATCTAGATTCAATTTGACCAGTGATGGCAACAATGCTTGTGTGTGCAGGCCCCGTGGTGAACGCCTCGATCCTGCCTTCGCTTGACAGCGACACACTGTGCCCACAGTTGCTGTGATGGTATTGGGTGCCATTGCTTACGATACATGTTCACTCTTAATATTGATCCCCAGCACAATGACAGGCCAGCGGTATGTCCGTGACATCCTTCAGCCGCATATGTTTCCACTCATGGCATGGTTCTCAGGAGCCTGTTTTCAACAAGACAATGCCCGGCCACAGACAGCACGGATCTCACAAGACTTTCTATGCCCCATTAACACCCTTACCTGGCACGCTCGATCCACAGATTTGTCAACCATACGGAACTTGTATGCCTAAATGCCCGCTCGTATCGCATCGTGCATTCGCGCTAGAGGTGGTCCAACAGAGTATTAAAACTTCCGTTGGTGTGTACTTTTTCTACAATAAAGATCCTTTTTTCTTTGATACTATATATGTATATATATTTTCTACACTGCTATCTGACTCGGTGAGCTTAGTTTTTTTTATTGTTATTTGTCAGTAAATTGAGCAACTTTTGCTTTAAATGTAATTAAATTATATGATTTTCATGTTCTGGTTAAGGTTTTTATGGCTTTAATTAATTTGCATAGACTAGTTGTAGAATTATAAACAATTTAAAAGTGGCGAATTAAGCCTAACGAACCGCCCTTTGTTTACATTTGTAACTCAGTAGAATAATGAATCAAGTCAGTTTCTGACCCTTTGATGTCTTTTTGCCGAGCGTGACCGAAAGTAATCTTTCAGTTTTGTGCACCGAAAAACTGCCGTCTTGCCCACTGGCCAAATTGCTTACTTTTGAGTAGAAACTCTAATTTTAATTGTAAAAATTCAATTTTTAACTGTTTTAACTGCATTTGGTGTTTTATGTTTATCTGTAGTTTTACAGTTTTTAATGAAGATATTTTGAGTTTTTATGTATTTTTGCTTTACTGCGAAGTGAGAACTACATTTATTCAGTAAAAAATATATATCTATAATGAAATTCGGGGAAATAAGTATAAATGAAATGCAGCAAATAATGTGTAATTTACTTAGCCGTAAAAGAAAGTCATGTGTTGGCCACATTAAATGTTTTGCTTAAAGAACAGATTTCAATATTTTATACACATCTATTATACAAAACTAGTCCCTCCAAGGTCAAATATTCCATACCAATTCTCATCCTCTTCTTTGAATAGAATGTTGCCAAAGATTTCTTTATTTTTACCCTATTTGAAGTTCGATGGCTTCAAATTTCTCGTAATTTCTATTTCCAGCAATTCTTAAATTGTTTCGAAATAACTTTTAACTACTTTTGCTATTAGATAGCAGAAGTTTTAAAACCACAAGACGGAAAATATTTCTGCAGTGTTATTTTCTGGCTAAATACCTGCAAAGAATTTAAGCGGTTGGTTTCCTATTAATTTACTTCTTTGTTGATGGAAAATGGCATACCCTTTTCAAGTACGTCAGAAATTTACGCTTCGGAAATTTCCGCAACATAGAATAATTTTTTTTTATTCCTATAGCCAAAGGCTGGTTCAAGGATGCAGTATTGGCAGAAAAACTCGAAAGCTATTTTCCCTTTTCTTTCTGTCTTGCACTCCAGAATTTTCTCAATTTCGACTTTTATTTATTTCAACAGTTCCGAAAAGAATTCTACAGTTTTTTTCTACATTGCGCTTTGACTGACGGCCCTACATGTAGTTATTGATTTATGTTCTGCTGAGTCTGGACAGGAGTTAGATAGTTGATGGTTGCTTATGAGCTTGATTTAGTGTCACTTCATGTTTCATTTATTAGTCTTCAAAACTGTGCTTAAATTGTGCTTAGGTTTTTATAAACATTTGAATGCCTAAATATGTAAACTCTGACCTTTCGCTCTAGTTGTATTCCAAGTGATTGAATGAACGTGCTGCATGAGAGATTTTTCAAATCTAAACAATTAGCAATCAGTATCCTTAGCACATTCTCCATAAACGCATCCTTTCTGATAGCCGGGAACTTTGCAATAATTATATACCCAAGAAGAAGACCTTTGTGATCACACTGTTTATTTTGGATTTGTGTAATACGGATTGCGTAACGTATTATCTTTAAATATTGTTTTAAATCAATTCTGGTATAATTTTAAGTACTAATATCACTATTGTCCAGAGTTTAAAGCCTTCACAACTTTGAACAGTTTTATTGTATTTTGATTTCCTGCAGAAATAAATTTAGCTGTAATTCTTTTTCCGATTTTTTCATGGAAAATTTGCTTTTTTTTAATAATGCCTTAAATATACGTAAAAGAAAAGTTTTGAAAAAATGTATTTCCACTCAGTACTTTTAATATTCTACTCCCTGCTATCACATGAACATTGGAAAAATACCTTATTGGATTTTTAGGGATAAAGCAGTAAATCTGCATACTTCTTCAAAGTTTGTTTCATCACAGGTAGATGCCGGTGCTGTTATAAGTCGAGAAACTGAACAAAATAATTAATTAATCAGACTACCTGGTACATGGGAATTCATCTTAAATAGACAGGAAATATCGCTAGATATAAATACCTCAGTGCTGCAGCTGAAATTTTAAGATACATAATATCTGAAGCTCAAAAAACGGAAAAATCCCCCAAACGGAGAAATGCTTGCCTCTTTTACCCTTAGACATTTGACATTATTTTTCTCAAAATGCTTGTTATGAATTACCTAATTAGTTAATTAGAGCATCAGTTTTAGTTATATTCTTATGATGCTATTATGCACATACATATATACATAATATTAAAGAAATAATGCTATTTGATGAAAGATAAGAATTTAATTTTTCTACAATAAAACTTATAATTGGGAACACCAACATCTTTAAAAAAGTTATACTAATTATAATCTAATCAAATTACTAGAATTAAAAAAAGTTTATAAGAAATTGAGATTCCAATTAACTTCATAAACTGTCTTCTAAAAAAAGCTGGAATAGTCCACACTCTATAAAATTTTTTAAAGTAAGGAATTTTTTAGCTGAAAGCTCTAATAGAGAAGGACAAAGAAGAACGTTTTAGAAGGTTGTGTAGCATATATATATATGTATATATTTGCATTGTTGTACTTTTTATTAACTTTACGTTTATTAACAGAGGGCCTGCTCTATTCTAAAACGTCATGATCACGTGAAGACTTTATTCTATTCTAACCTTTGTTTCTTTTTTCCTTTTTCTTGCTGTTTGCTTTCCAAAAAATGTTTTTAAAAAAATAAAAAATGACTAGCTTTTAATTCACCATTTGGGTGACTTCTTGCCATCGCCAACCAGTTTCGCCAATGACGCCGAATGGGCAACCATTGGCGTCTTTTTTTATTTCGATCATTTGTTCCTTCGTTATATAAAGATAAGTTGTTGGGATTCCATTTCTCTGTTAGTTTTTATACATATTTTATTATTGCATTTTATTTACGCTTGTTTCAGTAAAATATGTCTAATTACTATCCTTTTCTTTTATTGAACATTAAACTAATACATAATGCTTTATTTTTTCATTACATTTGGGAAACAGGTGTGTAGAGGAGGGATTCAGAATTTTTGGGTGAGTTGTTAAAATAAACAATTTAGAATAATTCAGCTGCTAATTCTGGATTAAAAGGAACGCAGTGATTTTCCATGGGGAGAGGATTTCAGCTAAGTCTCATTTACCTCCTCTTGATAACTTGATTTTAAATTCATTTTTAATCCTTTCTTGATTTTAAATGCATTTCTCTGCCTATATTTTTTGTTATTTTTGTATCTCCTTTCTATGTGTTTCTACTGTTTTGATGAATATTAGTTGAATTTTATAGTATATTTATGTGAAAATTTAAATTTTATTGGTTTTTTAACTTCATTTCTTTCATGTCTTCGTGGATATGGTTCTAAATTACTTTCCTTTTGTCCATTATATATATAAATATATAAATATATATATATATATATATGAAATAATAAAAACAAATTTAGAAGTCAATGACGAGCAGCAATTTTGATGTCTTAGAATGCTGAGATGCCGTTCCATACTGCATAAGAAATTTGGCAGTCGAGGCAGATTAAATCTTCATTTTATTTTCAGTAAACATATTGCGGCCACAAAAAACTTGGCACTTTATCTGAAGCCTGTTTCAAGAGGTTTACATTTTTGATAAGTTTCAGCAAGTAGAAAGCAGCAGACAGCAGTCTAACCAAGCAGAGAGTAGTGAGCAAGTGCATTAAGTTCAAGGTGAAATCGTAATTCAGACTGAGTTTTGGTTTACAGTGCATTTTGATTGGATAGTTAATGCTTCCGTAAAATTATTATTGGCTGCTTGATTTTTAATTCCATTTACCTCACCAGAATTATGTAAGAGTCATATGACCAATCTAGAGATCTAGAAATGACGCAGTGCAGAGAGAAATTACTATTTTTAGAATTGAGAATTGAAATTTAAGTTGCTAATTTAATCTTTTAATTCTTTATATTTCTTACATATATATATATATATGTAGTAATTTAGATATACGACGGGAGAAGACCTCAGTTAATTTAGAAATGAAATGGTGATGGCGTTACATTGTATAACAATGTAGGCACAATCAACTGTAGCCATCATGAAGATTAAATATCCTTTTTTTTAACAGGAACAAATCATTAGAATCATATTTTGTCTTGATTGGCACAATACAAGGGGTGATAAATGGCCACCACAATTTTATATACGCAGACAGGACAGAAATACTTATACGAGACACCAGGACTTTATCATATGGTGATATAAATCCTGTCCCGTGATGCTACTGATCCAATGAAACATCCTACAGAAGCTTCGTGCAAACTTTCTAAACCATTTTCATGCAGTTATTATTTCGAATAATTTGTATGCTAACATAAAGGCGTTTTCGTAACAGTTATTGCTCACAAATATCTTACCCTTGTTCCGAAAGTTATTTTACAATATTGTTGATTTTGTGACGAAAAGTTTAATTATCTATTCTACTACATCTTCGAAAGTCGAATTCTCTTGTAAATGATCTAACGCTATGATATGCTTCCGTTAATGGGCAGGAGAAATGGTAGTGTTCTGGAGAATCTTTTTCGCCACAAACACCGTTGCCTGAGGGAGAGATATTTCTCTCGTAGTAATAAATAGGAAAAGTCCATGTCAAAATGTGAACTGATTTTAACGGTGTTGACTGAGACATCTTTTCCGTTTATTACGTTGATTAGTTCATCGGTTCTCTTGCCTTGGGGAAAGAAGTTCTATTAATTTGCCAAATATCATTTATTTTCTGGTGCGTTTCTCTTTTTAGGTATGATTTTGGCCATTTTAATTTCATATTTTTGGAATGGAATCAGGAGTAGTAACTGCAGCTTCAGCAAATGAAGTCGACGTCTTCGTTTCTTTCATTGTCCGCTTGTGCTTTCACCCTACCAAAGGAAATTTTAATTTGGTTACTTTCTTGAAGGATATTAAAGATTTCTTCTACTATTGGAGAAGGATAACTGGAATTCGCTAATGCCTATAACGAAGAAAAGTAAATCTGATTGGAATGTAAGTTAACTGCATTTATTATTAACTGCAATTCATATTGCCTTTTTAATTGCTATAGCTTAGACAATTTTCCATTTCCGAAACTGTATTTTCTGTGCGTACTGCATTCACATGTGAATTAAGTTTTATCTTCTAATTGTAAGTGTAGAAACTGGTATTCATCATCAGAGAAAAAAGAGCTTAATCACATATAACACCAAAAATGTTCTTGCAAGTTCATCATTCTGAATCGCAATGCTGGAACAAATAGATATCTGGATGCATCATTGCGAATGATTTCCTTTCCGACATTTTACGAATGGAATTTCAAACAGAACTTAACATGGTTGGATAATTACAAAATATTTCTGCTGGACTGCTTGTACATTCAAACGAAAGTCAGCCTCCTGCCTCGTGTGACGCCATAAAGACAAAATGGCGCAAAAATGTGTTTCTCTCATTTTCCAAGACTCGTGGAATGTTTATAGTTTATGGTGACGTTTCAATAGTCGATTGCAGCTTCATGAAGTATGAATGTATAGATGATATACAATAGCAGGCATCTTACAACTTCTTTATGCAATAAGGGTTTGAAAAATGGAAGAACTTTCTTTTGAAACAGCAAAAGAAAACGTTCCGGTAGCGATAGGCTGGTGTCGCCATTCGAGAGAGGAATAATCATTCGTTCGTTCACATTATAGTGTGTATACTCAAAGTTTGCGATGATTCCAGCTCAATCAAAATGGTGCCACAAAAGTGCTTCATGTATGGATTACCTCAATTAAAATTCCCAAATTAAAAATCTTAATAAAGTTTAAACGATAACAGAACATTTTCTCCTAGTTTCGAAAAATCATAAACTTCTTAATGAACTGGAACATGGAATAAAAGTTATAGTGTAAGTACACTATACACAATATATACAATTGCAGGAAGAGAGAAAATCCCGTCATACAACATATTTATACTAACCGTTGCTGCCATGAAGTAGAAAAAGTAATCGGAGTAAAAATGCGAGGCTTGCTCTCACACATTGGACAGAAAAATTTTACTACAGAGCGAGGTAAGTAATGTAGGGTATCGCTCTCACAGTACGCTAACACTTGTCTCTGTCGTTAGAACGTTACACCATCTTTGAATGCTAGTTTCTTCGGGCGCATGTTCAGACTCCATAAATCTTCTGAAAGCATTTAGGTAGCATTGTTTAAATGGAAAATGACCACTGTTAATGACCATATACTACATAATATGACGACATTTAGTACTCGTTTATTGATTCAGTAATGTTACGACCCATAAAATGAAAATGGTATAGCATTCTGAGAGGAGAAATGCTGCTTTTGCATCAAGATGGTTGAGCACAAAAGTTCAGATTTACTGAACTGCTAATCAGCATGAATGATCTCAGACTCTTTCCAATCCAACGCATGCACCAGATCGAAGTAATTATTTATTGCTCTGGAAACTCTTGCCTGGTTCAGGTTAGAACAAGTATGATAATTTTAAAGGACGCCAATGTATTTTTCTATTAGAAGCATTCGCTCAACGCATCGCTATGTTAAGTCCATTGAAAGTGAACAGGAATTATGTAACAAATGATAACATTAATTTTAATCATTTGTTTTGCACAATTTTAATTATTTATTTTGAACAATAAATAATATTAATTAATAAATAAATAATTTTAACAATAAATAATTATTGTTTATATTAATATAGCAATTAGGTTATTATACAGGGTGTATCAATACAGAGGTGACAAACTTTCAGGAGAATCAGAGTACGCCTAGACGATGGGAAATCACATAGGAAATGCATGGTCGGAAACGCTTACCTGGCGCGGTAGTGACGGCACATAAGTCAAGGAAGAAAAGACACGATCGGGAATAGAAAACATGTTTATTATTCGGAGTACAACAACAACAAAGCGAAAAACAACATAAAGCGACAACGATCGCCATCAAAGAAGGCGATCGAAATTACGACCCGGACCGTGACGCAGGAACCGTGCATCATGCATCTTCCATGCTCCAGAGAAGTAAGGTCCAGGGTCGGTCCAGGGTCGTAATTTCGAGCACCTTCTTTAAGGACGATCGTTGCTTGATTTTGTTTTTATTTGTAGGTTTCTGCTGTACTAAACATAATAAAATATGTTTCGTCTCATTGTTTGTGTCCTTCCTTTTTTTACGTTTCACTGTTTTTTACATTTTTACGTCACTACCGCGCTAGGAAAGCTTTTAAGACCATGAATTGCTATGTGATTTCCCTTCGTCTAACTGCAGTCTATATCTCCTGAAAGTTTGTCACCGCTGTACTGATACACCCTGTATATAATAAAGCCATTAATTGTTATATGTAATATAGCTATTAGAGGTCGCTAGAGGCTTTTAGCAAATTCGTTTAATAAGTTTATGATTTAATACGTAATAAATAAATAATTTTAATTATTTTAATTATTTATTCAGAGCCGACCTTTCAAAAACATTTTCTGTATCAAAAATTCTAAAAACGACGTAATGAATTCCGACATAAATAGCAATAAAATTGTTTAACAGATGTGATCTTTCTGAACTAACAATAATTGTAATATGTTTGAAAAACATAATCAAAAGACAGCAAAGGTTTTATAAATTATGCAAAATGATTTTTTTTACGAAATCAGTTCATACAAAATGATGAAGAAGTAATGTATATAAATATATAATATGAATATGAATATTATATATGTACAGTTTATATATACAGGCAGTTCTGTTCCGTTATATCTAATCCATTCCTTTATTCTATTCCTTTATTATTTTATTCCTTTATTCTTTATTCGATATATTCTATTCCTTTATCCCTTCCTTTTCTGGTATATAAATCTCTGATGACCTGATGCATTAATCTAAGCTGCGCATTTCTTAACCTCTCTTGTTCCAAAACATCCCTTTATACACTTCCTAAAACCACGCCGCCAGATCCATGAACGCAACATCCAAAATATTTGATGAAAGTAGCAAAACCTGGAATATTTCGATGACCTTCTTTGTGCAAGTATACCATGCCATGTACGCCCATTTACTGGAAATTTAAGTTCTTTGCAAGATTGGTTAAACACGTGCGATTTCTATTTCAGGAATGAAAACTCAAAGAAAGACTTAAACACTGCAATTTTTGAGTTGGGTTGCTACTACGAAATAGTTTAAAGTTTCCAAAATGGAGTTTTTCTTTCCCTTGCAACTTAAAGTGAGCCAATAAATTGTCTGTTCACTGCGAACCAATTGTTTTTCTACTTTACTTTATTTGCGAAGGAAAGAAAGCCGCTACTTTAAAAGAATGGTATTCCTTTGACTACTTTCTTCAAAGTCTGGATACTCCGAGATTTTTGAGACTCCACTGATTTTCATTTAATAGTTCTGTATTGTATTATATAATAAAAGATATTTCAATTTAGCCTTATAGGTTGGAATAACAGGAATGAAATAATTTTAAAGTTCGAAACCTTATCGTACGATTTATCACTACATTTTCTTTCTTTAAGCGCTTTAAAAATATTCGTGAGTTTACTGTAACCTTGTTTACGATACATATAAATGTTTAGACGTACTATAGCATAACTGCTAAACTTAGAATACATTTTCGTCCCTGAAGTGGTTTCGGTTTTTGAACTCTTTCTCATCGATAGAGTCTATTTCCCTCAAACATCTGAAACGCCTGTGTGTACGAATTTTTATTGGAATGGATTTCCTCCCTCTACCAAGTATAATGCTAAAACAGTAACAATAACGAACACAATTGAAGCGATTACTTCTCTCTTGGGGATGTTTGTGCGGTTTTTACCCACTGTGTGCAGTTCCCGGTTAGGAAAAGATTGCAAGAGTGAGTATTAATAGCTAAACGTTGACGCTAAATATAGGACAGCGAAGATACATTCAGATGAAGCAACTTCTTTTGACGCTTTAAAAGAATAATTGGCATGTCAGTTTACTACTCCCGAATCCAGTGACCCGTGCACTAACGTGATGAAAGAAAGCACCAGGTAGAAAATGGACGTAGGCGTAGGGCGGCTTGGCCTGAATGCACCAAAGATATTGTGTCATCGTTGTGAAAATGTTAAAGAAAGTGTTAAAATGTTTCAGTTTTAAAGGAAAATCATTTTCACAAGGAAAGTAGTTTAATCCCCCCCCGCAAAAAAACAAGAAGGTGAAAACCCTTTGTAATAATATTTATCAAAACCGCAGCTAATTTTTCAAGTATTACACATTATGGAATATGTACGATATTAATGAAAAAAGTCTCATTTTCTGCCTTTCATTAAAATTTGATAAAAAAATAAAATGAAAAATGCACAGCACAAAAATGTATAATCATTTCCAAATTTGTGCTTCAAAATTAATAATATAAGACCTATACTTGCAAGAAGTATTTTTCTCTAAAAGCATGTTTTACAATTTCACAAAAGAGGAGAATTCACAAACTGTGTATTTCGAATATTAAATTCAAAATTCTAATGGTTATAAATAAATAGACATCAGTCTGGAAAAGATTTCTGACATATAAACATTTCAAGAAAAATTTACCCCAAAATCTTCATACGCATGAAAAACATATTTTCTTGCATGTTCTTCATTTTCACGAAATAATTTTGTCCTAGTACTCATATTTGTTAAAATACCACAAAACGTGTGAACTCGGCTTTGCGAAACTTCTTTGATTTTCGTTAGATGTTTTGAATCGATTTTAACCTACACATTTTTTTTTAAATTTAAACGTTTTCCACGTGGTTTTTGAGCTAAACTTAGTAAACTGAAATCAATATTCCATTACGCGTGCGGGAAGAAATCAATAAAATTTTTATTTTAATCCAAGAAAATGAAATATGTAAATAGAAAACTAAAACAGAGATAAAAAGAAACCATTTTAGTTTTTTCCTGAAAGCAGATAGTCAAACACTTTTAGATCAATCTCTTACTTCGCGAGGATTATGCATATACTGTGAATCTAAACAGAGGTTTTGAAAAATTAGGAATTCTGAAAAAAGTAAGAAGTTTACAACAGAATTTCAATTGCGCAAAGACTCAGACAAGCCTAATAGAGCAAATAAAAATAAAAAAAATAAAATAACTAGCTAAATAAATAATAAAAGTTACACTGAATGAAGCTGCAGGGTTTTATTTTATTTTCCGCACAGCTAATTTTTAGTTTGGAAACAGCCTTTCCTTTACACTCTCATTTTCCAACATACTCTTTCCTACCAGAACGAGTGTTCAGTTTCCCGCTTTATGAAAATGAGGGTGGAAACTACTATTTAAGCTGTATTTTCAGTTACTTCAGACAGAGCGTGTTCTCCCTGTCGACTACGTTGTTGTTAAGAGTTAAAGTTTGCTTTCTGCCGAGCATATTAATTGCGTGTTAATCTACGTCGGTGATATTAGCCAAAGAGTCAACTCCGCGTTAAATATTTCTATGCAACTTAGGTTGATTATTCAGTTTAGAATTAGTTTAATTTTACATTCGGCTGATTATTCACTTTAGAATTAGATAAATATTACGTTTTCTACTTTTAAGTTAAGGCCATAAGTGCTGGCGATTTGAACGCCCAAGTGGGACCATCTGTGAAACTGTGTGGTTTAAAATAAAAGGGTGTTTAGCCTTACTTCTGATGTTGTTCTTGTTAGGCAGTAGCACTGCCACAGAAACTTTCCGAATTTACTCTGTGAACTCCTCTCGGCAATCTATTATTGTACTGGTCAGGATTTGTACCATGGCACTCTCGACACTGGCAATATAAACACGAGCCTGCCGGTTCCAGAAACCCAAGAGAAGATCGTCCTATATGGCTGGAAAAGGGAGGATTAGCAAAGATTTCGAACCTGTGAGGAGAGAGGTAATATCTCTGCACTCTGTTGGACCACCAGAGGCATGAGACAATCTCAAGTGTGCAGAGAGGTGATAACCCTGTACTCCATCTGATATGGGTTATCAACAGGGGATGGGTCCTGGCTTGCATAATACTGGTAGAAGCATCTTGATGTCAGGTCAAACTGCGAGGGTTTAAGGTTCTCAATACTATGCTATCTGAGAACCGGGGACTGGTGACCCGATTGCACCGTTTATCAATCGCAATAGAGAAACTTATTGTAATCTGCCCTTCTGGGTTTGGGCGGGCTGGGGCGATATCATGATTGGCATGTTTTCCCCTCTGGGGGGAACTTTGATTCAACGACTCACCCCCTACCTAATATAGAGGCTTCTCAGTTGAGCCCAGTTCGTGTAGTGCTTGACAATAAGATAGCAGAATACGTATGTAATACCATTATCATTACCCTATGAGGGACCTCTAAAACTTTTGTATCCATACACTTGCCCTCTTTCTGCGCGATGTATCCATATTGTGTGCGTTCAGCGGCTATGCATGTTTAATGACAAGTTCTTCTGGATTTGAGCCATTTGAATGTCAAATGCAGTTACGTTCCATGACGTTTCCTTCTTGTATGGATTTATTGCAGAGTGCATTTCTCATCTGAAAGAAAACATCTTCATGACCTTATGCAGTAGCATTAACAATTTCATGTGAACTACATTTAAACAAATCGGTATATATTTAGAAATACGAGATATTTTCTGAGGCATATCTTTAACCGGACAATGCAATGAAATGCTGAATTGCTCTGTACAATATTGTTCTCTTATTCAAATGTAAAGAATTGAAGACTGAAGATTGTAAGTCTTGCCTGAGTTCCATTTTTCATATAAAAGTATTTCCTCATGCAAATCAATAAAAATTACTCTTCTTCATTTGATCATAACAAATTAGATCAATTTTTTATAGTTACATTTTTTGAGTAACAAAGCTTGAAAAGGGCCACGGCTTCTTTACAATATTTATAAAAGTGCAAAAATGAAGTTTATTAAACTTAACTTTGAATAATCATTTTATCAAATATATTAGAATTCCTGTGAATTAGACAAGATATGTAAAGCATGAGAAGAAATGAATTGAGAGCCAAACCTTTATAAACATGTAGCCACCAGGCTTTGGTATTTTATATATTCAGTTTAAAAACATAATACAAACAGCACGCATGTGTTCATGAAGTTACTAATGATCCTTTGCTTATACATTTAATGATCCTTTGCTTATACATTAAAATGCATTTTTCCACAAGTCTTCTAAGAAGTTTTCTTCTGCAACTTCCAACATCATCAGTACATCCGAAATGGATTATTAATTTCTCATTCTAACATCTATTCCAACAATATGCGATATCTTCAAGATGCATTAATAATTCGCCTTCAGTGATTACATTTTCCACACATCGGCGGATAAGAACGGCTGTGTCAGGTTGTTCAATATTCATGCATTAAACTGAATGAACCTCAAAAGCTCCTATTTCAGTCTGTTGCTCCGATACAGCCTCCAGCAGTTCGCCACAACTGGATTCAACTTCCCGACAGGCCCACTCATTACTTAATGCATATATGTATACACTCTAACAATACAGTTACATGCCTGATGTCACAAGTGATAAGGTGGACAAGGAACATATTTGATCTTCTGCTAATGAAACATTTGATTTATTTCCACCGCAAAACGATGCTCGCAGGATGTTTCTGACAACTGATAAACAGTCTCGCATTGTGCTTTGATATAAAGGCATAAATTTACGATTAGGATTGTCATTTGTTCGCATATCATATCGTATTGTTTAGTGAGTTCTTCCGAACATATGCTTAAAAGTTTCAGTGTAATTTCTAGAACGCAAATTCAGTTTAATTTATATGCAACACTCTTAATCCTGTTTGTACATTTTCTGTTTATCACACAAAGTACACAAGATGTTACTAAATAATTTACTGCATTATATGTCCAAAAATTTAAAATTGTTTTTAATTTCGTATCGGCATTAGCTCGAAGAACGTCTAAAGTTTCCATTTCTTTCATTTTCTGTATTTTTGTATTAAGTTACATTACACAAAATTAATAATCATCCTTGCGGTTTTACAAATTCTCATTAGAACTACTGCTGTTTTCGGGGATAAAGAAGTTTAATTTATTTCCTAAAGTGTAAATAGTGCATTGCTTTTCAGAGTAAGAAACCAATTGACGTAAACAATAGATGCATTCCTTAATAATATTGTTACGCGCGTACGGGTTCGCAATAGACTGAATGCACAAGTCCGGTAAAAATTTAATAAAATTTAATCTAATCACAAGAAATGTATGAAAAAGCTAGATTCTTCCTCAAAGATATTCTACAATATCACAATATCACGCAAAATAAACACTACCTATATTTTAAACTACTAAAACGTTAACTAAAACACAATTCAAAGCGCAGAGAAAGCTAATCCGATCTCACCGCGAATTCGCTACAGTCAACAACAACAAATAAGTAAACAACTGAGCTGAGATGTTTTTCTGCGACTTTTATTAGCTTTTAAATCATGCACAAGAACATTCTGGTAATTCTTATTTTCTGGAGCTTTTTGAAAAGCAAAAGAATAGAATTACAGTTAAAACTAACATACAACTGCATTTACTCAAATTAAATATCAATGATGGAGATAAACTTTTATTATATATGCATGCTCCTGTATTTTTACTTTATCAGCGTAGCTTTCTCTTAAAACTCGTCACGCGCTGCATTGCACGTGGAAATGAAACAATTTTAATTACAATTCTACTAAAAACAGCAAATTAAGTACAAAAACCGTAACAATATATATTTTTATGTTTTCTTATTTTGATATATATCAGTACAGAGAATATATTAGACAAAATAAGTTTTTTAAAAATTCCCCTAAGTGTCAACATTGAAATATTTATAGCTATTATTTACAGCACAGCACAAGGTACCTTAACATTTAATAATTTTACTATTATGTTATTGTTTAATACTATCTTTTATCATGATATCATTCTAGAATCTGATTTATCATTTTTACACTATTACACTATTAATGTAATTAAAAAAATGATGCTTTTAAATACCTCATGCTACATGTTTCACGTTTTTTTATTTTTTTTAAACTTCATTTATCTGCTATTTGCACAATTTTTCTATGAATAAATCAACTGCCAAAATACAGCTAAGAAAATAAATAAACTGAAAACTTTAAATTTTGAAACAGGAAATAAAATTTTATCGTCGCATATAAAAAAACCTGTTTTAATAATTTTTATCAACACACGCATAACACTGCAATCAAATTTACATAAAATTTGAAACTGAGAAAATATTCACTGACTAGTAAAAATAATATAAATGTCATAACATAATTCTTATTTGCTCATTTCTGTTATATTTGAAAATGTCAGTTCCAGAATAATATTTAATTTTGCTGTATAATTTATTTAATCGTGAACTAACTACTTTTATCACCGCATTTTCTAGACAATATTATGTTTATTACAACTGAATGAGATTTTTATCGTCAAATAGTTTATATTTTATTACATCGTTATAGTTAAAATTTCCGTAACAGTCGTAATATATTAACCATAAACTTAGGTTGTACCCTCTTTTGTATAGTTAAAATTTGAACTTAAGACAGCGACTTAAGAATTTTTAAGACAGCGATACATAGAATACATTATAAAGCTAATAATGATAAACATTATGAGATAAATAGCTAACCAAACTTTTACGCACGTCGGGGGCATATGAAAGACCATTGATTGCGTTATTTAATTCCATTCTCACTTTGCTACAATGCAAAAGTACATACTCGTAAAAACTCAAAATATCTATATTAAAAATTGAGAAATATAGAAAAACATAAAACTCTAAATAACGTTAAAACATTTTAAAACATTTTTTACAAATAAAATTACAGTTTCTAGGCAAAAACAAAGAATTCGCAAAGCGGGCAAGAAGGCATATTTTTCGGTGCACAAAACTAAAAGTTTACTTTTGGTCTCACCCGGCAAAAAGACAGTGAATGCTTAGAAATTTACTTAATTTGCTGTGGACGCCATGCTGAGTCAATATATGGGAACATTTAGTGCCTTAAATGATAATTCCAGAATAGATTAAGAATAATTTAATTCGCAATAATAAAAGAAGACTTTACTTTGTTGTTGCGAAGCTTAGTTATTCCAGATTAGCAACAAATCCACTATTCTGCTAAATTTCAAATGTAAACAAATATGGACTCTATGGAAAAACAAATTAGGCTTAGCCGCACTTTCAAATTGTTGATAATTCTACAACTATAATATGCAGGTTAACTAAAGGCATAAAAACCTTAACTGGAAGTTAAGACCAACATAATTCAATCATTTTTAAAGCAAAAAATGCACAATTTGCAAACATATAAGAATAAAGAAACTGAGCTCAATGAGCCGAGTAACAGAGTGGATGTATATATACACATATTTATATACATTTGGTGCCGCAGATTGCAACTAGACCAGGAGATGCACATGCACATGTTATAGCAGTCCAATATACAAAATTTCAACGTTCTGAGGCTAAGCGTGTTTGAGTTATGCAAGATATATACATACATACGTACGTACCTACGTACGAACAGACGCCACGAAAAAAATCTTTTCAGAACCATTTTAAATCAGTTAGATATATATATATATATATTTTTTTTTTGTGGAAAAAGTCCTTTATTCTGTCTATACGTACAGATGTCAGGCAAAAGCATCATTAAATTGAATTCGATAGCGGTCAAATTGTATATTTTCGTTCAAATATGACACCCGAAATTTTTCGCAATTACAATACTTCCTTTTCGCTTCGTATAAGGAAGTAAAAAGCGTTTTCAAAGTCATCTTCTGAAAGACAGTAAAGGAATTATTCGTTGGAAAGTAAAGGACTGAAAATTTCAGTAACCGAAACTTAAAGAGTTCTACAAGCTTCAATAAAATACATTTTATCAGTATAAAGTTTTTGGAATTATTTTAACAGAATTACAAAAATTATTAAGTTACCGATAGAGGAAAATTTGACATTTCTGGCTTTTTGTCACATGATTCACGTTGTTTAATGTGCATTGCGCAAAAAAAGGGGATGACTCTCGTTCTACTGAGCCGATTGACGAAATTCAAAGTAAATTTTTCATGTCTCGATAGCGCGACTTATGTTAGAATTATATATAGCATTGTTCTAATATAGGTATTTTGAAACAAAATCGGACTTTCTCTGAAATGGCATGCCAGTTTTTTTCTATATTCCGATTCTACCACGCAAATGATGCCTATATATTAAATTCTCTAAACTTTGGTGCCAAAATTACAGAGAAATTCAAACATTTACCTTGGCGCATTTTTTTTAGTTTGTGCCAAGAATAATTCACTTGGCGAACTTCTTGACTTATTGTAACCTACTTTCTTTTACTTTCTTTCAGTGTATGCAAGTGGCAAAAAGGTGACGTTCATTACATTCAAATGATTTTAGCAAAGTGCGTAAACCCCATTTGGTGTTATTATTGCTTATAGCAAATATGCCAAATTTCAAAACGCGCCAATATGTAAATTCACGTATATCTTAGGAAATGTTGAATAAAAAACTCACTTTTTTTGCATGCATGCTTAGAAATACATCAACTTTAAGATGGTGGTAAAAGTTCATAGGTTATATTTCAAAAGTGTTTTCGAAAAATTTATAAAAACTATTTAATAATTCAGATTTTAAAAATAAATCGTAAAATATTTGAGAATTTTATTTGGAATGAACCGAAATTTCGAAATGTTAAAGGAAGAATCAATAAGTTTAATTACAAAAGAGATATTATAAATATATATGAAATTCAAGTAACACGGAGGAGCTAAATTTTGAGAGTTACTTGATTTTTTTTTTTGAACTACAAGCACGGTTTTCAGAAAACTTGGCACTTTGGCATAATTTGAGACGTAGAAATGAAATATAGAAAAAAAAACTGGTAAGTTATTTCATAAAAAGTCCAATTTTGTGTAAAAAGAGGGCAAGTTGAATTTCGTCAATCGGCAAAGTAGCACGAAAGTATGGAACTGTCTTTTTTTTTTTCGCAGAGTACAATTTTACCTCTCTGTAAAATTTGTTGAAATTTTGTAAACTCTGCTGAGAAGATATATTATAAATTCCTTTTTAAGTAAAATCTGACTTTTTAAACCTAATTAAAAACTTCATTAACAAAGCAGCAAGTTACTTAAATGTTAAATTTATAGAGAATGTACTAATAGCAGAAAGGAATATAACATGACTTCAAGATCACTGATATAGTTTTAGTTAATCTTTATAGTTTGATTATCTTTATAGCTAATCTTTATAGTTTAGTCTGATATAATTTTAGTTAATCTTGTTAAGAAGGAAACCTCTTATAAGATTTATTATTATACTATTATTTATTAATAGAAAAAAATATCTGTTAGTCCAAATACGGTTAAAATTATTGAGTTCTTTAACAAAAAAAAAAGAAAAAAATCTGATGTGTACACCACACGACTTCCTTGTACGGAATATTAAATTACACGCAACCTTCCTGCATTTCATTTAAACATATTGGATTAACAGTTAGCGGATTTTGAATTAAACCTACTTCGTCGAGCGCATAAACCACAACAGAATAAACGCACGCTTTAGCGTTTCTTTATTTACCATACCACACTTCGGCGCCAAACACAGACGATTTCACAGAAGTTTCAGCTGCGCTTACCTAATTACTCAGTTACCTTACTCAGTTCTCACGCCGTGGTAAGGCAAAAATACATAAAAATTCAAAATATTTTCATTAAAAATTGAACGATATAGAAAAACGTAAAACACCAAGCACAGTTGAAACAATTAAAAAAAATTTACAGTTAAAATTACAATTTGTACGCAAAAACAAGCTTATAACTTAAATGATAATTCCAGAATAAATCAAGCATAATTTAATTCACAATAATAAAAGAAGACGTTACTTTTGTTGCGAAGCTTAGTTTCTCCAGATTGGCAACAAATCCACTATTCTTCTAAGCTTCAAATGTAAACAAATATGGGTGCTATCATAACCAAAAATTAGGCTTAGCCGCTCTTAAAAAACTTTTAAATTGTTGATAATTCCACAATTATTGCATGCAGGTTAACTAAGGGCATAAAATCTTAACCGAAAGATCAGAACAACATAATTCAATCATTTTTAAAGCAAAAAATGCACAATTTACAAATACATAAGAAAAAAGAAACTGAGCTTACTGAGCCGAGTAACAGAGTGGATATACTTTTGGTGCGGCCGATTGTAACCAATGCGAGGTGCACATCTACATGTTATAGCAGTCCTGTATACAAATATTCAGCGTTCTGAGGCTAGTCGTTTTTGAGTTATGCGAGATACATACATACATACTGTACGTATGCACATACGCCACAAAAGAAAATCTCTTCAGAATCCATTTTAAATCAGTTTTATAAATTTTTGGGGGGAGAAACAGTCTTTTATTCTGTCCTTACGTTTAGATGTTATGCAAAAACATCGTTAAATTGCATTCGATAGTGGTGAAAATGGATATTTTCGTTGAAATATGAGACCCGAAATTTTTCGCGATTACAATACTTCCTTTTTACTTCGTACAAGGAAGTAAAAATGCTTAAAGAATATTCATAAAAGACAGAAGAAAGTTAAGAGTAGGTATAAGTCTATTTGTTGTTTGCTAGACCGATAAGATTTGCTATGAGGAGTATTGTAAATGTAAGAAAACAGCCGATGAAATCAACATAAAAATTCAGTCTATTCTTATTAGTTATTAAATGTCGATAACGGTAAGAAAAGTAAAGAATGAAACCTTAAATTTAAGTGTAAACTGAATTTATTGAATTGAAATATTAATATCACACATAATATAAAAGCATTTGCTTTTATGCAGTATTTTATTTTCATTACGAACATTAAACAGATTACACTTTGAAGCGACACACATATAAACATATGAACTTACATCTCTAATGAAACTATATGATTTGAAATTTCTTCTTGCGACAAACGGGTAACAATTGTCGTCTGTCTTCATTCATCATGTCGCCTTTTATTACGGGAAAAGGAGTTTTAATTCTCCCGGCGAGGGGAAGAATTCAAGTGAAGAGAATAAAAATATGAGGAAGTGTTTATCATTTATGTTTTCACGTAGAAGTTCAGAAGCTGTGAAAACATTTAAATGCATTCAAAAATTTAAGGCAATGGATTCAGATTATTAAAAATTTACTGCATATATTAAAACTATTCTCATGAATATAATTCTGAAAAATCGCGTCACTTATATGGCATAACTGAACGTTCTTGTTTTAGAGACTTGATATCTAAATCCTGAAAAATATCAACTGCTGCAAAATGCTGTAAGAACGTATCTGATTTGGATATTAGCCTTAACATAAAAACTCACGCTTAGGTAGACAGAAAGATTATTGCTTTACCAATGAATTCGTTTTGCAAGATATTTTAGAAGTAAATGCTTGTGTATAGCAACTGCAACATAAAAGAAGGTCAAATAGGAAACTAAATATTTGCACCATGATTTTTCAAGCATTTTGCGTAGACGTTACAATTAACAATTAAGCTTAGTCGCATTATTTATATATTCGTTTGTCTAAGAAATACCATATACAAAGAATGGGGTGGAACGAAGAATACTTAAAAGATCCTTTTCAGGCCAAAAATATTGGCTTAGAAAATTCTAGCCATATTACGGATTTCACATTTATTTGGCTATTTATTAAGAACTGTAATTAAAACTGCTGTATATTTCCCGTGCAACGCAGACGATTTTTGAAGAGAAAGCTACGTCAAAAAAAAATAAGTAAAAATAAAAGAGCGTATGCATTTAATGTTTAATAAATAAATATCTCATTACTGTTGCCATCCAGAAAAATCTAGAAAAATCGAGATTGTTCTAGTGATAATTAAAAAGCTTATAAAAGCCTAATTGAAACACCTCATCTCAGTTACTGTCAGGTACTTGTCAGGGGCCTAGTAGACTTCCACCGGCTCATCCGTCTGACGGAACACCGTTGAGTGAGTCCGTTTCCGGGGTGCCGGATGCATGCTTGCGTCGGGCTGGATTTTTGTGTTAGTTTCTCGCCGCTGCAATGGAGAGAATTATTGATGCGATAAGGTTACAAATTAATGATTTAGATAGGATTAAGTCAGAAAATGGAGTTTTCACAAAAACTGAGGATAAGATGTACACCTTCTTGCTTAGCATGATTGAGATGATAACAACTGTTAATAATGAATTTAAACTAGGAAAGACACAGAATGAAAATACTAGTCAGGATTTTTCAGCTATACCTGGGACAAGTTGCACAAGAGAGGATAAACGGGATCGTAGTCCAGTACACATACACACGGACTCTAGAAGTAATTCGGACGAAGAGCTTACGCTTGATAAGGATATACGTTCAGAGGATGATACACAGATTAAAAAGAGGGGAAATCAAACGGTCAGGACTAGGCTACACAAAAATGTAGCTAAGAAAATAAAACTCGCCACGCAAACTCAATTTGCCCCTGCTTCGTCAGTAGCAACTCAGGATGTAAGCGCAAAAGAACAAACGACCAGTGTGCAAGCGGATGCTGCCGCACAGGAGAATATGGATACAAATAACTCGGTAAACACTGATGAAACAAACAATGATAGCGCTGTTAATGATACAGGAAACAAAAAATCTAGAATTCCGCCTATAACACTTAAGGCTAATAAATACAAGTTCAGTGATTTGAAAAAATTTATGAAACAAAAGCAGTTAGGATTTTACGGTCAAACTATCCCAGGGTTTATCAAAATATTCCCAGATAATGCAGAGAGTTACAGGGGAATTATTCGACTTTTAAAGGAGCTCGACGTCGAGCATCATTCATACCAATTACCTCAGGACAAAAAATTGAAAGTAGTTATTAGAGGCCTATCAGATGATAATGAAATAGAGGAAATACGGGAAAATTTAGAAGGATTGGAATATCAGGTAGAGGAAATAAAACAAATGACTAGGAGGAGGCAGGGAGAGGTAGTTAAACTACCTTTATTTTTAATTACACTGCCAAAAACTGAAAAATCCAAGCAGATTTATTCTGAGAGATTCCTTTGCAGTATGAAAATTACAGTCAAAGAATACTTAGGAAGACAGGGACCCCTGCAGTGTTTCCGCTGCCAGGGGTTCAATCATACTCAAACTGGATGTAATTATAAGCCCAAATGCGTCCGCTGCGGTCAGGAACACGAATCAAGGGATTGCCCTGATAAACATAATTTAGAGAAACAATTATGCTGCGCGAACTGTGGGCTTTCTCACACCTCGAGTTATCGAGGTTGTGAGAAATTCCCCAAAAAGAAGAGTGAACAAAATAAAACATATCAGAATAGAGTTGTGGAGGGTAAAAGTTATGCCCAGGCGTTATCCGCCGGTATTTACTCGGAAACATTAACTGAGGCGAAGAAGGTCTTTGCAGACCTTGCAGAATTGGTTGCCGTCATCAAGACGGCTGGTTTTCAAATATCGCAACAAGTTCGACAGATCACCACAGAAAATCAGGATAATAAAACCCCTCAAAAATTAGATAATGGGTCGACACACTAATAATCGTGCGCCAATAAGATTAGTGATGTGGAACGCACGAGGCGTTCTAAATAAAATTCATGAACTTGAATATTTTATGCATTCGCAGGATATAGACGTAGCGTTGCTCACTGAAACGCATGCTACGCCAAGCTGTACAATAAACATATCTAACTTTAAAAGCTATCGCTGCGATCGACTCACGCATCGTGGGGGAGGTGCGGCAATTTTTGTAAAAAGTAATCTACAGTCGTGTTTGATCAATACCGACCGTAGCAATGGACATGATTCAGTCACTGTATCTGCACTTTTACCGGACTATGGACTTATGTATTTCACCTCTATGTATCAACCGCCAAATAAAATTTTGAAAAAAGATGTATTAGAAAAATTACTACCAAATGATAAGCCGACTCTGCTCGCAGGTGACTTAAATGCGAAGCATCAAGAATGGAAATGCAGGCGCACAAATAGGAATGGAGAGGTTCTTCTGGATTTCATATTAAATTACCCTGTATACTTTTATGCACCAGTTGAATACACTTATCTCCCTAACAATCCGGGAAGAGGTGATATATTAGATGTGGTTCTTTCTACGACTTCTATACCGTTGTGTTTAGAAGTTTTGCAAGATTTAACTTCCGATCATGTTCCTGTTATCATAACTCTGGGTACTACTCAAGTAATTGAAAACAAACTTATGAGTAAAACTGACTGGCATTTATTTAATTATCAGCTCGCTGAGAGCACTTATATCACAGATAATCTCAATACTACGCAAGACATAGAGACTGCTATACACATGATGACAGAAGAGATTAAAACTGCTTACGCGAATGCCACGGTGAAACTACCATCGCAACAGCACTCTGGGATATTGCCTAAGGAGCTAAGAGAAAAAATCAAGAATAGAAATAGAATGAGAAAACGTTTCAACACAACTCGGGACCCGCAATTAAAAAGACAACTAAATAAATTAAACAGAGAGATTAAAAAGGATATTAGCCTGCATAAAAGAAATATGTGGGAAGATAAAATTATGCAACTTAACGAACCAAACAGTGAATTTTGGGCATTTGCCCGAAGATTGAAACTTAAAAGGACTGTTAACAAACCAATATATCATAATGACAGCATTGCACTGACCAATGCTGATAAAGCGGAGATTCTTGCGCAACATTTATCAGAACAATTTACGCCGCATGAGCAACCAAGCGACCCACAATTTATCTATGATGTAAGACACTTTTTGCAAGACTGGTTAAACGCTCCTACGGTGAGAAATCCCATTCCGAGCACAAATTTATTGGAAGTTAAAGAGATTATTAAACAATTAAGAGTGAAGAAAGCCCCAGGGCATGATGAAGTTACAAATCTAACTATTAAGCACTTACCTGAGAATACTTTAAATAGATATATTGATATACTTAATGCATGTTTAGAGAAATTGTATTTTCCTTCTCGCTGGAAAATTGCAAAGGTGATTTTAATTCCAAAACCAGGAAAGGACAGCACCCGGCCGGATGGTTTCAGACCTATTAGTCTCCTTCCCGGTTTAGGGAAAATATATGAACGAATAATTTTAAGAAGACTACAGCCTCATATGGAGAAACTACCGCCAGAACAGTTCGGTTTCCGTAGTGGTTTATCCACTACTAAGCAACTGGTCAGACTGACGGAGTACATTGGTGAAGCCCTTCATACAAAACACAGTGTCGCCTTACTCATGCTAGACGTGGCGAAAGCTTTCGACCGCGTCTGGCATGAGGGGCTAATATACAAATTAGTACAACTTGATTTTAATAGAGAAATTATAAGGATTATATACTCATTTATCAAGGACAGAAATTTTTATGTTTCAATTGGTTCAGACAGCTCGGATTGTATGAGACTGGGTGCAGGGGTCCCCCAGGGATCAATTCTGGGCCCGGTTCTCTATACATTCTACGTTTCAGATTTTCCCAGGGATAGATTCACGAGACAACAATATCTGGGATGTTACGCGGATGATACCGCCATTGCTACCAGATCACTTAAGGCCGACCTTGCGATACGTGCCCTGCAGAATTACATGCCTGATATTGAAAATTGGTGTACGCGTTGGCGTATATCGATAAATGCGGCAAAATCCGAACTATTAGTTATTAGAAGAAAACAAAGATGTAGAAGACTTAATGAAAAGATTAAATTATTTGGCACTGAGGTACCGTTGGTATCTAAGGCTACATACTTAGGAGTGACACTCAATAATAAGCTAACTTGGAAAGACCATATTAACCGTGTCAGAAGCAAAGCATTAAGTGTAATTACTTGCCTACTCCCACTTATTGGAAGAAATTCAAGCTTAAGCTTAGTAAAGAAAAGGCATTTATATATTGCTGTCATAAGGCCCATTTTCTCTTATGCTTCGCCGGCCTGGGCGGCTTACTCTAAAAAAGATGTTGAAAAACTTCAGATTACGCAAAACAAAGTCTTAAGACTTATCACAAATGCCCATTTCTACGTATCTAATGAGACCTTACACAGAGACCTGAGGATTGAATATGTAAATCATTATTTACATAGAATGAATGCCAACTTCTTTAAATCTGCCTTATTATGTAAACATCTTCAACATTTCCATGTTCTAGACTACATAGCCTTAGATGAGGATTACAACATCAGGCCATATGCGGCTCACTTACTAAGGGATCTGAATTTCCCAACTTAGTCGTTGTTAGAGCATTGCTTCAACTTCTACATATGTAAATAAGCTTTCGTTATTTATCCTAGTTATCATATTTAATCAAGAATTTCAATGTTTATTATCATTTTTTATGTTATATTTCATGTATTAATTCAGTATTTGTATTGTATTGTATTGTATTGTATAACTAAAGTTTAATAAATTGTGTTACTTTCATGTGCACTGGTTAGGACGCAGACATGTACTAACGCGGCTCAGCCGCAGTCAGGATTTTAGTTAGGACTTCTCTCTACATTGCAGGACTTTGGTTTATTGCAACCTTGCGATGCAAACGGCATCTCTTTCATACCGCATATTTGGTTTTATTTTATTTAAGGAAATTGCACGTCAGGGGCTCTATGCAATTCCTCAGTGAGCTGGATAAGTTGCTCATAATTGGCAATATCCCAGCAATAGTTGTCCAGACTAGACTAGACTCATCTCAGTTGTGGTTGTTGTAGTTGTAGCTGTTTAAAGCGAATTGCTGTTTGTTTACTTTTTGCTGTAGCGGTTTCGCTGTGAGATACAATTAGTTTATCTGTTTTGAATTGAGTATTGATAAACGTTTGAGATATTTTGATATTGTGCGAATATTTCTGAAGAAATATTTCAGCATTTTGATTTGTTTCTTGTGGAAAGAATAAATTTTTGTTAACTTTTCAACGACTTGTGAATTCAATCCATAACGAACCCGTACGGACGCAACAATATATATTCTAAACACTTTCAATAATCCTCCTTTCTTAGAAAATGTTTTTGAAAAATTATGGTACACCTATTTACTTCTTCGCATAAAACATAATCAAAAGAACCGCTAAAATCAAACCATCATTCCATCAAATATGCCAACAAACCACCAACAGAATGAAAAGAAATGATTCAGATCTCATCCAAATACTGAATTATCCATATGCTGCTCAGACAACTCATTCCGTTTTTCATGATTCGCATTGAGTAATAATACTTCAGCATCTAATTTTTTTTTCTTTCCCAGATTACACTTTTTTGACCTGTTCAACTTTCAGATGCGCAAAGAATAAAGTTTACTTAAGTAATACATTTTTAACAGAGGAAGGGAAAATCTTTCTTTTTCCGAAGTTCTATTTTTGGTACCAAATTTTACTTCTTGATAGAATATTATACAGACAAAGGATATTGAAGGGGGAGTAGTAGGCTAAAAGATTTCTACTGAGGTTATATAGTTTATGAATTCGATTTTGATAAAGGAGATTATAATTATCCCAAGATAAGCTTATGAAATGGGATCACTCTGAAAATAGAGACAATTTATATACAAAATCTTATAATTCTAGATTTGAATTAGTTAGTAAGTAGTCGAATCAAACTGTCTATTCTCGATTTTAACCAACCGAATTTAAATGTGTTATTGTCATTTATCTTAGCTTCCGTATTCCCATAAAAAAATATATAAATCGATGTTGGCTTTTTTTTATTTTTCAGTATCTTTAACGCAAGCTAAAAGTTGTTACTAATTTTTATTAAATTCTAATGGATACTGTAGGACTTTATTTAGTTAACCAGTAATTATGATTTGAATTTTTATTTCATTTCTTCCTTTCCGCAGTCATACCAGAATGCAAATCAGCTCTTGTGTAGTTAAGCCGAAAGTTTGAATGTTTCAGAGTTTGACCTCGGTTTGCTGCTGCACACTATCGGGTGCTCGTCGAGAACATCGCAGATGGAAACGTCGCAGAGAAAACAACGCAAAATGAAAACGTCATGACACAAAATATTGTGGGAGAAAAGAAAGCAAAGAGAAAAAAAAAATAACGCAGTTCTAAACCATCATGATACAAAATATCGTGGTCGAAAATAAAGCTGTTCAAAAACTTCGCAATTTAAAAACATCCTTGTCGAAAATGTCCTGGTAAAAAATAAAGCACCTACAAATCATCGCATGATGATAAAATCGCATACACGCGTTTTCAGGTTTTAAAAGTTCCAAATTCATATTCGCATAATGATTTGAGAGCTCAAAAATTAAACAGAAATTCTTTTTCTCCTATATTTTATATTTTCGAATGAATTAATAAATTTTTGCGGAAAAAATAAAATGGAAACATAAGCATTTAAAAATTGAAAATGAATAGAAAATTAACCAAACTTACAGAACTTAAATTTAAATTTACATCGTTAATTAACAAAGGTCAATAATAAATTAACCTTTTTACTTTCTTGTACGAAGTAAAAAGGAAGTATTGTAATCGCGAAAAATTTCAGGTCTCATATTTCACCAAAAATATCCATTTTGACCCCTATCGAATGCAATTTAAGTATGTTTTTGCGTAATATCTAAACGTAAGGACAGAATAAAGGATTCTTTCCACAAAAAAATTATAAAACTGATTTGAAATGAATTCTGAAGAGATTTTTTTCGTAGCGTCTGTGCGTACGTATACGTACGTACGTATGTATGTATTTATATCACATAACTCAAAATCGACTAGACTCAGAACGCTGCAATTTTGTATACAGGACTGCCATAACATGTAGATGTGCACCTCGCGTTTTGTTGCAATCGGCCACACCAAAAGTATATAAATATATGTATATACACTGGTGAAATAAATTAAGAGAATTTGCATATTTTATCGAATTTCATGAAAAGAACTCTACTGAAGGAAAAACCACTGCTTCTAGATAGAAATGCAAATCTTGTACGGCAAATACGTAAGCGTACACATGTGTGTAAGCGGATCCAGCAGAAAAATAGGTTTTATAAGCACGTGGAAGGTAAGAGGATTTGCGTTCGCTAGCACACCTCGGCGAATTTCTTAGTGCTGTCTTGCGACAATCGGTTAAATTCACATCCGAACAGTAAAAATGAGTGACCAACGTTTAGATGATGGAATGCGGTGGCGAATTGTGGGGAGGTTAGATAAATAAATATAGTGAACTTTTATTCCGTTGTGGTTTATGCGCTATCGACGAAGTAGATTTAATTCAAAATTCGTTAATCGTTAATTCAATATGTTTAAATGAAACGCAGGAAAGTTGCGTATGATTTAATATTCCGTAGAAGGAAGTCATGTGGTGTACACATCAGACGTTTTTTATAAAGTTTTAGTGATAAATTTCATGAAAAATACAGTCTAAAAATGCTTAAAAAAAGAGAAATAACTGCGTAAGGTTACCTCTATAAAAGCTGCTTAGTTAATTAACAGATTATTTTCTTTCACATTTGTCAATCTGATATTGTTTTTAGTGAAAATTACATTTTGCTTTGTTTCCATTTATTGTTAAAGTGTCGTTAACATTTTCATGTATAGCGTGCAATCAATTTTCTGGATGTCGATTCGTTAGTTATGATGAAAATCAATTGCATAATATGTCAGTATGGGATCTGAAAAACGCATGTGTGCGATGTTATCATCATGAAATGATTTGTAGGTACTTTATTTTTAATGCGATATTTTCGACGTTAAATTGCAAAGTTTTTGAACCGCTTTATTTTCGACCACGATATTTTGTACCACGCTGTTTTAAAACTGCTTTGTTTTCTCTTTTCTTTATTTTCTTCCATGATGTTTTGTACCACGAAGTTTTCGTCTTGCGTTGCTTTTTTCCGAGCCGTTTTCGTCCTCGATGTTTTTGCAGCGATTATTTCGGCTGTAACTCACTATCTCAAGCTCGGACAATGTTTTATTCCGATTTCAGCAATAAAATATGAGCCTTTGAATATCTGGACGCAGCTTAAGTAGTCTGTTTTGTGTGTTGTCTTAGACTACATAACCCACTTTGAAATTGACTTACTTCATACAAGGAAGTAAAAAGAAGCAAACGATTTCCTGAGATTTGATCAGTATTACATTACATAAATAGTTTTTACCTCATTGACGCAAGCAGGAATTTCATATAAATAACAAGTACACAAGCAGTAATTATTAATTATTGATTGATTTGCATGATATCTATATGAATAATAGTTTGTTTGTTCTGATCTTAAAATATTGTTAAAATTATAGATAATACAATATTGTATGGAATCTGGAATTACAGTAATAGGCTCAGAAGTTTAGTCCAAGTACACATTACATTTCGTTACAATTTTAGGCACCAACCAGTGGTTAAGACCTATGAATACCGGTACTTAGACCTGGGTATGAACCCAGTCGAAAGGGCATGTCTGGGGGATTAGGTTTCCTTGATTTCCTTCATGTAAAGTGAATATGAAGTGCTTTCCATAGAAATTTCCCCCATGAAAGCATAACTTCCCTCAGGAAGCTTCGTGCGCTTTGCTCAAATTCAAGTAGTATACATAACCCAGTCGTACCTTCGAGCTAGGGGTCGCCACTCATTTTGTGTTCGAAAGGTTGCTGAAAAACTGCATAACAGTTGTCCAAACATATTTAAAAATATATATTCCTGAGAATTTGGGATCGTAATAAAGCCCGAGCATGAGTAATATGAGTAATATGAGGTCGCGATACTAAAAAGCTTGGATAAAGCTTGCGCACATTTTTTTTTAAGAAATGTATTCAATCGATCCGTTCAATTACTCAATATTCTTCGAAAGACATCCCTCCTTTAATGCACTTGTTCCAACTTGATTTCCATGCTTTACGTCCTGGACGTGCGTCACAGGGATGTCCTTTAGTAACCTCTTCGTAGTCGCCTTGATGTTCTCCAGGGTCTCCAAATGCTGTTCTTTGAGGGATTTTTTAATCTTCGAGAGCAAAAAGAAGTCGGATGGGGACAAATCAGGACTGAAAAAACGCAAAAGTCTCAGACGGCGTTTACTCAAGTTTGAAACAAAACTTTGTGCATCGCTGCTCGAGAGTTTTTTCCACCTTGATTTCGACCGAGCGCTCACACAAAGGTTCACTGAAACAAGCACTATGAATCTCCAGGAGCTCGGAGCCGATTGGCGCTGATCGTGCTATGTTCCCAAGACTCTATCCACCCTTCCGTGCAAGCGGTAATGCTGTGCGACGGTTAATCGCTGCAGAAGAAAATGGGGCGCATTACTTTCGGGACAGACCTTGTATTTACCACTACTTTATCTGCTAATTTTAACAATTTTTAAAAGAAAATAATGGACGTAATGAAATATTCATCATTCTAAAATGTATTACGTTTTTCACCATATACGAAATTTGCCGAAATCACGTACTAGATTTTCGAGAAACTGAAACAATATATTTAGGAAAAGAAAGAAAAAAAAGTTGACAGGAGTGACTGCAAGAGCAGACTGGTAAACGATCTCAGCGAGAGCGTAAAAATTCTTAACAAACTCTTTTGGCCATATCTGAAATCTTTCAGATTTGTTCTTTCATGAGATATGTTAGCAACAGATTCTCTCATATTTTGTTATCCTTGAAGCATATATTTGCATTTATTTCGTTGAAACCAATTGATGATTTCCATCTTAATATCGGTGTAATAAATTACACTCCGATATATTACATAATAATAAAAAATTGGAAACTAAAATAAAGCATATTTTGATTAAATGAAAATTTATCTTTATTTTTTAGACTATTATTTTTGTCAAAATAACAGAATAAATTATCTAAGTTGCGTAATGTATTTATTTTACTTTAAAAAAATGTCATTGTATTTTAAAATAAATCTAGGCTTCATTAGAATGAGTGTACTAAGATGTATCCTTAGTATATCAGTTATTTTCATTTCTTGTATTTCATTTTTATACTTACATGATGCAGTATGTGCGAAAATAACTAAAAAACATGTATATTTCATCTTTCTCATAATCACATATTTACACAGACTTCCAAAATATCTACCTATATATTAAGATCTTTCAACGGACTTGCAATCAAAATGCAAGTTCGTTAAGCGTACATAAAGTATACTGAAAAAAAAAAGGTGGGAGGACAGTTCTATATCTTCCGTTCTACTGGGCCGATTGACGAAATTCAACTTGCGTTTTTCATGTCAAGAAAGCGCGAGTTAGGATATGTATTAGATTTATATGTAGCATTGTTCTAATATAGGTCTTTTAACACAAAATCGAACTCTTTTCTGAAATGACATGCCAATGTTTTTCCATATATCAATTCTACGACTTAAAGTATGCCAAACTGCCCAGTGTTGTAAAAATCTCATTAGTATTTTTTAAAAAATTAGCTCTCAAATCTTTAGCTCCTCAATGTTAATTCAATTTCGTATATATTCATTAATATCTATTTTTTTACTAAATTTATTTGAGACTTCATTTCATATTTCGAAATTTAGATTTATTCCAAATAAAATTGCCCCGTTTTTTTATGATTCTTTTTAAATTTGTATTTTTAAATAAATTTTATAAATCTTTCTAAAGCATTTTGAATTATAACCTATACAATTTTTTCTCATCATCTTAAAGTAGATGTAGTTCTAAGCATATTTGCAAAACATTAGAGGTTATTCAAAATTGCCTACGATATACGTAAGTTTACATTTTGTCATGTTCTGAAATTTGGCGTACTTACTATAAACGATAGTAACGAAAATATGTTTTACGCACTTTGTTAAAATTATTTGAAAGTATGAACGATGGCTTTTTCCGCTTGTGGACAATGAAAAAAAGGAAAGGAAAATAGGTTGCTACAAAATAAGAAGTTTTCCAAGTCAACTACTCTTGGCGGAAACTGAAAAAAATGCACAAGATAAATTTTTAAATTTCTCCATAAATTTCTCTCGAAAAATTTAAAATTTCATATTTAGGCATAATCTAAGTTGTAGAATCGAAATATGGAAAGACAAGGTATGTTATTTCAGAAAAAGCCCCATTTTGTGTCAAAACACCTATTTTAGAACAATGCTATATATAAATCTAATACATATCCTAAATCGAACTTTTGAGACATCAAAAATGTAATTTGAATTTCGTCAATCGGACTAGTAGAACGGGACATATATAACTATCCCCCCTTTTTTGTCCGCAATGTATATTCTTTACTATGCGCAAATAAATAATTGCTTGAAACAATGTATTTTATTGTAGAATAATTAGTTCGTACATATTCGCTGTTTACAAATAGCAGGAAATTTAAAAGGTTGCTGCCACTGATTACAACGGAACTGTTAGACAAAATATAGATAATCTGTTAGAAAGGAAATTAAGAATAATTGTCGGAGCTCTTCTAAGTAAGCCTATCTCCTATTGCAGCTGCTGGGGTTGCATGTAAGCAACGGAGATCTTCAGCAGATACGTCAACAAAATGATTACATGATGACAAAATGAGTTCTGTCGCTGCTTTTTTGCTATGATATAATCCATAACAACGGAAGCAATGAAAGTATCTGATATGAGGGACAATGGGCAGTATGTGTTTCTCTTTGCCTTCAGAAAAGAGAGAAAAGGTGAGATATGTATAAACAGTTTAAGCAAAATGAACTAATGAAACAATGTAAAGTAAAATAATAAATAAATATAATGATAATACTCATAAAAAAGGAAACCCTCCATGATGTGCATATCTTACCCCGAATAATTTTCCAAATTTGCAATGTCTCGTGGTTATTTGCTCTTTTTAAGGTTCGTAAAATCGCAGGTATCTTTAATTAAGGACACAAAAGCTGACTACACTGTTGGATGCAGTTACCATTTTCTCGCATTGATTTAAGAAATTTAGTTGTAATGCTTCTCCATTTGAGAATTTTAACAAGACATCGTATAAAGTTTTATTTGATAATTTATAAAATGAGAGATCGAGAAACAGTTTATTGACAAAGATGAAACAATATTTGCCTCTTGAAGATTACTGCCATCGAAGTATTTAGAGTTCTAAATGTATATTGCTCGTTCATCATACGATAAGTAATTTATTTCGAAATCCATTTGTTAGCATGGTGTGTAGCATCTCAAATTTTACAAGACATTAGTGTTACCTCAAAACTATAAGTGGTTTAATAATATCTCTGTTTAATTAATTCTTAAATACTTTCCAAGTATTTGTTAGAATTTTATATAAAAATTAATACTGTTTTCAATTAACTGATATACATATATAACTTCATAAATAATGTAAGTTTCAGATTATTTTCAATAGTAAATTGGAAGTGGTGAAGGTACTTATCACAATGTTTACAATAACACGTAGTTCTGCAATCCTCCCAGAGTATCAGAAAATTATGCTTAGTGACCAAGTTGAACTTTCAAAGTTAAAGAAAACAAAATGAATATAAGAAAGAAAATTAATGAAATCACGTGTTAAGTAGTGCCATTTAGATTACAGAAAGTCTCAAAGCAGATGCTCAAAGTGGCCTGTAAATGTATAAACCTTTGC
The DNA here is from genome assembly GCA_000611955.2 of Stegodyphus mimosarum. NCBI lineage: Eukaryota > Metazoa > Arthropoda > Arachnida > Araneae > Eresidae > Stegodyphus > Stegodyphus mimosarum. Next base: position 216,596 of record KK119745.1, on the reverse strand, counting down.
ACAGTTCATACCAACGTATGAAAGACTGAGGCACCCACTCCTGATTCTTGCTGTTATGTTTCGCTCGGAACGAGATTATCCATACAGGCTGCAGCCTCGTACACCATTGACTTATTGTCTTCAGAAGAAAAAAAAGGTCAGTAGATGTAGGTTCCGTTAACGTGGAGGTCAAGCCACGGATTCACTATGTCTAATCCACAGTCCTGAATATCAGGAAAATTAGCAAAACCTGGCCCTATGGCAAAATGTTCTTTTGATTCCACCTTACGCAAACCGAATGTCTGAGCATGTGACCGCGTATATATCGGAGGGTTGATAGGGAAATATTTTTCCAAAGAAAAACCGATATATTGCATCGGTCAACGGTCTAGTTAAAGGTAAGGACCCACGAAGCACTCATCAAGGATACCTATTCAGATGACCAAGCAAATCTTTATTGGGATTTACGAAAAATAATTAGATGGACATTGCTTCCAGCTCAAACTTGTTCATGGCGATTGCTGAAAATGCCTTCCTGATTAAAGGAGGCTTCTTACTGAGCAGCATTAAAGCAGAAAACTGCAAATTTTTAGTTGTCATTTGAAGCATCCATCTCACAAACCCAAGCCAACGGGAATGTTCATCAGGAAAGACTGGATAAACTGCACTTGGAATAAATGCTTGTGTGCACGCAGTTTTCAGTAACACTAGAGTAGGTAGAATGAGATGTAAAACGACGTATTGAAAATCAATCAAGATACAACTGTTCTGCTTTATTTCCATTTGTATTAGATATTATCTGCCGATTCCTTGCATATATATATATATATATATATATGTGTGTGTGTGTGTGTGTGTGTGTGTGTGTAATCTAATATGACGTTCCTGAAGTCATTTCGAATGATGTTAGCATGGTAATAATCTGAAATATTATAAATTTTAAGCTTTTAAAGAACATCGTTTCTTTGGGCAGATTTTATTTTGAACTTTGATGAAGCAATCACCCGCAAATGTAGATGGCGCTACCTTTTACTGAAATTTGCAATTTACGGCAGCGCTTGGTGATGGTGATGTTTTTGAGATTTGCTACTCCTTCCCCCTCCCCTCCTGATGAACACAAATTATATCAGAAGTGATGACTTATGCTTGTTGGATAGTTTCAAAACCGCCTTTCAAAGATACAGGCAAAAACATTTTCCTGGTGGTTGTTAGAGACAGGTTTTGTTTCGATGTTATTCTTTCTGACACTAGGTAAAATGCTGCCCCTGTGTTCATTGTACATATTGTCGACCTTGAAGAGTAATATCACCCGTCTTATTTTATGAAGCAATTAAAGATCACTTAGCGAATTATTCATTGATAAGATTAAGCATAAAAAGAGATTTTACAAGCTCAGCCTTTGAAAAATAATTTCTAACGATATCAAAATATGAAAATGTTATTGATTTATTTTTGTCGGGAAGAATAAAATCTAAGTAAAGATATGCAGTTTTTGTAATGTACTCATCAAGTAGTAGTTTTAATTTAGCAAATGTGAAACACTCCGTTTTTTATCATTTATTTCATATTTTGTAAAGATTTAATGAATTTTTGATTAACAAACTCAGTAATTCAAAAACGAGAAGTGACAACACTTTTCGAATAAAGCATTTTTATCTCTGGCTCGCGAGACTGTTTCTGTACGGAAAAATGCAAGATATTTATCTTTCAGTTTTAATTAACAAACTTTGCTCTATGAAAGCAGTGTGTTTCTAAGGTCGGAAATAAAATACGCTTACTTTCTATGCGTTTGCTTATTGATATCCTGTAAAGCCTAAGCTATTTTCAGATTTAATCTGGAAGATTACTGAGTAATAAACTAAGCTCTTTAAAGGTAATAAACACACTTTTTAAAAATATTTTTCTGTCTTTTAATGTAATGAATTTAAATAAACATGTATTAAAATCATGAGGTATCTGATTAGAAATTTTCAATATTTTTCTGTAAGTAGTATTTGCACATGCAGATTTCCGAACAGTGTTTATGTTCCTAACAAATGATTGACTGAATGCAAAACGTGTATGTACAAACCAAATAAGTTAAGAACATGTATGATTTTTAAAATACTAAGAATTATTACATATCACAATGATCAAATATTGTAATATATGTTTAAGAATTTTATAAAGAACCTATACTGATGGAAAAGCTAAAAAATCATGACCAATGAAATTTTTTAAGGAGTTGAAAAAGCTTTTTAATTTGCATTTATTTAACCCTTCCTTCAGGAAATTTTAAACTGCTACGATAATAGATTTACATTAAATTATTAGCCCAAAGAGTCGTTAGCCCAGAAGGACTATTAGTTTGGAAACGGCATTTTGCGTCAAGCGTTAAATCGCTTTTGAATTGTTGTCTCCAGATATTATCTCCGTGTATTACATTTAAAGAAACTAAATAATCAAGAATCTGTTTCTAATATAATCAAGAATCATGAAAGTTTGTATGTTTCTCTCATTGCGAAGAAACAACTGTACCTAGAGCCATCAAATTTTGAGTAACGTAATCTTCCACCGAATATTGGAAGCTGGAAGAGACAGAATTTGGAATTTCGAACTTGTTTTACTGTCTATTTCATACTTTGTAAAACTTTAAAGAATTTTTGATTAAAAAGCTCAACGATTTCAAAGCGGGCAGTAGCAACACTGTACGGTATAAAACATTGTATCCCCAATGAGTAAGATTGTCTATCCGAAATTCTAAAGGTATGCTGTTTATATTTTTAACCCAAAGGGACGTTAGCCCAAATGATCTTGAACGTATATGTGTGTATAAATGAAAGACTGGCCCTTTGGGCTTAATATAAAATATGAAAACTTTCAGATTATTTTTTTTTCAAATTTTATTTCATATTTCTGCTTTTTTTTATTTATTTACTTTTAAAATTTTTTCGTCGGTGATGAATTCCAACCATATAAAATGAACCTTGAGCTTAACATGCCTCCAACAAAATGAATAACACACTAAAGAAAAATATGACGAGATTTTGCTTCATTCATTTTTGTTTACTGTTAGGAAATTGATGAGCTAGGTTTATTTACATAACACAAACTCTTCTTTCATTTGTACGAAAGAAGCATAGGTGTTATTTTGTTGACGTTAGAGACACATCATGAATAGCTCATTAACCGTGTATGAACTAAGACCTTTGCATTTATACGTAGTCAGAATACTTTAAATTCATTTTTAAATTACTTGAGAAAGGCATCTGAATTTTTGACGTTAATGAAATTTACACGAATTTGAAATTCCTTTTTATAAAGAAGGTGGTATGATAATATAATGAATTTATTTAAATTTGTGAGTGAAAATATACATATCGCACGATTCGTAGGTGGAAAAAACAATTAAGTCGACAAGTTCAAAATAAGTAAGAAAATAAACATGTTATTCCGTTTCGTGGTATAATTAAAATAACATAAAAAATTATAACATAAATTAGTATAAATGAAAAAACGAGTTACTGTGCATGGCAGAAAATATTTACGGTGTATCTATGCTAATGAATTTCTTTTTTAGTTTTTTGAGCAATGTTCTCTATGTAAATGCATTTATTTCTATTAACATTTTTTAAATTTATGTACGTACCCATACAGGTAATGATTGTTCATCCATGATTGTTATTCTTATATCCTATTATATTTTAAAGCAAGTCAATCCAGTAATAAACATAAAATTATGCAAAGAAAAGCCTTCGATGGGCACTGGATTTTACAAAAAATATTATCCAATTTCAGGACCTCTACTCAAAAGGGATGACAATATAAGGTAAATTCTTAACTTTTTTTTGGTGCTATGTTTGTTGCTGACATTTTGCTTCATTGCATTTTCATTTCCTATAATATTGTTACAAATTTTGTAAGCTGATTTTAGTGCAATCATATGTGAAATTGTTGTATTCTACAGCGAAATGTAACATGAAAAGTCTAGAGGGATAAGCTATGCCGGAAAAGTAAGAATACGGAGGCACGTCCATTTAACACTGAGTAAATGGGTATATTAGTAATTTACAGAGAAATCGCCAAAAGTCATCCGACTTGGCAACCATTTGGCGACATTCTGGATCCCTATATTACCATAATAAGTATTGTACTTGAATAAAGGTAATTGATTGCAACAGTAATTCAATTCTCATATTGCTTTCCCAGTAATTTCGAAAGCAGAAAGTACTAGAAATATCTCGGCGGCCGGGTGAAAACTATATAAGGCCGGAGAGAGAACATCTGCTCTCATTCGTTAATTATTATCTCTTACCTCAGCAGGAGTTCCGAGTGTAGCTTCGCTCTTTAGCTGAATTTCGCATTCCGTTGTCTTTAATATTCGTAGTAGCTTGAAGTGTAACTACTGATTGTACTCTGTGATACTGTGAAGAATTGTGCGACTATTTTTGTGGAAATTTTCAGATCTATGAAGTGTTTATTTTGATAAAATAAATTATATCAACCTGTCATTTCAGTCTCGCAAGCTGGAGATGAAAATCTGCTATATTCTTGCCCCTGCTCGATTTCAAAGACTAGAGTTTGTTAATAACAAATGTCTAAGTTTTACGATGAAATAAAAGTAGCATTGCCAAACATTAAATACATTATTCCAGATTCCAAAAATTCGTGGGAAGCCATTTCGACTATTCCCCTCTTCGTACGACTTTAATCAGCCGATATATTAATTAAAAACTCTGAAAGCGCTAATTTTCGCACTCATTTTTCCGAGTGGCAACAGTCTTGCGCTTTGGAGATAAAAATGCTTAATTTTGAAATGTGTTGCTACTGCTCGCTTTCAAATCGTAGAGTTCGTTAATGAAAAATTTGTAAGTTTTACAAAATCTATATATATAAAAAGAATGTCTGTTTGCGTGTTTGCTCGAATGACTGATTTCGGAACAATTATGATAAATTTTTTGCCACATTTAATCAATTTAAGTTAAATATAGGTGAAATATTGGATGGAACTTGAGCTTTAACGCCATTTCATTAGAAAGACGAAACTCATTAAAACCTGCGTGCCGTTGTTGCTGTTATAATGAGAGAGATTTAGCTTATTTTTCTATGGAAATTTTTTATGTGGGTTCCATATCGCAGACTGAAAAATGCATGAGTATGAATAGTATTTTTGCATCGTTATTAGAGGAAGATTACAGTGATATTGCTCTCTCTGTTGTTAGATCCATTACTCTTAACCTAACCTAATTGGCATCGGGTACTTCCTCTAGTATGAGGTTGAAAAAAAAATTAACATGCTTAGCGTAACATCTTTATTCTATACACTTTATTGAATCCAGGCTGAAAATTGTAATGTATTAGCATGCCTTGACACATCTGCAGCATTTTTAGCCATGAGCCATGAACATTATGTTATGAATAATATAAGCAGTTGATTAAGCAGATTTAGAACGACAAATCCTATATACACTGAGCCAAAAAAAAAGAAAGACACTTCTATAACTCCCGTTCTAGTGGGCCGATTGACAAAATTCAACTTACGTTCTTCATGTCTCGAAAGCGCGACCTAAGATATGTACTAGACGTATATATAGCATTGTTCTAATATAGGTAATTTGCCCCAAAATCAGACTTTTTCTGAAATGACATGGCAATTTTTTTCCACATTCCCATTCTACGACTCAAATCACGCCAAACTGCCAAGTTTTGTAAATAACACGTCTCATAGAATCATGAGTAGTTCTTAAAAATTTACCTCTCAAAATTTTACCTCCTTAATGTTAATTGAATTTGGTATATATTGATTAATATCTCTTTTTTTATTCAACTTAATTTACTATTTCTCTCGTATTTCAAAATTTATGTTCATTCCAAAATAAATTCGCCTATTTTTAATGATTCATTTTTTAAATTTGTATTTGTAAATAATTTTTATGAATTGTTCGAAAAACATTTTGAATTATAACACGCATAACGTTTTTGCCATCTTCTTAAAGTAGATGTATTTTCAAGCATACCTAGATAAAATTAGAGTTTTTTATTTAAAATTTCATATACGTGAATTTACATTTTTAGGCGTTTAATATTTAGCATATTTTTTGTAAGCTAAAATAACGAAAATGTTGTTTACGCACTCTATTAAAATTATTTGAAAGTATGAACGATGACTTTTTTTTCCGCTCGTGTGCAATGAGAAAAAAAAAGAAATGAAAACATGGTTGCTATAAATTAAGAAGTTCGCCAAGTGAATTATTCTTAGTGCAGACTTAAAAAATCCGCCAAGAAAAATTTTTAATATTCTCCATACGTTTCTCACCAAAACTAAACATTTAATAATAGGCATAACTTGGCATAATTTGAGTCTTAGAATAGAAATATGAAAAATAATTAGTGTTATTTTTAAAAAGTCCGATTTTGGGTCAAAATACCTATGTTAGGACAATGCTATATATAAATCTAATATATATTCTAAGTGGCGCTTTCCAGACATGAAAAACTCAATTTGAATTTCGTCAAACGGCCCAATAGATCCGGAGATATTGGACTGTCCCCCTTTTTTTTTTGCAGTGTATGTAATTTATCTGAGGAACATATACCTTCTTTGAGAAAAATCTCATTAAGGTACGTTACAAATGAAGCAAACTACATTAGCAATACATTTGTTTTAGCGGAACAAATTGCAGGAACCTTGAGTTTTTGGAGAAATATGCGGAAAGCAGGCTACAGTGCAGACTGTTTCACCAATAGCTGCAGTTTCTTCTCTAACTGGTAATTTAGGAATCTTAAAATTAGAAAATTTCAAATCGCTGTGGATTTACATAATATTTTCAAACTGAATATTTAATTTTGTTTAGTATAAACCTTTATGAAGATTATAAAAGAAAGAATATGTAAAATACGTAGACTTCACTCTGAATACATAATCGTAATAAATTGGTTATTTGTTACTAAGTAATGCACTAAAAGTAATTTGACTAAAAGAGTTGTTTCATGCCTGGTTTTTTGGAGTAATATGTTCCTAAAAATGTTCCGGATAATCCTGGAAATTCGATGCAACTGTCAGATTCGGTGACCACCAAACCCTTAGCGTTTAGTTGTCGCATTTTCTTAAAGGAACATTAAAAATTATACGCAAACTAAAAGAGGAAACCATACCATATCAAGTTATCTTCTTTTCTACAGGTCCACCAGCAGCCGAGGGGTAAACTCATTGAAAACTGGTAGTTCAGTCCGAGGTTCGAATCCAGCGAACGGGCTGACTACATGTGTGGTTTCGTAGTTTTTTCCATATGTAATGTGTATACGAGCCAGTTTCCTTAAGAAGAAGTCTCCTACGAAGGCACTTCTGCCCTTAGGCAGATAGCCCTCGAAGCTTTGCCGTAATCCTATAAATCAAACTAAACCAAATCTTTTCCAGAAAAATTTTATTTAGTATAACACCTGTTTTTCCAAGAAGACATCTCAGCCGACGAATTTTCTGTTGGCTAAATCCAGCTTTGGCCCATCCTGTTTTCTTATGTACATGGGCTATATGGGCTACTCCTGCTACATGGGCCCTACTGTTAACTGTTGGCCCATGTAGGCTTGAACGAGCGGAATGTAGTTGACCTCATGTTAGCAGAAAAGTACGACACCAAGAATTTTACGTTATTGCCGTGTGCCTCCTGAATGTCAGGAACGGACTTATCTTAAACAGAGTGAATGAATTTGAAATTGAATAAGTAAAATGCATGAAAATCAAGGGCTGAACAATATTATTTCTGGCTTTAATAAAGGAAATATTTTAAAAACGATGAATATTTATATAACATGTTAAAAATAATCTGTCGAACAATTTCTTTTTGTTTATATATATGAACAAAATATCTGCTTCTACAGTACCTGGTTGGATAAAGCGAATGTCCGAGAGTTCTCTAGTTTGCAGCATTTTATTTAAGTGTCTCAGAGTATTTTAGTGCATTTTTGACTATATAGCATGTTACCTGTCTCGAAGTTTTCTGTGTTTACTTCTATACTGTATGTTTTATTCTCAACATTGATTGTGTTATGCAGGTTTCAGCTTTAAATTCGTAAATAAAGGCTAAAAAAAGCCTTCATTAATTATTATAATCATCACTTATCGGTCAAATTGGTTTGATAAATACCACTTTCTAGGAAGTGTTTTAGTTCTAACTTACGTCTTTAACAGCTTAACATATCCAGTAAGCTATATATTGAATCATCAAGATTCTTACTGATTCTTAAATGTCCGGATAGATCTAAATATTTAATAAAATACGAAACTCAGAAAAGTTTTTTAAAAAGGGATCTTGCATGCGTGAGTTATTCCACAATCTAGCTGCTGAGGCACAGATGTAGTATTGTCCACCTCCTACTAGAAGCTCAGCGGATAAGATCTCGTACCTCTGGTAGTTCGACTCAAGCTCGAATTTCGACAAATGGGCTGCCTGTGCTGCTTCTTTCCGTCACTTTCCCCGTGCGATTAATATAAACACGAACCGATTTCTTTCACAAACGTCTTTTTAGTCACAGAGATTCTGCGTAGTTTCCTTTAATTAAAATCAGTCAATCCAATAGCTTACATCTATCCAATTTTAAAAAAATGAAAGTTTTCTAGAAACTTGCATTTTTATTATTATGTAGCATGGAATACTTTATTTTTATTTTTTAAAGTTAACCATTGGTGTTTAATCACCCAGCCGATCACTTTTTATATCATTATTAACGAATTCAAGAAAACAGAACAGTAAATATTGAGTGATGCACGATTTACACTATTCACACTAAGACCAGACATTTTGAACTGCAAAAATAAGAATTGCACGAAATTAGCGCAAAACATACATGAAATGGCGACAAGGAATTTAACATCAATAAATATTGCATAATTCTAACTGCAGTATTATAATAGCAAATCTTATGCAACCTCAAGACACCTTTCACTCAAGAAAGCTATCGATTTAGAAAAGCTGCATACTAAAAAAAGAAATGGTTTGTACCTGACAACATTACGCAAATCTATAGCGTACAAGATGGCTAATTCGAGATTTCTCGATTACCAATTAGAAAAGAAATTGAAAGATTTCAACGAACAAATTACAGTTTAACATGTTTCGTAAAAAATTTCAATGCTGAAAGCAATTAAGACCATTTTAATGACGAGAGATTTCGTGCGCTGAGTTTTTATTCCAAAACAGTCAAGGAAAAAAGTCGTCTTGTCTTACATTTTCCGCTAATCGTTTTATTTTTTTTCACGTTTCAGTAAAAGTGCTTTCACTCTGAAACGCATTTGCTACTTAACCTTTTTACAAATATTAAGCGAAGGTTTTGTGTAATAAAAGCACTTCATTCAAACAAAAATGAAACTGAATCAGGTCTTTTTACTCAACAGTAAAAAAAACGTTTAATTTTCGTGTTGCACGTATTAAAAGCACTTTTCAACTGAATCAAAATATTAAAGCGTTGTGTTTGCTTGACGCAGTTTTTTAAAAAAAGAATGAACTTAAATGCTTGCAACAGATTAAAAAAAGCATTTTAATATTTTCATAACACATAAGATCGTATAATTAGATAAAAAATCATAAACTTCCATTCTCGCTATGCACATTCTAATTATTTTCCCTAAATAAGCAATTGCTTATAAGAAATAATTAATTATTCGTTTTGTTAGAATAAAGACGTAGAAGTGTTGCAAAAGAAATGCCAATTAAATTTCCTCAGTAATGATCTACTTGTAAGAATTCGCCAGGGAATTTTTTTTAATACAAAGAAAAACGTTTGTTTTTTACATTCCATCTTTTCGTCTTTATTGACAGGTAAAACTAATTTGATTGTTATTATGTAGTATAGCTCCTGCTGCTACAGTTCCATTTACGGCAACAGAACGAAAATAATAATTGACTTGATAATTTTATCTTTAAACTACAACTATCACTCTAAAATTTTTTTCGTCATTAAATATTAAAATATATACAGGGGATTTGTCAACTAATGAAACAAACGTTAAGAGGTAATAGAACACATCGAAAATAGCCTTCTTCACTCAAGAATGTATTGTTATAGAAGGTGCAGACAGATGATAACATTTAAGTATGTAATTGGATAGTAAGTAACTTTCAATCATGTAATTTAACTAAATGTTTTGTGTTTTAAGTTGCACAATGTCTGCTGTAAGTATACAATTTAATATTACGTATGGAATTAAACCACTGGGAGGATTTTTAAGAGGCCTTAAGCGTTTAAAAGGTGTCGGTACCCCAAGATACATTTCAAATATGGGGTGCGGTAGTGAATCGGACGATCTGGCAATAGCGCTTGTTTTGTTTTGGATGGAGTGGGAATGGCAAGACTGTACAGGAGACTGTACAAAGCGAGCAATGGCAAGACTGTACAGGAAAAAATATTTTTATCTTCAGCGCGGGAGACTGTATATCGAAAATTCTAAAGATATGCTCATTTTAAAACTATTTTCCAATATTGCTGTTCAATTGAATGTTATGGTCCATTTGCGAAGAATATGATATCTAATAAATAAAGGTAACACACGAAACGTTAAAGAAATCCCTTTGGGCATAATGTAGAATCTGAAAGCTTTCAGATTTTTATTATTATTATATATTTATTTATTTTACATTATATCACAGCCAAAGTATTAATTTTTATTTTTGTGTTTTAGGTTTATTGCAAGCGAAATGGCAAGTAAACAAATGAAAGCAAAATTTGCATAATAACAAAAATGTTTAGAATCAAATAACGAATATATAATTATCACATGAATTAAAAGAGAGGTTGAAATGACTTTTGACTTTATAGTAAGGTAACTCCTCGGAAATTGACACTTTTGCCATAATATTCATCCTTTTTGTATTGTATAATATACTTCCAGATCTACCAAAAATAAAAGGACATCTTTATTTCCGCAAACAAACCTTAGTCAGACATAATTAATTATAAATCTAAATATATAACTTAAAGTCAGACATAATTAATTGAAAATTTAAATACATATCAATTATATTGTCCCAAATGGAAACATAATACTGTTTATAATATGTAAATTCATTCTTTCTACATTAACTTTTAACAAGTCTTCCAATAAATCCTCCTAATAACCCTGTAATAAAATCATGTACCTCTGTTCTTTTACTTGCGAGTAAGCATTTTTGAAATATATTATCACTGTCATTATGATAGTGAATTCTTGGAGTCTCTTTGACATTCACTCGAAGCAGAGGAGAAGGATAAAAAATGATCACAAGTCCCACTCACATACCATTTTATTCGCGCTGTGAAAAGCGATGACAAAATTCTTTTGCACATGGGGCATCCATCTCCGCTTTAAATGAATTTATAGACAATACTTTAGTCCCAGTACTTTTTTTCTTCTTCATTTCTTTCCTCTCTCTTTCTCTTCTTACGTCCTTGTACGAAGTAAAGGAAGTACTGTATTCAAGAAAAATTCCGCGTACCATATTTCAACGAAAATATCCATTTTGACCTCTTTCGAATGCAATTTAATGATATTTTTGCGTGATATCTGTATATAAGGACAGAACAAAGGATTCTTTTCCCCCAAACAAGTTAGAAAATTTATTTAAAATGGATTCAGAAGAGATTTTTTTCGTGATGTATGTATGTACGTAAGTATGTAAGTACGTATTATGTATCTTGCATAACTCAAACAGCAATAGCTTACGTTGAAATTTTGTATGTGTGACTGCTATAACATGTAGATGTGCACCTCCCTTTTTTTGTTATATATATATATATATATATATATATCCACTCTGTTACTCTGCTCCGTGAGCTCAGTTTTGTTATCCTTATAGGTTGGCAAATTGTGCCTTTCTAGCTTTAAAATTAATTGAATTATGTTGTTCTTATATTCCGGTTAAGGTTTTTATGCCTTTAGTTAACCTGCATGCTATAGTTGTAGAATTATAAACAATTTGAAAGTTGTTTAAGTACGGCTAAGCTTAATTTTTTACCATTGCAGCCATATTTGCTTGCATTTGAAACTTAGCAGAATAGTGGATTTCTTGCCAATCTAGAGAAACTAAGCTTCGCAACAACAAAGATAACGCCTTCTTCTATTATTGCGAATTAAATCATGCTTAATCCATTGTGGAATCATCATTTAAATTATTAAATTATCCCATATATGGACTCAGCAAAGCAAACAAATTAAGTCAGTTTCTACGCCTTCAGTGTCTTTTTGGCGAGTGGGACCAAAAGGAAACTTTTAATTGTGTGCGCCGAAAAATCCGCGTTTTTGCTATCCGGCCGAATAACGTGTTTTTGAACAGAAACTCTAATTTTAATTGTAGTTTTTAATTGTTTTAACTGTATTTGGTGTTTTATGTTTTTCTATATCTTTCAATTTTTAATGAAGATATTTTCAGTTTTTATGTATTTCTGCCTTGTCTGACTCGGAAAGAGAAGAAAGTTTACGAGTAGCGCAAAAGCATTAGGTAAGCGGCGCTGAATCGTCTGTGGAAAACTGTTTCTTTTTCATTTGTTTAATTTCTTTTATACGTCGTTTTAGATTTATTACATTATTTGAATAGAACATGTGGCAACGATTAGATAATTCTTCAGATGATATATTTTTTGTGCATACTGAGTTTTAAAATGAATGAGAAGTTAACTTTGTGCCGAAGTGTCGCTATGGTAAACAAATATTGTGAATGTTAAAGTGTGCATTTATTCTATTGTGGTTTATGCGCTATCGACGAAGCAGAATTCAATAAATTTAAATGAAATTCAGGAAAAAAGCATATAATTTAATATTCCCTACAAGGAAGTCATGTGGTGTACACATCAGTTTTTTTTTGGTACAGTATTTTTTAATACAGATTTAATGCTAAATTTCTCTTTGACGACAGCTATTTTTTCGCGCTCTTTTTATTTATAACTGCGTATCATATTAAGCCGTAATTAAATGAATTTAAAATGTTACATGTTTCATAACAAAGTGTGATGAATATGTCATCACTTTACCTCCGCAGGTTAAGTAGTTTTCAACCTACATATAAAGAGACTGTATATAAATATTCGTTTATTCCTTGCGCGTATTAAAATAGCGCTTAGGCTTTAATACAAATATTTGTTTATTTATTGGCGCATTGAACGAAACACACGGCAAAGATGGTTGTTTTATCAGGTTGATTGGGATGTAATGCTTAAGAATTAAGGTACGTACAGGAATATTAAAGTGAATCTGCGATCGATGTTTTACATTTTATTATAATCTTGATACTCTGCAGTTTCTTTCCTACGCCAACTGAATTAAAGTTTCATTAATTTTTATCACAGGTTAATTATGAGCTATGATTAACTGGCAATCTCCATACCGTGCTTTATAAGTTGCACCTAAGTTGTGCTTTCCATGAAATTGCTAAATTAATTCCGAAGTGGGGATTTTAATCGTTGAATAGAGTCCAGAAGTTCGAGACCTCGGAAGATGGGAAATGATGAACTGGGCATGCTAAACATCCCAAACCCATGTGTCACAAATAAAGAAAGAACGCTGAGGCTGCGGCTTTACTGTGCACAATTAACCACAAAATATCACCTGAAAATAAGAAAGTTTCCTTGTGAATTTGCTGCTTGCGAACTCACAGCTGAAGAGCAGCATTAAGAAGCATTAATTTGTTTTTTTTCCGTTCACAATAATGGAATGCAGAGTTTTTCGGCTTTAGCATTTTTGATTGTAATTGAAAAAGGTATTGTTTATGACAGTACTACTCGAAAAAATAATGGTTGAGGGTAAACGAGAAATTGGGATTCACAAAAGAAACAAGGGCAGAATACAAAGTAGTTTGTATTGCGCATATGCTAGGGTATGAAAAGCATGGTTTATTTCGAGCTATTACAAAAAAATTAGACATTAACGTAGATATCTGTTGTCAGCTTGGTTAGGTTGGATGCGTCATTAAACAACCAATGGACCGACGTTAATCAGCAGACATAATGTGACTCGACAAAGTCTTGTTAATGAGAAATTCTTACTCACCCGCTTAAAGTTCAGATATTGTTTCTTCAAAGTTTTACCAGTTTAAGACATTGCGGCATTTCTTACTGCCAAGGACTTTCGCAATGAATATAAACATGAAAAGGTAATAAACGAATATTTTTCCTCAATATCAAAAAGAATCCTTTAAAAAGGGATTGAAAAGTTTCATGAAAAATAGGCAGAAATCATTGAAAATGAAGGACTCTCTAATATAAACGGTACAAGTTCCTGGACACAACATCCTTTACAGAAAAATAAATATTTAGAACTTTCTTTTTGCAAATAAAGAGTTTATAAAGTAATTACAAAGTGTCCATAGTACGTCAGAAGACTTCCATAATATTTTGGCCAGCCTATGGGAAATGTAAGATTGAAGCTGCCGAAATATGGTGACAAGAGTGAAGTTGAAGAATTAGGAATCATGAAAATTTATCAACACAGAAACTTTACAGAGTTAATGAGAAAACATTCCGTCAGTGAAGCAAATGGAGTACCATGCAGCAGATTAAGAACAAAATAAAATAAATATTGAAGAAGTTCCAGTCATTTTCTTTTAGAGTTCTTTCATTATTATTTTTTGAACACGAATTGAATAATTGAAGAGTTAGGTTTGAGGGCAACTTCCCCTTGATAAGTCTGTCATCTGCCCCCCAGCTCAACAATTATTCACTTATGCATATTTTTTATTTTTAGGATTTAAAAAATTTATTACAATTTTATATTTGTTAATGGATTTTGCTACTTGCACTTGATTTACTTATGTTCTCAGAATTTAAATGATATTGTAGATTAGTTCGCAGCAATATAAGTTATTTATAATTTCTTTTAAACTTATTTCTATAATTAACTTTTTACTTTAAATTGCTTTTTACAAATAGAAATTTGTTAAATTCAAATTTCATTCCTTGCAGCAATGACGCAAGAGAATTTTATATATATATATATATAATTACCTTTTGACATTTTAAAGTTTAAACATAAAGGACGAAATTCATCGTTTCGTAATTGCTTTAATAAAGTGGTTTCAGTATTTTTCATTCATCTTCACCACTTAATAATGTGATAAGCGAAAATTCGAAGGAAGCAAATTAATTATTTTCATAATAGAGGATAATCAATTTTCATTAAACATCCTAGAAGTATCAAATTGAAAATAACTTTGATGTTACAGCGAGGATCGAATTTCAATTCGGATATTCTTAATGGAAAAATCTGCTATGTACACCACATTTCTTTGAACGGCCTATTAAATTACACACATTTTTTGCTGCATTTCATTTACACTTATTTCCTCGAATTTCATTAGAGATATATTTATCATTCAATTAATTTAGTTCTTACTTCGCGACAAAACAAAAGGCATAAAAACCCAAAACACCTTAATTAAAAATTGTAAAATACACAAAAATTTAAACCACCAAATAGAGTTAAAAACAGTTCTAAAAATGTCTACTCAAGTTTCTTCTTAAGAACAAGCAATTCAGCGGGCGGGCAGAAAGACAGATTTTTCGGCGGACAAAATTAAAAGTTTACTTTTGCTTCCATTCTACAAAAGACACTGTAATTTGGTGCACAAACTGATTTCTATTCTACAAAGCATTTTAAATGTAAACAAATGGCGACGTCGCTAGCCTTCCCTTAGGTATTCCTTTAAAAGGAAACTCTGTATCATCTCAAGTTAACCTCCGAAATCTAAGGAATACGGAAATAAAAAAATATAAGTAAAGATAGGTATCATGAAATCTGCAAAGCTGTAACTGCAAATACCGTGAAAGAACATGAAGAATATATTCGAAGGGAATATTTTATTCCCCAGGTTTGCTTGCTGCCTGTGGGGGTTGTGGATCGGATAAAACTGCGAAAGGTCGGAATTGGTTTCACGCATCACATAATAAATATCGGGCCTGTGTTTGACATTTTCCCTTCAACACTTCGAAAAAATTTTCACGTACTTTTTTGCATGGGTGTATAAGATATTTGCAGGTTTGACAGGCAATCTTTGCAATCATTACGCACCAAGTATTTAAGATCTCTTCTATGCACGACATTCGCTGGAATCTTTTCTATACAAAAACATGAAAGTTTTGAAGATTTTATTTTCATTTTAAGATGGCAAGGAAATCTATATTACATCTGCTAAAATAAATTCTAAAGAGGCTTTCAAGTCCCGTATAACAGAGATCCACCATTATCTACTTCCTAAGATAATAAGCTAATGAGAACTATCCTATATTCGTGACTATTGTGATCCACATGCATGTAGTTATCCTTAAAAAGTATAGAGGAAAAATAATATTCCAGGAAGACAACATTATCCACTACAGTATAATAATGAAATAATAATAAACAAGCATGCGTAATTAGTAAATTGATATTTAAAAATTAGTTTCCAATTACCGAAAAATATTCACCATTATACAATAAGTAAAAGACTACTTCAAAGCATTTTGTTGCCTCCACAAAACAGTATGGTTACTCGTTGATGGATCCCAACCCACACTTTAGAAAATACTACTCTAAAGGATAAATGACAGATTTTATTAAATACCTTTACTGCCAAAACTGGTTGGCATGTTACCAAAGAAGACTCACTACACTGAGAAACAAATGAAAACTTCTGCTATGAAACTTTGATACTAAGCTACCAGTAGCCGAATCGATAAGACTACTAAACACTAGTAATTCGACTAAGTTAAACCTCAAACGAAGTGGCTAATTTCATAGAGGCTTTTGTAGCTGTCTCTATGAGTATTGTTTAACCTCATAACATAATTTTAGACCCTCGATGAATGTTTGGTAGACTGGTTGACAACTAAAGAAATATCGACTCTAAGTCACCAGATAGTCATCGTATTACTTCTACGAGACCCCATCTAATTAATATTTTAGCATACCACCAAGTAGTTTGAGGAAATACCCTCCCTCCCACTGCAATAGCAAAGAGTAGTTTTCGAAGGGAGGTAAGCGATCAGCAAATCAGAAACGCTTCATCAAGAAATCTCAGACACGTTCGATTCTCTTTAGGTCTGAAGACCATGCTGATGAATCCAATCTATAGACTCAACAAAGGAACTCGTCAACAAAGGAATTCACTCATTGACCGAACACGAAGTACCTTGTTTTCGTCAACTGTAAAAATGACTTCATCCCTTATTACTGCACCATTAAGGTCTGAGGATCTACTCTCTGTTTTGCTGAGATGTCAATAATCATTTCTAATGTTGTATAGGTCGGTGCGACTCTTAATAGAAACAATGACCCAGATCATGACCCGGCCTCCTTCAAATCGAAAGATTTAGCTCATGTAACCGGGATTACTCCAAGTGCCACCGTTCTCTTTAAATGATAAACTAGTAATTTTCACATTGAACACGAAAGTGAGACTCGTTTCAGAAGATAATATTGCTCCATTTATTTCATGTCCACCTGAGATGCTGTTGTCTACCCTTCAGTAGGCAACACGGTGTTAATGAAACACAAAAATACATCTGTGAGTATACCAACTAGCACTAAAGAGTCGTTTTGAAAGGTTTGATTTAAAAGATTGGTGCCAACTGCGCTGAGAATTCAGACATGAAACATTCAACATATTCATTAAAACTGTGTATCAAAGCAGACCAAATATTCCTCATTTTCTCTTACATACGGAATACTGAAAGTCGTCTTACAATACTTAGCGAAAACGGGTATTTTTTAAACATATACAGGCAAAATTTGCCTGTATTGAAATTTATATATGTGATAGTTTTCTATTTTAAAATATCGAACCGATTATACGTTTTTTTTGTTGTTGTTGCTGTTTCATTGCAGACTGAAAATATTCCTTAATTGTTATGAACAGCGTATTAAACACATTTCATGTTATAGGCTTCAATCTCATTCAACAAAGCATAACGTTTGAAGTATTACTTTTACTGATTCATATTTTGGTACTTTTAATCATTATCAATCAGAAAATGAGCTCCTTTTATATTAAAGTAATATCATTAAACATTAATATGAATAAACGAAAGCTTATCCGAGAACTTGAACATGACCTTACTACCTGCGCAGAAACTTCCACCGCACTAGTTAAACACATTATTAACGAATTTTGCATAATGTAACATCAACAGCTTCAAGAACAATGAAGCTTTGCCAAAAAAATAAGATATGGCGATAAGTATATTTAATATTGAGGTAAATCACGGAACTGACGAGATATCGCCAAGCTGACGATGATTTTGCCGACTAATGTTTGGCGTCAAATTTTTCGAGAAATCGCCAAATGTCACAAAACGTTGCTTCAATTTGGCGGAATTTTGGTCCGATCCCTGTTTAATTGTAATTGGTATTGTAATTTAATATTTGTAATTGATCTCTATATGTAACTGTAACCGTATATGCCTTTCTCTAATTTCGAGGATGAAAAGGTACTGGAAATTCTCGGCGGCCGTGAGTAAACTATATATAAGACCGTAGACAGCATGAATTCTGAAGTTTCAGTGATTGTGCTGGGTCATACTGAGAAAAGCTGTACGCATACGTTTGTGTTAAGTTCCAGAATTATACAATATTTCTTTCGTGAAAATAAATTTTAGCAAGCTATCATCCGTTCCGCATGCATTCAATCCATTACGAACACGCAGGCGCGCAACATTTTAAAACAAAGCCACTTTACATCTAGACACGTGTCTGCTAATATTCTTCTTAAGATTATAATTCCATAAGATTATTTCGCTCATATTTCAATTTTACCTTTGATGAAAATAGCTCTAAGTGTTATGAAAGTGCCTTTAAAAATTTATTTCTGAAAAAAAAAATCCCTTCGTTTCTCGAAATAATAGTTTTACTTTTGCATAAAAGACCAGTTGTTAAACTACTCCAGATTTCAATGCTCGTATTTATGTCAAAATGTTTTCCTTGAGTTCTTCCAAACCTTGACTAGCACAAAAGATTTCAACTTAAATTAAGCTTTATATGTTTGCCCTTAACTGCTATTTACAGCTAAAATTAAACGCAATAAATTTCCAATATTATGAACCTTGTAAGCAGCTAAAAAAAGGAACCAGGAAAAAACGACGTTAATAATAACAATCATTTAACACGTCCATCAAATGCTTAATAGTGATCATCCATGACCTTAAAGATGACAAAGAACAAAATTCCCTCTTCAGATAAAAGAAAATATCCTGCAGATAGCACATGAACGGTGTAGAAAAAAGTCCTAACACATCCGATTAAAGGAAAAACTTTCAGCGAGATCCATTTTTCTTTTGTCAGAGTTAGTTCTCTGACACGTCTGCTTGCTTAGAGTGCAATAAAGGTGTGCAAGAAGACGAACTGGAGATGGTAGATTAAGTCCGCGCTTGTTTACTGAACTTACTAGCAGATGGGAAGTAATTCAGTTCGATATTAGTTCGAAATGATGAAGGGCTATAAACTGAGAGTATTTATTTTCGGCGGGAGAGGAAGTACTGGGAAAGAGAATGGTGTAGGAATTATGAGGCAGAGTGCCAGCATAATATGACATTGTGTCATACTAATTTTAATTGACCATTTTCTCTAAAAAGAATTTTTAATATTTAAAAAAACAACCAAAAAAGTCTGAAAGGTTTCAGATTTTAAATCACGTCCAAAGGGGTGTTTTTTTAACATTTTTTGTGTTCCTTTATTTATTAAATATCATGTTCTTCGCACTTAAACCATAAATATCAGTTCAAGAGCAATTACTCACAAAATAATTTCAAAATGGGCATATTTTTAGAATTTCTGATATACAGTCTCGCGTGCTGGAGATAAAAATGATTGTTCTGTACAGCGTTGCCATTGTTCGCTTTGAAATCCTTGAGTTTTTAATCGAAAATCGGTTAAAGGTTTGCAAAATATGAAATCGATAATAAAACTAATTTCAAATTTCAAATTTGGGCTTCCAGATGGGGTGGAAACGTTTCAATATTCAAAATTTGATGGCTCTAGGTACCGTTGTTTTATCACAATGCGAGAAACATAAATACATTTTATGCATTTAATTTCTTTAATACAGGAAGATAATATTTGGTGGCAACAATTTGAAAAGTGAAACAACGCTTGTAGTGAATCAACGCAAAATGCCAAAACGAAATTAATATTTCTTGTTCGCAAATTGGCCTTTTGGGCTAAAAATCACTTATCTCTACAACCAAACCGAATAGAATACCATTTATAAATTCATAAAGTTGCCCGAAGTCAGTTTAACATTTCCCACAGGGCATAATAAATTAAAGGGCGTCATTTTGAATGTTATGAGAAGTATATCAAAATTCAAGAAAGAAAAACAGTTTATTGCATAGAATAATAAGTGAATATTGATTACTCTTCCACTCCAGTTTGACCTTTAAATAACAGCATTTTCAGATTAAAGGCATTAAAATTTTATTCTTGTCTGTTACATGCTAAATGATTATGCAACAAAAGCAAATCATACACACAATTACAAATGAGTTTCAAAATATTCAGAATGATATTAATCTCTGAATATTACTTAACCTAGTAAATACTCTTAATACTTCGTATAAACGTTTCATGTTTAGGAAGTCAGTATTGGGATTTTTATACTGTAAAATCTCCAGAATAAAATTTATCAGCCTCACTGACATTTAAAATAGAACTTTTGCATGAAATCTCACCTTACTCCTAATCACATTCTCTCCCAACGCAAGTAAACACGCGTGCTTGAAATACAAAATACAAATAAATCTCGATAAATCTGAAACTACACTAATATTTTGCGCAAGGTGGATTTATTTCAGATGTTGACGTTTTGTGAACGGAGTTTCTAAATAATTCTTCGTTTTTGGCTAATGTAAATATTTTTTTTCCAGATCGCATTTTAAAAATGGCTTATCTGCTCTACGTTTAGTGTCAGAAGGATGTTAATACGCCTAGAGTTAGAAATTTTCTGAGTTTACCAGAAATACTGTTGAGTCTTGTTAAATATTTATTGGCAATATTATTGCATTAAATGTTTCACAAGTCAATGTTAGTAAATTAATATTTAAATTTTTGTGGCTTTTATATTATTCCAGAAATAAGAATTTTTCGGGACACCTAGCTATTTTTAACAAACAACTCAGAGTTTATTAATTGATATCCAATAGTTTAACACTTATATGCTCGTCACCATCCATTATCAAGGAATTTTCAACGTATCATAGTTCATTATATCCGCAAAATTCTAGTCCTTCATTACTGCTTAGATCCACAAGCACCAGCTCAAAAATTTCAGACATCAAGGTGCCTTTAATTAACCTTATATTTTCTTATAACCGTGTTCTACCTTCAGAAGTGAAAGAAAATGGGAATTAGAATGCTACGAAATTCTCTCAGACAACCTTTAGCATTTCCAAGCATAGAACTGAACAAGTTTCACATACTTCATACTGGTTAGTCAAATTCGATTCGCCCTCTGCGATGATTTCTAATTGATATAATATGCTCTCTTCAAAGCGCACTTTCATCTGTTGATGAGTTTCTGCATATTTATTTCCGTAAGTTATTGCTGGCTAATACGAAGTTGGTATTCCCTCTATTTCCATATATCATACTATTCTCTTATCATCGAATTCTTTTGGGAACAGAATTTTATAATTTTCATGAGCTTAGTACAGCAAATATTTCATCATATTGCAATTTAATAAATGTTACTCTGACTTAGCTTGTAATTATTTTACACTGAATCTCTTTCCTGCTAAGCATACTGATTAAAATGTGTCTTTTTAAACAACCGTCCTTCATTTTTCCAACCTTTAGTTTTTAGAGTTATAGTAATTACACACGTTGCTTTTTTCCCTTTATATCTTAACCCCCATATTTTAGCATTTGCCTTTAAGTTTCTTTTATATGCGCTATGGTTATCTAGATCAATTTAATTTTATTTTATGCTTCTCTCAATATTTCGTTCATCTTATTTTGCATCATGTTTCAAGTCTTTTTACCTTCTCACATTCTTCCATGAATACACACAGATCGATAATTACGATTTTGTAATGTGATGCAGTTGACACACTCAGACTTATACAAATTTCTGCTTATATAATATAAGATTAAAAAAATATGAAACTCAATATTGTGAACTTTAATTTGGCTACATCCCTTTCCTGGCTTAAAAATACTATGCAAGGTGTATTTTAATTTCATAACAGTCATTTTTAATTTTGAAACCCTTTCAATTCTTGTTTCCCACTTACAACTGCCTACCGGAATGAGTTTTTAGAATCGCGTTGAATGCAAATAAGTTAGAAGTAGTATTCAAAGGAAGTTCAACTTACTTCGAAAGAGAGTGCTCAGAAGTCCTTAGTGGCGCGTGCTTGCTTTCTCGTTACTTCGTTCTTGAATCTACTGCGCTTAGGCCTATTGTACGTGCATGTTGCGAACCGCCGGCTAGGTTAATTTAAGGGCTAACTACGTTAGGTATTGTGTCTAGCTTTCTCTAAGTCTATTTAATTTAGTATTAGATTAGTTTCTTATATTCTTAGCCTGATTTAAAGCCCAAGTGGAGGTTTCCTGTAAGCGCGAGAAGGGAACATCTGTTATTAATTCTTTGAGTGAATAGAAGGGTATTTTAACCCTTCTCAAATCTCTGTAGCAACTACTTGAACTCGGCAAAAATTCGCTACTTAGTTAGTTCACTAGGTTCCTTGACATTATATCTAGACAAACTAACGAGGAACATTGTAACTAATATATGAACCTACGCCAGCTAAATTTAATCCCTTTCATGTTTAGGCAATCATGCTGCAATGAGGTGAACTCTCAACCAATGAGATTAAAGAAATTTGTGCCTATAAATACCATTGCTACTATTGCGTAATTCCTTTTTTTCGTACTCTGCTGCTTATATATGTTGCTTTGCCGCTCTGCTTTGTCTCCATTGTTTGATGTCTCCATTTGATGTTTATCCATAATAAACACAAATTTTACAGCCGAGGTATATTAACTATTCATTTTTATTTCAATTGACATTCTCGGCCATAAATAACTTGGCACCCTTAAACGTGCCTATTCCAAACTATTTTGATATTGTTGCGATAGAAAGAAAACAGCTCTGCAGTGTCTTACCGACAATAGGAGTAAAAGCAAAGTTGAAAAGCATAGTATGAAAGCTTATTAAGAAATTCGAATTAGTTACGTCTTCATCGTTATCTAAACACCTATGACCTGGATTAATCAAAAATGATGCAGAAAACGTTATTTCTATTTTTAGAATAGAGAGGGAAAGTAGCCAAATTAAAATGAGTGATTAAGGGCTATTGCTAATTTAAATTATATTTTTGATTTACATATTTTTTTATTTTATACATACATACATATACATATACATAGTATATATGTATATGTGTACATATGTATAGCATATATATATATATATGCATCTATGTGTGTGTATGTGTGTGTGCAGTTTGTGATTATCAATATTAAACTTTATTGGCTTTATGAATACATTTCCAATTATTTCAGTTAGAAACTATGCAATTTTGATTCCTATTTGAGTACCTTAAAAAACTGTGTACTTTAAAAGAAAGAACTCAAAGCTTCAAAGGAAGAAAATTATACAAATTTTTGTGAATAACTTCAGCATAATTTTCATTTAAATTAGAACCATAATTTTTATTTAAGCTGAAGTATAAATAAAAACATGTGTGCATATATAAATTGAAAACACTTTCATTACATACTTACTCCAGCGAAATTTCCCTGTTAAAATCATTGAGAGATTTGAGAAAGATATTCTACCTCAAACTTTGGGAGAAAAAATTAAGTGCTTTAAGAATAATAGCACCGTGTCTCTAGGAAGATGGTGGTCATTTTTCACAAATATTGCGATGTTATTTATTCATGTTTTCGTATTTATTCGTACACTTATGACATTTCTTTTCCCAATGGCTGGCCAAAAAATAAAAAAAAAACTAAAATCTTATAAATGATATCTCAAATCATTTCATTGCAAATCATATATGACATTTCATATCCCTGTAATTCTAAACGATAGGCTGCGTTGAATATGGGGCAGCATGAAAGGTTTTATGGAATATATATTATTATTTATTATTCCGTTCTTAAATATTATGCCTATTATTAACAATTTGTAACGGTAATAAACTTCTTACCACTTCATTAATATTTAATTTGGGTAGATATGTCTGTTTTTACATTATTATTCTAGTCTAATAATGCGATTATTACCTCGCTTAGAATTTATTTATTTTCTAATTTTTTCAATAAATGTATATTTTGCATGATTTAGACCTTTTGTTTTTTGCCTAAGCATCTGTCAGTGTCTCATAGTATTGACCATATATTCTAATTTATATACGCTACATGGTTAGTGGTACTGCTCGTCTGCCACAAGAAGGAAATATAAAGACCTTTGTTTCGATAAATAGAATTCATGTTACATTTAAAATTCAAAGTTCTTTTCCCCATAAATGTGCTAAATAAAGCTGTACTACTTTTCATATAACTTTAGTGCTAATGAGATTATAGAAAGGTATCTGTATATTTCTGCATTTCTTTTACATTTTCATATTTCATTTGTGGTTTCTGGACACTCATGCGATTTATAATGAGGTTCTAAGTGGTTGCAATTGAAATAAATCTCAGTGAAGTTATCTATACAAAAGCAAAATCTCATTTTAAGGTTAAGAAACGGAAAAGAAATTTCTTAGTCCTTTATTTTAAGCCCTGAAAATTTGTAAAAAATGTATTTTAAAAACGATAAATCAACCTGATTTATACGCCTAGTTTCAGGCATTGTGGCCTATTGCGAAATAATATAATTTGCACCTAGTGTTTTGGTTATATATTTTATCCTACCTGAAAGTTTCGTGTTGATTGTTATTAGGAATCTGACAACTTTACTTGCTAGAAGAATAGTTAAGAACTTATTTTTAGTTTTGAAAGAAAAAGAAACGATTCTGACATATCACCTACGTTAGCATCGATTTTGCTTGCTGTTTAATCGATTATGGCTCAGTTGCCCAGTCGTACGACAATTTAATTGAAAATTGGTAATGTTCATTTGTAATGTGACTTTTCGATTAAAGGTTAAAAAAATCAAGGAGAGGAATTATGGCCAACTGATGTTTCTTTCAATTGATATCACTTTACTATCTCTATATATAAAGAGGAAAGTCTTTGTTTGTTTGTTCGCTAATAACTTAGTCACTACTATAACTATCGTCATCAAACATTCTACAATTCTTCCCGGAGTCCTGGAAAGGGTCGATGTTGCCTTTTTTCCAGAAAAATAGCTAAAATCCGAGATATTAATTAAAACCTCGTAAAAACTATAATTTTCGCCCACATTTTTCCGAGTAGCAACAGCTCGCAAGCAGGATATGAAAATCTGCTTTATTTCGAAAGTTGTTGCCACTGCTCGTTTTGTAATAACACTAGAGTTTGTAATGACATACATTGCGGTGACGTCAGAGGTCACGTGATGTAAGAACTGCTAATGTAAACAAACAAGCTTGTGCTGTGGTAGATGTGGTGAAAATTCGGATATTCGGCAACAGTATATTCCAACAAGCTACCAGAATATGAGATGGTATAGACAGTTTAAGAATAATACTTGCCTATATAAAGGCAACAACTTTAGACGGCCAAGCATTTCTAAAGAAACAGTGTAGAAAAAGTTACAATACATACTGAGAGGATTGGGATTCTCATTTCTATGTACAGCATAAAACCAGAACACACATTGAACATTTGTAGTTTTATCAGTAAAATTTGAAAGCTTTCTACTTGATTTCATATAGTATTAATTAACTTTATTTTTTAAATTATTTTTAGTACTTTTTTTAAATCTCATGAATCGTTTGCAATAATAATTCTGTAGACGGTAGAAGGAAATGCATAAAATAATGTTCATGTATGTTGTTGTTCTACACTGAAAACAAAAATATAATTACTATTATAATTTTAAGTCACAATTTTATCAGCCTGACAAGCACAACAAGATGTTTTTCAAAATGGTGTACTCAAATGTCTGGAACATTATAAATACAGTTGCCCTAAAATTATGTGACGGTAGTGATATTAATATTATACACAGTTCAAAATTAATACATAATTTTGAACCCCTTGAAATTTAATTGTTCATAACCGATTCTCAATCTACAGATAGCATAAACTTCAGATTAATATGCATTTTTTATATTAGAGTATAAATGTCAAAAAGAAAATTGTATGGATTTGCACAACTGAGTTCGCTGTAATTTTAGCTGTGAAATTAATAATTTTATGGTCATAGATATTTCTTTATTTTATAGTAGAACGCGATAAAATATACTACATTTATGCGTATTGATTAAAACTTGATTATAACACCCGCATTATTAAAACACAACGTGATGAAATTAATAAACATTTAGTGGTATAGCATGTTCTATGGCACTGTAATTAATAAGAGAAAATAGGCTTGGTGTTAATGCTTTTGCAAATAAGCAGATCTTGCGTGATGTTCTATGGCACTGTAATTAATAAGAGAAAATTGGCTTGGTGTTAACGTTTTTGCAAATAAGCAGCTCTTGCATGAATTCAACTATTTCAATAATTTAGAGCAAGTATTCATGAACTATTAACAAATATTTACATTGTACAGTTTGGAAACAATTATTTTAGGTCTCGGGAATAATTTTTAACTATTGATATACACTTAATATTCCTTATAAAGTAAAAGATGAATATTGGTAAGTATTGTGCATAAAAGAAAATTTATGAAACTTACCTCATTGTCTGCAGAAATTTCCACAGATGTTTTATAATTAATTGTTTTTTTTCATTTCTGCCTTAACACAGCTTGCTGGAAGTATCTTACTATCTGGCATTACTTTAAAACAAATGTTATGACCGTGTTTTTCCTTGAACAAGATAAGACCTTTATTATTAACATCAAGAAAAGAGAAGTAACTTTCAAGAGTATTTTTTAATTTTTCACAATAGCTGTAAATTTCTAAGTTAGAAAAATCAATTAATTTTAGTGGTACATCGGCTATAGACTCTAGGAGACGTGCGAGATTGTTGTTCTTAAACCACGTGACCACTTTCCCTCTCTTCTTCTCTTGCGAAATGTATCTCATTAAAAAATTTCTAAGTTTTGAGATGAAATAAAAGTAGCATTCCGAAACATTAAACACATTATTCTCGATTCCAAAAATTCGTCGGAGGCCATTTGACTATTCTCGTCTTCGTACGACTTTATTCAGTCGAAATATTAATTAAAAACTCCGAAAGCGATAATTTTCGCACTCATTTACCCGAGTGGGAACATTCCCGAGTGTTGGAGATAAAAAAGGTTAATTTCGAAACGTGCTGCTACTGCTCGCTTTTAAATTGTAGAATTTGTTAATCAAATATTTGTAAGTTTCACAATACCTAAACATATAAAGAAGAACATCTGTTTGTGGGTGTGTTTGTTTGTTCGCGTTATGGATTTCTGATCGATTATGATAAATGTTTTTCCACATTTAATCGATAAAATAGAATATATGTGAAATTTTGGATGGAACTTGAGCTTTTACGAGCATTTGATTAGAATGACGAAAACCATTAAAAATTACTCGCCATTGCTGCTGGTATAATGAGCGAAAATTAGCTTATTTTTGTATCGAAATTTTTGTATGTGAGTTTCATATCGCAACAGACTCAAAAATATATGACTATGAATGGTATTTTTTGCATCGTTATTACAGAAGGATTACAGCGATATCCTTCTCTCTGTTGTTAGATGCATTGCTCTCAATCTGACTTAACTGGCATTGGGTACTTCCGGTAGTCTTCTATATATACATAGATAGAATATATAATAGAATATTGTTGCGAAGAATTCGGCGGTTGCGCCTGTATGTAAGCTTTCCGGCTTAGCACTAGGGTTGCCATAAAATAGTGTATGGTGGGGTTGCCAGATTGGCGACTTTATCGCCCATTTGGCGACCAAGTTGGCGATATCCCATGGTCCAATCGGGAAGCTTCTAGAATAATTTCCTGTCGAGATATTTCTCGAAACGTGTGGAACTTTAAGAAAAGCTATTTAAACCCTTGCGTTTCTGAGAGTAGTTGTTGCGGAGTTGCGAGTTAGTAGTTGCAGAGTTGCGAAGAGATTGTGAAGTAGTGTGAGCGTTGTGCTTACTGTGAGTGCTAAGCTACGCGAGAGTTCTGTGAACGGAAAGCAATCGAGTAGTGCTTTGCCGTGAAGCTATCTTTACAGTATAGCTTGACAGTGGATTGGTGATTGTTCCACGGTGTTTTATTAGAAGTTTAGTGTTGCCGTGAAGCTACCTGTACAGTTACAGCCTGAAGCTGTGTTGCTGATTGTTTCAGCGTATTGATTGTAGATTTTCGACGATTTTAAAGATAATTTTGGAATTGTGCTGTAAATAGTGATTCCTGTAAATAAATTGTGCTTTTTATTGTTCTGCATCGTGTTTTCATCGGATACTCTCAAATCCACTAACCCGTGTAAAACGCAACAATATAGATTTCTCGGTTAGATAAAACAAACTCTTTCTAAGGGAAATGAACAAGCACTGTTGATTAATTTCTATTAATTAAAACAACAGTTCAATGAATCACGCTAAAATATGAAAAGCTCTAGTGGTACTATATAAATAGCTAGCATAAAAACACATAATCATTAAAAAACGCATTAAAGACCCAACACAGTATTTATTTTGAAATTCCATGAGTTCAAGTCCCAATATTCCATAATTTTAGCACTGCTGTGTTTCTTGAGTTTTGGTTTGGAATAATTAAATACTAAAATCTTGATAGACATTCGCAATTTTATTCCTATTTTCATATGCTAACGTAACTGATTATAGTGTTTAATTCTTTATTCTTACGTTGGGACGCAATAACCCAGGCTCGTATCCTAATCACAACACCCAGGTTCGAATTAACTAATACAATTTACATTTCCTTAACTGCATTGTCGTGGGCAGAAATATAATCCTAAATAAGCACATAATCCTAGCAATAAAAGTATTCATTTTTATAGTGACATTATAAGGTCACAAACAACATAAAATTAAAAACTTTATCTTAATTTCTAATCTAAACTTCTGAACAAATATTCACATTTTAACACTTAGTTTATCTAATTATTACCTTAACCCAATCTAGAGACAAAACTCTTAAATACATACTGGCATTCCAAGAATTCAAATTTACATAATCAATTCTACTACTAAGAGGAGGTGAAGCGTACCTACGACTGCAGACTTCGGGAATTAGGTAACTAAACAAGCTTATACGGAGCTGAAGGATAACACGTGAATCAATTAATGTAACGTTCAGTCATTTCCTAAACTTCTGAAAAACCGGAACACTTCATGTAAGCAGGGCAGGAATTTTTATTCCTCAGTCTTATCTTAAAAACACTTCGTCAGAGTAAGGCAGGAACTTTATTCACTCAGTCTTTTCTTAAACGTCATAAAAACTGAAACAATTCATCAGAGCAGGACAGGAACCTTTATCGTTCAGCCTTTTCTTAAACGCCAAAAAAACAATAGTGTATGATATATTTATGGCAGGAACCTTATCTCGATATCTTTTCTAAACGTCGGAAAACTGGACCACTTTATCAGAGTAGGGTGGGAATATTATTCGCTCAGTCTTTCTTAAAAGTCTTTAAAAGAACT
>KK119745.1:167632-186931 GCA_000611955.2 Stegodyphus mimosarum | reverse complement strand
ATTATTCCCCCAGTCTTTTGTAAATGTCTGACAAACTGGAACACTTCATGAGTAGAGTAGGAACCTTTTTCAATCTGTCTTTCCGTAAACATCAGGACCACTGGAACACATCATCAGTGTGGGGCAGGAACCTTATTCGCTCAGTCTTTTCATAAACGTCGGAGAAACTGGAACACTTCATCAAAGTAAGGCAAGAACCTTCATCCCTCAGTCTTTTCTTAAACGTTGGCAAAACTGGAACATATCATTAAATCCTAGGGCAGAAGCCGTTATAATTCATCATCTCGTCATCCAGAATAAAATTTTCTTTCACAAAAAAAAAAAAAAGAAAAGAAGAAAAAACTGCACACTTTTCTACTAGTTATCATCTGCATTTTCCATTTTCATCTACTTCTTTACTTTCGCTAAACTCGTCATCCATATCAAAGCAAGTCAAAAGCTAACTAAAAAAAAGCAATCTCCCTTTTTTCGACAAAGTCTTCCCCATTTAATCTCAGACGTAAGTATTTATTAAAAGCCATCTTTTGATGGAATCACGCCTCAATCGAACATAATTGGTCAGTCGCTACATCCATTTTCGAACCAGGTATAATTACGTAACAATTAAAATTAGACGCGTCATATATTTTGTACAGTGCCATACGAAAGACGAGTAGAGCAGTTTTTCTCTTCTAGTTCGCCGTAGGATATTCTCATCACGCCCTGGCAAAATGTCTCTTACGAAAGTAATACATTTATCTACTCTTCTGTTTGCATCATAGTTTAAGGAACAGTAAATGCGCCAATGCTCCAAGTTAAGCCGTTTTTACAAAGCTGCCGCATCCGTTTACCTTCTACAACGAAAATCAGTTTTGGCTTTAGACAACACGTCTTGCTTTAAGCCCACATTCTATCATTAGTCGGGTCATTGTGGGTCGCATCTCATCAAGAGAGCAGAAAACATTCTACCTCTGAAATATCCACAGAAAAAGGAAAAAACATATATTCAAAGTAAAATTATTTCGTTTTTACTTTTGCCTACAGTTCAACCCTAGAAGTAACCTTGAAGGCAGAATATCTACATAAGTGTTCATTTGAAAACTGATACTGAGCAAAGTACGCAGTATTAATAAAGAAAGTAACCAGATAATAAGAAAGTAACTTATAATCAAAACCAGAAAGTCAGAAACCAATAAAACTGTAAAATATATCTGGATTAGCTGAAATATTTTGCTGGCATAAATACTCGAGTGACTGAGTGAACAAAACTACTAAATAATTTGACAAGAATTTAAATCCCGGGAAAGAAATGAATACACCATTTTTCCCTCCAAATGTTATATAAATACTAGTTAGTTTTTTTAACACGGTTATCCACGAAGACATCCCTCCAGTATTCAAATTCGCTTAGACATTTAATCTGGCAGTATTGAAACGGAGAACGCAAATAACTGTATCAACTTTTTGATTGTTTTATCAATCATAAGTTGATGTTAATTAAATATTAAATTTTTCAATGTAAAATAATATAGTATTTTTATCACTTGAATAATACAATTATTTTGCGTCAAAGTTGTCTAATATGGAACTGATTTTTTAATTGTTAGCACTTCGTGTTAAAATCTGATTACAATAGTAAATTTCAGTATTATTTTGCAATATTTAAATGTACCGAACCGATTTTTTATCTATGATTATTTTATCTATGATCATTTATATATTATTTTTTATCCTGTTGGGGTTAATTAATATAGATATTTTAAACATTAATTAAATATTAACTTGAAAATCACTTATTAAATATTTTTCTAGATGAAAAGTATCGAGAGCGAATGTTAAATTATTCACATTAGAAATTAAAAATAGGATTTTGAATGAATTTTCGCATTTTTGTACCATTTAGTGCAACTTGAGTAGATTGTCATATAGCACATACACAATCATGATGAAGATACCTAAGACAAATTTAACGAAAAAACTCTGCTGTGAAGATTATATATTGCTGATTTCATGAAACAAAAAAAAAAACAAAAAAAAAAACTGAAGAGTCATTTAATGTTTTTCAGGCAAATAGCTCTCTTTAAATGAACTTTCTCGAGAATTCATCCCGTAACGGAACGGCACATTTAAAATTTTATATTTTATTTCCGCTGAAAATTCAATTTTACTAATAAAAACAACACTCTGGCTTAAATACATTAGTATTGTGACTATGAGACTTAAAATTGAGTTCAGATGCTCAGTTATTTAACTGAATGTATCTACTCTAAAGGCTTCTGATCATGACTTAAGTCACATCTTTTCTACTCTGAACACGTTTCATATCTCATAAGATTTACGGAAACAAGCTTGCGCACACAGATTTTAAAAGCAAGTTTGCGTTATCACATTCTTGCAAAAATGGTTCAATATCATTTTCAGAGAAAGCCTCTTACGCAGCATTTCAACGCTTGCAGCTTGTTAAATCGGTCACTTCTTTCAAGTAGGAAGTTTTATGGTGCATACCAAAAACAGTAACACGCGTTAAAGCAGTTCCGCTCCCCCTCCCCCCTAGCTGTAAAATTCTATCTGATGAAACTCGAAAGCTTTCCTAACCAATACGACACAATATTTTTTTCACTTACTGTATAACAACAGTACACTCCCGGTGTGAAAGGTAATACATTTTTTAAACATATTTTACATTAAACAACATTTTGGTATATTTTAAAGGCGAGAAATTTATTAACAGTTACTGTTGACTCCCAGTTAACCGGACCTTATCTAGGAAGATATGAGTTTGCTTGTTGAGCAATGATCGAAATATTACTGTTAGACAAACTACTGTTACGAAATGTTACCCTTAATAAAAACAGTTGAAAGCGTAAAACATAAAAAGGAAAAGGAAGATGCGTAGGATAACAGTAACAGAAGATCTAGATCATAGATATAGTTTTTCAGAGATTTATTATTTTTAATCCACAATTTTACGTAATCTGGAAAATATAAAAATTATTAAATCTTTCGTTAAAATTAAATTTCTGAACAATAAAAGTAAATCACGTGTACAGTCCTTAATTTTCTGTTTCACATTGACTCTTATCGGATACAAGAGTAGTATTGTTACGAAATGCCCAGCCACGGTAAGATAGCTTCCCTGCAAAGTGGGTTTAGGGTTGTCAGAGAATGGCAACCTTACACCCCCTTGCAGATAAATTTGCCATATTGGCGCGAAATCTCCCGTTTGGCGACAAAATTGGCGATATGCCGCAGACGGCTAGAGAACGCTCTAGAACGAATTCTTACCGGTTTTGCCCAGAATGTTCTCGAAGTCAGCCCAAAAGCTCTATTAACCCTGTCTGCACGCGGAGTAGCATTCTGGTGCCTCGTCAGTGAATCGTGAAGTGTATCGAGAGCGTGCATTTTTGAGGCTATCTTCAGTCTAGTGTCGAGTTGGTCGTCGACTGTATCGCGAGTTGGTGCATCGAGAGTGTGCATCGTTGAGTATATCGTGAGTGCATCGTCGAGTGTGTTGAACTTCGAAAGCGATCAACCGAGTAGGGATCTGTAATTTAGTGTTTTGCCGTGAAGCTGTCTTCGCCGTTATGGCTAATAGCCTGAAGGTTGTGCAGCTGATTGTTTCGGTGTGTTTGTCGTAGTTTTTCGGCGACTGTAAACCTGTTTTTGGAGCTGTCCTGAGTAATACTGGCTAATATACTGTATTTCCATTCTTCATCAAGTGTCGTCGATAATCACTCCAAATCCACGAACTCGTAAGAAAGCAACAATATAAAGAAAATATTATTCTTTTTGAAGTGTTTTTTTTTAAATTGCAGACATTTTCCACTTGAGATATCGCCTTTGTATCGCAGCATAATAACACATAGCATGGAATCATAACATTTCATGAAAGAAACTGGCAAAATACATCTCATATTAAAACAGGGCAAGCGAAAAAGAATAAAAAAAAGACTTTCAATCTGAAATTTAGAGCATGAAATTTCTATACGTTTATTATACGATGAAAAGAAGAAATCTCGTCCATGTTCCCGACGCAGAACGCAAGTAATAGAAAAAGAAAGATTTTGATATTGCATTACAATAAGAACATTAAAGTATTATTTCATTTCTGAACAGAGGGACGTAGTAACGATTTGTTGCTATTGGTTTAGTTAAAGTTTCGATTTAATTCTGCCTGAGTAAAAGATTTTACTTTCACATTTGCTGTTACGTAAGTGTCTGAGGCTTGAGCGTTATATAAGAAATATGTACACTGCGCAAAAAAGGGAGGGGGGACAATTCTATATCTCCCGTTCTACTGGGCAGATTGACGAAATTCAAACTGCGTTTCCATGTCTCGAACGCGCGACTTAGGAGATATATTAGATTTTTATATAGCTTTATTCCAGTATAGGTATTTTGACACAAAACCGGACTTTTTCTGAAATAAGGTACCAATCGTTTTCCATACTTCGATTCTACGACTCGAATTATGCCTAAATATTAGATTTTGTAAAATTTGGTGCGAAATTTGCAGAGAAATTTAGAAATTTAACTTGGCGAATTTTTTTCAGTTTGCGCCAAGAATAATTCACTTAGCAACTTTTTAATACATGGTAACCTATTTTCCCATTCCTTCCATCATACAGAACGGAAGAAAAGTCACATCGTTCCTACTTTTTTGCATTGTAGATGAGCGGAAAGAAAGTCACGTCGTTCTCGCTTTCAAATAATTTTAACAAAGTGCGTAAATCACATTTCCGCTACATCGCGTTCAACAAATATGCCAAATTTCAAAACGTGCCAATATATAAATTCCCGTATATCTTCGGAAATTTTGAATAAAAAGCTCTAATTTTTTGCACTTATGCTTAGAACTACACCTACTTTAAGATAATTCTAAAAATTTTATAGGTTGTGATTCAAATATTTTTCGAAAAATTTACAAAAATTATTTAAAAATACAAATTTTAAAAATAAATCATAAAAAATGGGTAAATTTTATTTGGAATGAACCTAATTTCGAACTGTGTAGGAAGGAATCAAATAAGTTTCATGAAAAAAGAGATATTAATAAGTACACACCAAACTGAATTAACATTAAGGAGCTAAAATTTTGAGAGCCAATTATTTAAAAACTACTCGTGCGATTTTTGCAAAAGTTGGTAGTTTGGCATAATGTGAGTCGTAGATTTGAAATATATGAAAAAAGTGGCATGTCATTTCAGAAAATGTCCAATTTTTTGTCAAACTACTTATATTAGAACAAAGCTGTATATAAATCTAATACATATCTTAAGTCGCGCTTTCGAGATATGAATAACGCAGGTTGAATTTCGTCAATAGGTCCAGTAGAACGAGAGATATAGGACTGTTCTTTTTTTTATTTTTTCGTGCCGTGTACTTGGGGATTAACTTTCAAACATATTTCAAAAAATATATATTATACTGCTGTTTTTCTAATTTTTATGAAAGGAAATGAAACTAACCAAGTTAAAAAAGACGAAAGATCATATCAGAGACTATTATAAACCAAAATTTTTAATTTTTTTTTATCTTCCACACACAAACGCACGCACACACATGTGCGACACATAAAACAAAACAAAAGTCAAAAACATAAAATGAAAACAAAATACGGGAATAATAAAAAATATGGGAAGATTACACAAGAAATTTTAGATTAAGATCTTTATACGCACATATAAAAAGGTAAAAATGTGCTTAAAAGCAAGTCAATTCTTTCATACTACATGCTTATGTTAAATTAAAACACGGAAAAGGAAATTTCAGGTCTTATTCTCAGATGTAACAAATCACAAAACGAAAGCAGGTACGTACAAGTGAGTAGGACACTAGAATTTCACCATTCGCTCGTAGAAGTATAATCCCATAGAGAGAAATATATCCGCTTCAGTATTGATGAAGAGCACCTTAAAAGACGGTTCCACTCGTCTTCTTCCCCACCAAACCATTGGCGAGAACTTCCAGCTCATCGATAATTTAAACACCTTCACGTCGCACAGGTACTTTCAAATATCCATTCCTTCTCCAAGATTCGAACATAGGCCATAGGCCGGCAGCCAACAACACTAACCACTGAGTGTCTGCCGAAAACACCGCGGACGAAAGCGTCGCGGAGAAAACAATGCAAAGCGAAAACGTCGTGGGACAAAACATCGTGGAAAAAAATAAAGAAAAGAGAAAACACCTCAGTCCTAAAACATAGTGGTACAAAATATCGTGGTCGAAAATAAAGCGGTTCAAAAACTTCGCAGTTTAAAAACATCGTCGTCGAAAATATCGTGGTAAGAAATAAAGCTCCTACAAATCCTCGCATGACGATAACATCGCACACAGGCGTTTTCCAGGCTTAAATAATTGTAAATGGAAATTCGCATAATGATTTGTGAGTGCAAGATGGAAAGGAGGATAATTTTTACTTTCATATTTTTTATTACCTAATAAATATTTGCTGAAAATGTGAAATGGGAACTTCAGCATAGAAAATTAATGCAATTTATCGCACTTAATAGAATTTTAAACTGATGTAGTTAACTAACAAGGGTCATTAATAAATTATTTTTTATAAACTTTTACTGGTAATTTTTCATGAAAAGTATAATCTAAAAAAGGTTAGGAAACGGAAAATAAGTAACAGCATGACCTTATCTATAAAAAATTGGTAAGTTAATTCTGAGATTACTTTCTTCACTTTTGTTAATCTGATAATCTTATAGTGAAAATTATTTCTTGTTTTGTTTTTAAAATTTTATTAGTTAATAAAAAATATGAAAGTAAAAATTATCCTTCT
The DNA here is from genome assembly GCA_000611955.2 of Stegodyphus mimosarum. Taxonomy (NCBI): domain Eukaryota; kingdom Metazoa; phylum Arthropoda; class Arachnida; order Araneae; family Eresidae; genus Stegodyphus; species Stegodyphus mimosarum. Next base: position 180,159 of record KK119745.1, on the reverse strand, counting down.
TTCCATAACAAATCATTATGCGAATATCCATTTACAATTATTAAAGCCCGAAAAACGCATATGGGTGATGTCATCATTATGAGGTGATTTCTAGGTAGTTTATATTTTATCACGAAATTTTTGACAACGATGTTTTTAAACTGCTAAGTTTTTGAACCCCTTTATTTTCGACCACGATATTTTGTAACACGATGTTTTAGAAATGCGATGTTTTCTCTTCCCTTTATTTTGTCCCACGTTTGTTTTGTACCACAACGTTTTCGCTTTGCGTTGTTTTCTCCGCGACTTTTTCGTCCGCGATGTTTTTGCTGCAATGTTTTCGGCTGTAACCAACTACTGAACTGATCACGGCGGCTTAGAATAGAAGCAGTAGTAATATAGTTGCTAAAGAAAAATACTCACTTAAATTCGACAAAATTTAGCAATAATCCGAAAGAGTGCTTTTGTTTTATCTAAAACAAAGTCCCGATTATTTTGAGATAATAAGTCTGTAAATTGAGCCTAAAAGGTTTGTTTTTCAGTTTGTTTTTGACAGAAATAAAACTTAGAAACCACAATTTTGCTTAAATGTCTAATGATAAGATCTAAAAGTGTTGATCATAATGCTGTAAACAGAAGTTATTGTGGAAGCATTGCACAGAACAATATTCATTAAATATTTTATGTCAAACCTTGCGATTTAAGGGATTTTAAAGCTTGCGATTAAATAAAGTCCAGTTTGTTCCATATGTGATTCGTTTAGTGTTTTTTTTTATTTTACAACGATATTATCAACGCAAAACCTATTCAGCAAAAATTGTGTTTCAAAATTTAAATTTTTTGTTTTGTTTATTTATTTACTCATTTTGTGCCAGAAATATTTTCTGCCATGCAGTATATGCGGCGCAAACTGGCCTAGATTTCTGATAATAACATGCACAAGGCTTTTTCTTTCCAGTTAACAAGTCACACTTTACCAAAGAAAATCAAACTTGCTAAGCCCATCACTTAATGCCTCAATGCTTCCTTTAACTGTTCTTGATTCGTACTAAAAGAAAGAAATTAATTATCTTGATACTATTGTATCTGTAGCATTAAACGGTAGTAGATATAAAATAGGTCTTAAACGTTTAACCATCTGAACACAGCACACACCAGAAAAACACAAAATTGTTCAAAATGAGTTGGCTATTCATCACATAAAAACGATATGCAGCTCGCTATACAGAAGCTAATGTAATGTAAGCTAATGTAAAGCGCATTAAATCTTTGAGAATGTCTATTACATACAAGAGACGGATGCGAACCCACTTAAGAATGCTAAAGACAAATAAATGAACGTGGTAAAGAAAATTTTACCTTTAGAAGATCGGCACAATGTAAGCATGCTGTTTCATAAATTCTATGAATTTAGGTATAATTATGGTATTTCATGAATATTAATGAAAATTATAATACAGGTTTTTAACATAATTCCTACTTGACTGAATAAACGAACTTTTTAAGTCCAACGATAAACTAAATTTTAAGCTTTCGTCGAAAAGCGTTTTCGGTGTCTTTTCAATTTACTCATTTATGGTATGGTTAAACTCTCAAATCGAAACTATCGGAAAGATTGTTTCAAAAGTGGGAGCAGAATACTCCTCGCAGACTTTGAACAATTTCTGGAGTTTTCATATCCTCCTTTCAGTAAAACGAAAATGACATTTTTAGCATCTTTCACGGTTGCAAAAACAGTGGTACAAAGTGTATCGGTCAAACAACTGAATCAGACTAAGCAGTGTTGCACAAGAATGCTCCTCAAAAGCTAATAGCTTTGCCTTTAGTTCTAGGAATTTAACTAGAGTTAATTCCTAGAATTCTGGAAACTTCCAATGTATTTCAGTATCAATAATAGTTGACATCTCACGTTCAATGCACTTCATATACTTTCTTCCCCTTCTTGATATTTGGAATATTAATTATTTATTTTATTTCATTCATTTCCTTACTATTTTACTGTCTTTTCTTTTATCGAGGAGTAAGAGTGTAAGTTTCTAAAATATAAACAAAAAATCCCCACACTCCTCGCTTTTGTAACTGTCATCTATAGGGCAAATGTTGTTTTTCCAAGATTATTTTATGATTCCTTTCTTCTTTAATTTTATTTTTACGTTTGTACGTATTTTTACGTTTTAAATATCTGAGAAGACACCAAAAATGAATGCTTGGGGATAAAAAAAATCTAAATTGTTTTCTGCAGCAGGACATTTTATGTGCATTGAAACAATTAGACAAAAACTGAAACGTTATAGGTAATGGTGATTTTTGAATTTTATCTAGCTGGTTTCACAGCACAACAACATCTTTGATAGATGAAACATGTGTATTTATGGATGATGTTTAGCCTTGGTTTACGATCTCTTTTTATTATACTTTTCTTAGGGATTTAGAATTAAACTCTGACGTAATATTATACTCTAATACCTGAACTGGTATTCTGACACCTGAGTTACATTTTATAAATTACATAGAGCCACCCAGTGCGGTATAGTAATTAGGGGAGCCTATTGCGGTTCCGAAGGGTCCGGTTTGAATCCCGGAGAAGTATAACTGTATAGTGTCTTTGCAGAATGGGGCATTCTAGCCGAAAGTCATCTCTAGAGGTTAGTGATAGGAGAAAAGGGGTGGGAGACCGTCGGATCCGTTCCCCCAGCGATGCTCTCCATCAAAATTTGGGGCGGAACTTAGCGAAGTCGTACTGCCACCTGTAAGGTGTTCGAGGCTTTAGCCAATAACAGGCGCAATCTTGATCTCCTTGCTACAATGAATTTTGTGGGCTTGTTCTGACGCTAGTGCCAGACAAGTGAGATAAGTCACACCAAAAAGACGTAAATTACTACAGCATATTTGAGTAAAAACATTCATAATAATAATATTTTTTTTAATTTTCGCAGTGGATGCAAGGAAAAGCTTATGCTTACTTTAAGTAAGCCCTTGAAGGGAAAAACGATTTATTTAACATTTCAAAACTATGATTTTTATTACTTTCTAAGTTTAGCGGTAAAAAATGCTTGTACGTTGGCGAATATAAAGTAATCTGTAATCTTATAGTATATAAGCAAACTTTTTCCCTCCTCAAAAAGTTAGTAAGTAATGACATTTTTCAGGTACAGAAAAGTAAACCAATGGGCATACAATCTGTATCTGATTAAATAATATCTTCTGCCATGAAAAAGAGCCCTCTACGACAGAAATTAGGAACCAAAACCTTTTCTCGAACAGTTAAACACCCAGTGTTCACTCAGCCAGTCATTCTTTCTTCATTTTTAGCGTAATGCTAAATAAATTCAATGAGAAAGTTAATGCTTCGTCGTAAAAATGTAAAACTTATTTTGCCAACTGAAAGCTAATGTGTTCCTTCTCAGTAATTTAATCTAAATTAAACTATGCTCAGGGTCCATGCGTAAAATATATTTTCGGCTTCTTACATTTTTAGTTTTGATGAATTTATAAAAAATCAAGCCCACTTTAGTTCGAAGAACGCCTATGTTCAAATTTCTTAAATTCTCAGTCATTTCAAAACACGTCGGTTACGAAAGATTAATCAAAACTCGGGCACCTCTTTTACTGCCTCCTTTATCTTTTATCAGAAAACATGATCAGGTTTACTTCATCTCCGAGGTAAGCATCAAATACACTAACGCGAAAATTACATCAAGAAACGTTTGCCCAAATATCACATTATCCTCTTTAGAAGGTGAAGAAACTAATAATCAATACCGCAAGAGAATCTGTTTCCTTCTAGAACTGATTTATTGTGTATTTTTTATTCCTTTGCAAAATAAGCAGTTTTCAACACAGGAATTATTAAATCTATGCGCTTAACTGTTCAGTGTTGTTACTAAATTTATTGAGTGTTACTTATAAAGATTTAACATAATTTTTAATGATTGCTATCTTTTTGCATTAAGATAAATAGCAAAGGTACAGACGTAAAACATAACTCAGTAGACTAAAGATATGCTATATGTAACAGCCTATTTTATTGTGGGCAAAGTCTTGGCTGGATAGCAAATATGATATTCGGAAACAAATGCAAAGTGACTGCCTACTTCAGCATGCGTGAATTGAAACAGCAAACAATTATCCGATTGTTTGACACCAAAACTCAAAAATCAGCACATTTTTCTCCGAGGATGAACGTGGTATTGGTGGTGCATGTGTATTGCTTCAAAGGTTTTAACAGCATATCCTTCGAGATGACATCTGCCAGAAAGAAGTTCACTACAGACCGTGGAATAAAACAAACAATACGACAGTAGTTATGCAGTTTATGAGAGGATTTGTTTGCTCAATATTGTTACGAAATGCCCAGCTACGGTAAGATAAACAGAAAGAGGCAAGAAAGGCTCGGTTGCCAGATTTGGCGAGAAATCGCCTATTTGGCGACAAAATTGCCGGTATGCTATAGAAGGAGTGAGAACATTCTAGAGCGCATTCTTAGCTGTTTTTCTCGAGAATGTTCTCGAAGGTAGGTTAAATCTATATATACCCTGCCTGTACGCGGACAGAGTAGTATTGAATCCAGTTGCAGTAGCGACTTGAGTTCGGAGATTAGCTTGAGAGCGATCGACCGACAGCTGTACTTTAATGCTTTGCTATAAAGCTGTCTTCGCCGTTGTAGCCTGAAAGCTGTGTTGCTGACTGTTTTAGCTTGTTTATCGTAGGTTTCGACGACTGTAAATGCGTTTTTGGAACTATCCTATGTAATACCGGCGAAGAAGTTGTGTTTTGATTCTTCATCAAGTGTTATCGTAACCACTCCAAGTCCACGAACCCATAGAACGAAAAGTTATATCAATCTTATTTCAGTATATTATGTTAGTTACAGTGCACGTAGTATCAGTACCTAGTAGAATGTAGCAAAAAACATATTTAAGATGTAATGTATTATTGAATTGACAACTATGCCTCAATTATAATCTTAGAATAATAACAATGCTTTCTCAAGGCAATTAGGAAAAGTATTCAGTGAATAATATGGTTTCCCGAATAAAAAGTTGAATTTTTCACAGGGTCTTCTTCTCGTCCTTTCCCACAAAAACTCATCAGTTAATCAAGTATCTATCATGCTTAATAAATTATACATGAAAATTCTTTTTACATTTCTGCTCAAAGATAGCAGTTACTTGTGGCTTTAAATAATAAAATTAATGAAGACAATAAGTTAGTTGCCTTAGGAAATATAGCTTCGAAATCGCTATAAAATTCGCTATGAAAATCAATGCTTGTTTTTCACATTCTCTCTAAACCAGATTAAAATAGCTTAAAGCATAAATTAAACAGTAAATCTTAAAATACATCGAGCGGAGTTGTGAGTGAATTTCTTCTATAATGTCTGAACAAACTTTGTACAAAATCGTGTCTAATTTTTTAATTTGTATATAACTTTGTAGAGGCATTAAGTATTTGAAGCAGGAATATTGATAAACGAGCAACGCCTTCGCCGGGAATCGAACCACGGGCCTCTCGGTTACGCGTTGAGCGTGCTGACCTCTACATCACGAAGTCATGCGAAGAACGCGGGATATATACCTTATATACTCCCCCTTTTAAAGGGCAACTTGGGATTAGGGGCCGCAGTCGCCAAATCCTGGTGGTGCAGAATCATCATCCACCACCTTTTTTTTTAGTTCGGGCGCCACTTGTAGAAACATTAGGTATTTGAAGCAGGCATATTGAAAAATGAGCAACTCCTTAGCCGGGAATCGAACCACAGACCTCTTGGTTACGCGTCGAGCGTGCTGACCACTATACCATGAAGGCTTGCGAGGAAGGCAGGAGAAATACCTTATAACTTGATAAGCATAATAAGCATCTTACTAACTTCAAGTTTTAATCCATCGAATCCAGATGAAAAGCTAAATTTTGTATTTACATAACCTTCTTATTCCTAGCACTAAAATTGTTTCCATAAAGTACCCTACCTTATTTAGAGAAGCTTCTAATAATCTAATCTTCTACTAATCTGTACTTAATTAAATGTGTCTTCGATCATCAGTTTTTAAGGAAATATATTTTATAACTACCTTTTCGAATACCTTGTATATTTATTTTGTGCATATCCCTATCGTCAGTGTGTGATTATTTAAATATGTAATTACGATTTTGAGCAGGAGCTGGGCAAGAAATTGACTTTAAATCCTGCAGTTACCTCGCATCTATAAATCCAAATTTCCACTTCTCTAAAATTAAAACTAAGTGAAATTTAAAAAGAGCTAAACTATTCAAGTTTGACCTCAAGTTTACTTCAAGTATACTTTAATACAGAGCTGTAAAGATAAAACACTTTAAAATAAAAAGAAAAACCTACATCAAGAGAGAAATAGTTGGAAATTCTCATTTAAACTTTTATTGGTATACCATACCCAAAATTTTTTATATTTTATACGGAAAAGTGTATGGAAATTCTAATCAGATTGACGTGCCCACGCTGCATGAAACTGCTACAGAAGTTAAAATTGTTCTGTCTGCTATTTATATGAGAATCAAATTTTAAACATACACTGTAAAAATTCTATAATAAAGAAGAAGAAGAAGAGAAAAAGAAGAAAAATCCTGTAAGTGTCTGAAAATGTTTCAAGGAGATGAGTTATGAAGAATAATTTTTATAGCTTTCTTTTTATTTTAAAAACCATTAGACCGTTTCTGCCAAGACCCTAATCTACGCGATCCTTCCTTAGTTTTTTTTGCCTTTGAATTTTATAAGAATGATGTCTGTTGCTTGTTTCACAAAACTTGTACCTTACTAGCTGCTAAATATAATGAATAAAATAAAATAGAAACACATCATTGTAGTAATCGCAAGAATTTCTGTATTGAATGCCACATATTGTTTCATTATTGTCAATATACTTTGATTTTTATGTATTAAAAGTATGTAAAAAATTCAAAGTATAGGATTGAGATAACGTTTAACTATGGAATCATTGTTTACTAAAGGGGCACATACATTGACAAAAATACAGTCGCAATGATTATACACCTACGCACCATAAAACACAAAATTTTGAAGGACTCAGATGTACACTGCCCCCGCCCCAAAATAGAGTGTTCAGTTCTATATTCTCGGTTCTACTGGGCCGATTGAGTGAGGAAATTCAACTTGTGTTTTGCATATCTCGAAAGCGCGACTTAGGATATATATTAGATTTGTAATTAGCATTCTTCTAATCTAGGTATTTTGACATAAAGTCGGAATTTTTCTGAAATGACATGTCAATTTTTCTCATATTTCGATTCTACGACTCAAATTATGACAAACTGCCAAGTTTCGTAAAAATCACGCGAGTAGTTTTTAAAAAGTTAGCTCTCAAAATTTTAGCTCCTTAATGTTAATTGAACTTGACATATATTTATTAATATCTCTTTTTTTATTTAATTTACTTGATTTTTTCTTCCAGAATTTGAAATTTAGGCTTAATCCAAATATAAGTAGTGCATATTTTATAACTTACTTTAAAATTTGCATTTTAAAATATTTTTTATATATTCTTCGAAAACATTTTTCTATTATAACCAAATTTTTAACATCTTCTTAAAGTAAATTTATTTCTAGGCACACCTGCATAAAAAAACATAGAGTTTTTTTATTCAATATTTCCTAAGATATACATGAATTTACATCCTGGCGCGTTTTAAAATTTGACATATTCGTTACAAGCGGTAATAACGCCAAGTGTGGTTTACGCACTTTGTTAAAATTATTTGCTTCAAAATAATGTATGTCACCTTTTCCCGCTCGTGTACAATGAAAACAAATTGAGGAAAATAGGTTGCTAAAAATTAAGAAGTTCGCCAAGGGAATTATTGTTGGCGCAAACTGAAAAAATGCTCCAAGATAAATTTTTAAATTTCTCGGTAAATTTCCCACCAAATTTTACATTTAGGCATAATTTGAGTCGTAGAATCCAAATATGGAAAACAATATTGTATATCATTTCAGAAAAAAGTCTGATTTTGTGTCAAAATACCTTCATTAGAACAATGCTTTATATAAATCTGATATATATCCTAATTCGCGGTTTCAAGGCATGAAGAACGCAATTTGAATTTTGTCAGTCGGCCCAGTAGAGCGGAAAATGTAGAACTGTCCCATTTGTTTTTCGTAGTGTACGTAACTAGTACTAGTAAAATTCGTAAACGTAGTTTGAAAAAGGAAAGAAGAAATGATCAAATTCCAAACTTCCAGGTCAAAATAGCAGCAGAAGCAAAATATTATCAAAATTTTTAACACTTTAGGAAACATCTGTACATTCAAATCTGAAACTTCATGCCCGGATCACCAGTGCACAGGCTGTTACTACTTGACTTTCACTGTTGGTAAAATTAAGGAGTTCTTTCAAATTGTTCCGTCTAATAAATGAAAAGAATTCATTGATAATCTCACATGAATGAACAAAACTACTCCTCATTCTATATTGCTGCAGGATCTGCAAAATCGAAAGGCTGTTCCTAGTTGATATCAACATACCAGAAACCTAATCATGCCTGCAAAATGAGAATAAAAGTTTTAGAAAAGTATAGTGGCTGGGAACGAAACATGGTAATCTTAATTTAAGCTTAAGTAGCGGAATCAGTTTGAAAAAATTCAGAGTGCCCGAGCACAAGACACCCCATACAGCTCTGCACACTTTCTGCATTTAGGTAATGTTCTTCAACCTTTATTCGCCAAATACTCGCCCATGCAATATCATAATTGTGATATATATTGCCAGAGAATTTGGTGAATGCTTTCTAATAGGTGCTTTAAAATAAATTCATTGTGAATTCAAAGTGAAAATAAGAACTAATATGACCACCACTTTTATATAGAACTTTTGTACGTAAAATTTCTTGAATCGAAGATATTCTCTGGGACCCTTCTCAAAAAATCTCTTCCAAACCAATTTTGCTACTTACTTAACAATTTGATCACCTAGGTGTGTTAGTAAAATATTTTTAGCTTTACTCTATTTTATTTATTTATTTATTTATTTTAGGTAATTTAACTTAAAACTCTTTCCTAAAACTTGATTTCGGACTTTCTTAATACCGAAATTGACACAAATTTCAAAACAATAAGCAAAATATATGCAACCAGATTCTGGTAAAACAAACTTTCTGCATCTATCAACATAAGCAAAGTACAAATAAGAAATGTTTGATACAGTTTAATTTAATTCAACATCTGGAGAGGCATTACGTTAATGTGGCTTCCCGTCATTCTAAGTGAGGATTCAGTAGTGAAAAATAACTTCCCTTGGAACACTAGTTAAAGTAAACCTGATCAATGACTGGACAGCAACAAACAGTGTACTTAATCAAATATTGGATAGAACGACAAATCACTCACGTGGAGGGTAATTGGTTTTAAATTGTGCTTGCTACAATTTCACAGCCATAAAATGAACTTTTTTGTAAACTTTTGCGTTCCTTTGGATAACACAACATAAAGATTTAAAAAATAACAGACACTATAACAAAAGTTCTATGGCTTCTGAACATCCAAAACATTATCTATTGTTGAGGAGCAGTAGGCGTTGTAAGAAAGTTTCGTTTATTTTGATTTAAGATCAATTTCCTTAGCATAAATTTTTTAAAAAATGTGAGAAGGATTAAAATAAAATTGCTTTTAGAAACAGGGAGACAGCCGTATTACTTTTCCCTTGCTAAGGGATTATCTGTAGTATTACTTATTATCTGTAGTATTTATTATTAGTATTTATTATTGTAGTATAGTAATTAAAGGGAGAAACAGCTTATTGTGGTATGGTAGGCAATGGTTGTCATTCGATGACGTACTTCCTTTAGGGAGACAGCCGTAATACTTTTCCCTTGCTAAGGGATTATCTGTAGTATTACTTATTATCTGTAGTATTTATTATTAGTATTTATTATTGTAGTATAGTAATTAAAGGGAGAAACAGCTTATTGTTGTATGGTAGGCAATGGTTGTCATTCGATGGCGTACTTCCTTTAGGGAGAGAGCCGTAATACTTTTCCCTTGCTAAGAGATTATCTGTAGTATTACTTATTATCTGTAGTATTTATTATTAGTATTTATTATTGTAGTATAGTAATTAAAGGCAGAAACAGCTTATTGTGGTATGGTAGGCAATGGTTGTCATTCGATGACGTACTTCCTCTAGGTAGACAGCCATAATACTTTTCCCTTGCTAAGTTATTATCTGTAGTATTACTTATTGTTTGTAGTATTTATTATTGTAGTATAGTAATTAGTATTTATTATTGTAGTATAGTAATTAGTATTTATTATTGTAGTATAGTAATTAGTATTTATTACTGTAGTATTTATTATTATTGTATTTATTCTGCAGTATTTACTTCCGTTGGCATGATGAAATGTCGCCCATACCCTTAAAGAAGCCAAGTAGGCGCAACCAAGGCTGTTCTCCGAACAATATCCCAATCAGACTATTGAATATAATCTCAGTGCACTTTGTTAGGTTATTAAAAACATATTTAACATTTAAAACTTCAGTTTACGGACTCGTAAGCATCTTCATAGAGTTACAACAATATTCAATATTATAAAAAGCATTGCTTCAAGCAAATGTAAATGCTTTATAGTGTGCCATGGAATTTGCGCCGAAAAAGAAAATTACTGTGTGTTAATGGTTCCATGGTGCACCATTCGACGGAAGAAACTAAACCATCAGTAAACTTAGCTATCATGTACTATATTCAATCAATATTTCAATACGGGCTTCAGGTGGAGTCGGTATTTTTAGCTTTTTCATGCTTCGCTGAAGTCAAACGCGAGAGCAGAGAAGCAAATGGACTTACGTTTAATCGATTAGCAATGAATAATCTGAAAATAACTTCAACGTTAAGCATTAAAATTAATATTTTAATCGAAATTATGATTAAAATATTATTTTTTATGCTTGCAGAAAAAGTGTTATGAATCTTTATTAGGTAATTAATAATTACCCATTTCAGTTTTCAAGTCGTAAGGAAACGTGATACATTAAACTACATTAAAAGGATATATTTTAACGTACAAAACAAACAAGGGGAAACACTGATCGAAATTACTTAATTCTGCTTTAAATAATAACTTTGATATTAATGCCATTCATTTTAATAATCACATAAAATCCTAAAGCTTTCAGATTTCAAATTACGCCCAAAGGGACATGTTTAACGTTCTGCGTGTAACCTTTATTTTTTAAATATCATGTTTATATCTTTATTAATGACATCCCAAAATTACCAAGTGTAACTCTCGCTCTTTATGCAGATGACACGGCCATCCTAGCTCAACACAAACGCCTGGATTTTCTGTTCCAAAAATTCAGTTATCTCTCTAGTCTTAAGCTGTGGCTCATTACCTGGAAAATCAAAATTAATGTTGCTAAATGTGCTGCTATAATTTTCCACAAGTCCCATCTTCCATACCCTACCATTAACTTAAAGCTTTTTGACGATTACATTCCCTGGTGTAATTCGTTTAAATACCTTGGTGTTACCTTGGAATCAAAATTAATCTGGCGTCTTCATATTGAGAATGTTCTCAAAAAAGCAAAGATAGTCAGAACCCAACTATACCCCTTATTAGCTCGAAAGAGCCATCTGTCTATAAAAAGCAAAGCTCTTCTCTATACTTCAATTATTCGACCAATTTTTATGTATCCCTGCACCATCTGGACCGCTGCATCTAAGACACATATATTAAAACTTCAAACCTTTCAGAATAAGACCCTTCGTTTAGCCTTTAATGCACTCTGGTATGTTCGTAATAACGTGATTCATTCGGACCTTAACATTAAATCTATTGATGTCTTAATTAAAAGACTTAGTCAAAATTTGTTTGCCAAAATTGAACAGATTGATAATCTGCTTTACAAATGCTGCCTGCCTACGATTCGTCGATCCTAAGCTCCTCAAAATGACCACGGTCTGTGATTGGACGGGAGTACGGGGTTTTTCACTCCTGCTAAAAGACGACGATCCCCCCCAGCCTGATTTTTAGCTTCGCCGGTTGGCGTGGTATTAATCGTAAAATCTTTCCTATCTGCTTTATCTTTGCTGTTGTATTCATGTTAAATAATTATAAAATACTCCAAAAAATTATTAAAAATCTTAAAATACCAAAAAAAAAATTCTGTATTCTTCCTAGCTCAGTGGTTAGCGCGTTAGACTCGAGACCGAAAGGTCCCGAGATCGAGTCTCGCTAATTGCTGCTTAATTCTTCGGAAATAATAATATTTTTATCTCTGTAATTTTTCTCAAGTCATGTTGACTTCCTTTTTATTTTTCCTTAACGTCTTTCGTGTATTTTTTCCTATTGCTGCTCCCTTTTATAAACTATGATGTAGAAGTAGATGATTCTTTACCCTAGGCACTCCGTAATAATTAATCCTTGGATTCTTGGATATCATGTTTTTCGCACTTAAACCGCAAAAAATTCAATTCAACAGCAGTATCACAAACTAATGTATAAAAACAGCTAGAATTTTCGATAGACAGTCTGGAGCTCTGATGATAAAAATGTTTTTTCC
>KK119745.1:152683-167620 GCA_000611955.2 Stegodyphus mimosarum | reverse complement strand
GTAATGTTGCCATTGCTCGCTTTGAAATCGTTGAGTTTATGAATCAAAATTCCGGCTTCCAAGCGCCCACTTTCGGGTTGAAGATTTTGTCAATCGGTCCAGTAGAAAGGGAGATGTAGAACTGTCCTTTTTTTTCCGCAGTGTACATCAAGACATGATTTTCCCCCGAACATTATAAATAAAAGAGTGTTTAAATTTGCTGAAAGTTTTGATCTGAAAAAACCATGCATTGCTTGTATGCATTGCTTGTATGTGGAAGACTTAGTATTCAGTTCTTCGAATGAAAATGCTAAATTCATCGTTAAGAAACTTGTTATTACGTGTGACGAAAACATTTAACGCAAAAAAATTGAAATAAGTAAACCATAATTTAAGATGTGCATTTTTAAAGTACAACATTATTTACTAAATAAGATCCTGGAATTTTTTTGTTAATTAATAGTTCAAAAATATACAATTACTTGGATTTTATAATGTGTGTAACATTATGGTCTGATGAATATTTTTTCCTCAATGGAAATAGATTCAGTTTTCATTTCAATGCGCCCGTAACATTAGCACTAGAACAAATCTTAGTTTATAGGGAATGTTTAGTAAAAACTGAAGTGCTAATTTATATATATATTAATTTAGAATGTACCAGTGTAGGTACTATGATACTCTAATTATTAATGAACTAATATTGCCAACTAATAGTTAAACTGCAGATTCATAATGTCAATTTATGTAACTTAAACTACAGAAACAAATAAGAGAATTAATTTGTTTTATTTTACGTACTGAAGCTAAATTTATAAGTTCTATGTACACTGGAAAAGAAAATGTATAAAAACATTTTAATATGAAGGAAATTAGTTTATTCTTTCCAAGCAAAAGCCCATTCCTAAAACATTTTTTGTTGCCAAACCAGAAAACAAAATCTTTTCACTTTCCAATTATGCGTATGACGTCACGATTTAAATTTAATGCAATATAACAACTTTCTCTTAATATCCATAAAAGAATTAACGTAGCTATAACATATCGTGTCAATTATTCTAACCTGAAACAAAAACATTTCTAACAGCAGCTGTTTATTTAAAATGCTGACATTAGCAAAACATTTTCGGCATATAGTGACGTCACATGCATTCACATGCTTTCCTCAGCGTCAGAATATCACCTTAATTTTTATCTTGAGCGAGTGAGACTGTTGCCACTTGGAAAAATCAGTCCGAAAATTAGCTTTTCAGAGTTTTTAATTAATATCTCGACTGACTAAAGTCGTACGAAGATGAGAATGGTCGACATGGCTTCCTACGAATTTTTGGAATGCGTGGGTACGTCTCTTGAAACTCAACTTCCCGCCAACTTCCAAGGATATGATTTTTCAAACAAACAAACAAACTGAGGCGCACAAATTTTAATAGTAAAGATTTAGATTTTAAGATGTCTGCTGCATAATGCTGCATATTCTGATTATTTTCGCATTCAATAATGCAACTAAAAGCACATTAATTTAAGAAAAATTAAACGTTTGAATAGAGAAAAGACGGAACGAAGGATATGAACGGATTATTTGCTATATATTTCAGAGCAGCAAATAAAGTCTCTCTACCTGAATAATCTCTGTAACAGTTTTGATCGACAGTATCTTGAGGAATGCAGTCCAAACGTCTTCTGATGATTCTCAACTTTCGAAAACTGTCGAATAGCTTGAGAAAACTGGTGAGCACAGGAATCCGTTTAATCGTAAATCCCATTGCCTGAGCCACATTTCGAAATTGAAGTTGTATAAACTTCAAAATAAGAAATAATGTGTTATTATTTTAAATCATATTTTTCTTTGTGTTTATTTCTTTCACGTTGAGAAAAATGTAGATCTACAGATTGAAAGAAACAACCCACATACACAAAGAATTAAAAAAAAAAATCTGAAATTTTTCAGATTTTATATTACGCCCAAAGGGGTATTTTTCAACGTTTTGTGGGTTACCTTTATTTATTAAATATCATGTTCACAGTTACTGGTTTACCTTTATTTATTAAATATCATGTAATATTCTTCGCAGTTAAATATAAAATTCAATCCAAAAGCAATATTGCAAAACAATTTTAAAATGAGCATAGCTTTAGAATTTCCGATACACAGTCTGGCGCGCTACAGAAAAAAATGTTTTTTTTTTTCGTACAGTGTTGCCATTGCTCGCTTTTAAATGGTTGGGTTTCTTCTTCCAAAAATTCGTTTAAGTGTTACAAAATAATAAATCCATAATAAAACAAATTCCAAATTTGACCTTTCAGATACCCATATTCGGAGGAGGATTACGCTATTCAAAATTTGATGCATCTAGATACCGCTGTTTCATCAAAACGCGAGAAACATACATACATTTATACAGATTCTACATTACTTAATTTCTTTAAATATAATACAGGGAGATTTGAAGGCAGCAGTTTGAAAAGTGATACGGACAGAGTGATTCGACGCAAAATGCCAAAACGAAATTAATAGCCCTTCTGAGCTAGCGCACCTTTGGGCTAGAAATACATAATAACATGTTCTTATGTTAAAGGTTTTTGTTAACGGATGTACAAATTTTACATTTGGAAAAAAATAATATTTCTCTTAATCATCTTTAAGCAATAAATCACGTTTGATTAATTTCTAACTAATCTCTAATTTTAACGATGGATTAAAAATCAATAACTATGAAAACATTTATATGAAGTTAAAAACGAGACATGAAATGTAAGAAAGAAAGGAAAAACGCAGTTTGATTAAATCCTTCGATAGCTTTGCTTCCCAAATATTCAAAAAGTACTTAACAAAATTTATAACTCCAACTATATTGGAAAAAAGCGTTTATTTGCCGTTTCGATATGCGTAAAATTAGGAAGAAATGAACTTTGCTAATTTCGTATTTAATTTACGTTATATATTACAGCTAAATCTTATTTCTGTTTCAAATTAATCTGTTGAATTGAAGCATTTAAAGAAATATCTCACGGCAACAACAACTAGTGTCTGACAAGATGCTTTTCACTGAGATTTCATTTACCATGAACAGAACATGGCGTAATACTTACCATAAACGCACACGCTGATATTGACAGTTTCCTTTGAGCAGTAATCATCAGAATGTATTTTTACGGAATCTGTCATAAACATTCTTTTTATCTCGTATGAAGCTGTTAGCTGGATCCTCAAAGGTCATTACACTTTATTCCAAATATCCGATTACAAAGGACTAGAATTCAGAGCTGAGTTTGACAACGTAATATTTAAATGGGCATCAAGTCAATGTCTCAGCCTCATTTGTTCAATTAAATTTGCTCTTACTGTGCTGTTAACTTCCATTTCAAAATTTCTCAAAATATTTAAAATATTTTCATCATTATTGCATTGAAACTAGACCAAACAGCAATCGTGACACGACCTTTTAGTGTTCAGTTATTATTCACGTATCTTATTAATCCAACTATTATAAAAGTTATTGTTTAAATCTCTCTATTGTAAAATTCTTACCTCATGAACTTTTGCTTTGGAATATCGCTCAGTTTCCAGAAACATGATAGAGGGCATATGATAAAGGGCGTAGGTTTTTTAAATGTGTAGCAATTTTTAGTTTGAAAACTGCCAATAACGTTAATCAGTTTTATCAATTTCGTTGTCTGCTATTACTCAGCTTAATTGAGCATTTGCTGTTTTTTACTTCCTTGTACGAATTAAACAAGAAGTATTGAAATCGCTAAAAATTTCGGATATCATATTTCAACGAAAATATCTGTTTTGATTGCTATCGAATGCAATTTAACGATGTTTTTGAGTGCCATTCGTACGTAAGAACAGAATAAAGGACTCTTTACACCCAAACAAAATTATAAAATTGATTTAAAACGGATTCTCAAGAGATATTTTCGTGGCTTCTGTGCGTACGTACGCATGTATGTCTGTATCTCACATAACTCAAAAACGAGGAGCCTTAAAACGTTAAAATTTTGTATATAGGACTGCTATAACATGTAGATGTGCACCTCGTGTTTTGATTCCAATCGGCCGCACCAAATGTATATACGGAGGTTGGGGCATAAGTCATGGCAACTACTTTTTTTCTTGTAGATATGTGAATGTATCACAAAACGTATATGTGTCATGTAGAAGTTTTGCAGGCATAGTGTGTATTCAGAACAACAGATGGTTCTGCGATAGCTGGCTCTGTGGTAGCGAGGGCTCTGGAATCAATCAGCTGGTGAGTGTCGTGCGATATGGAAGTAACCCGTGTTGAGCAGCGCACTTACATCAAAATAGCCGTTCTCAGAGCTAGAAATGTGACGGAATGTCACAGTGAATTAGTAGAAACCCTTGGGAAAAATGCCCTATCATATCGTACAGTAGAACGGTGGGTAGGAACGTCTCAGCAAGGACGTGTGTCAATCAGTAATGAGCAACGTTTGGGACGACCGGTGAGTGTGCGGACCGACTTGGCACGTGCCGTCATCGAGCACCTCATGGATGAAAACAGACGATGGACGTTACTGGAGTTAGAGAGGGCAAGTGGCATCGAGAAACGCAACGTCCACAGGATACTGTGTAATGAGCTACAGCTACGCAAAATCGCTTCGCGGTGGGTACAGCATGCACTGACGGAAGTTCAAAGGTGGGTGCTCTATGCAATATGCTCCGACCACTTTGCACTCTGGCAACAAGACGGCGATCAATTCTTGTCACGAATAATCGCCATCAATGAATTTTGGTCCAGGGCATAGGAACCAGAACTGAAACGTCAGTCCGCGGAGTGGTGACATCCTGGATCACCAAGGCAGCAGAAGGTTCATCAGAATCCTTCCCCAGTCAAATTGATGGTGATCGTCACGTATGACGCCAGGGTTGCCATTGTTTGCCACTTTGTTCCTCATGGCAGTGACCGCACAGTACTACAGGGACTTCCTGATGCGACAGGTACGACGTGGCGTTCGGGATAAACGTCCAGATCTTGTGGGCAGGGCAATAATTCTGCACGACAATGCAAGACTACATGAAGCAGAGTGTGTACGGCAGCTTCTTCGAAGTTGGAGATGGGAAGACTAGGCCAGTACCCCCGTACTCTCCTGGCCTTTCGCCCTGTAACTTGATCTCATTCCCAAGTTTAAGGAACCAATACATGGTAGGCGGTCTGCAACACGAGAGCACATTGCTAATGCTGTGCGCCAACAGATGACCCGATTCACACACGGTGCGGGAAATGCTGAGGCTCATGGTATTCAGCGCCTCCCACATCGTTGGTTTTTGAGTTTACATATTTTGAGTTTTTATGTATTTTTACTTTGTCGCGAAGTGAGAACTGAATTAATTGAATGAGAAATACTGAATCGTCTGTGAAAAACTGTTTCTTTTCTTTTGTTTGCTTAATTTCCTTTACACATGGTTTTAGATTTATTATAGCATTTGAATAGAACATGTGGCAATGAGTAGGTAATTCTTTAGATGATACACATAATTTTGGTGCATTCTGAGTTATAAAATGAATGAGATGTAACGCTGTTAAGTGAAGCTAGCGCCACAGTGTCGCTACGGTAAACAAATACTGTGATTTTTAAAGAGTGCATTTATTCTATTGTGGTTTATGCATTATGGACGAAGTAAATTGTACACATCCGATTTTTTCATTTAGCTGCCATAAAGCAGATCATTAAGGAATGAATCTTTCTAACAGTTAAAACGCATTCCGAAAACAGCAAATATTATGCAGAGACGGTTAGTGAACTTCCCGATCTTCCCGTGTAATAGTAAGCCCACTAAAACGACAGTTGTGCGCTCGACTCCGGTTATAACCATATCATCGAATGATCGAAATTCTTCGAACTGAAACAAAACAAACATTTTGGCGTGCAGGACAGTGTGAATGTTAGCCCAAAAATACATTTCGCCATCGTTCACAAAATTTGGCATCTACCCTGAAAAGAATACTAGCGAAAGATCCGAGTCAGCGTTAAATAAATGCCAATTATAGCGATGCGACTTATGACAGATGTAGTCCCGAGACTTTAATTGTCCTTACAAGTAGCGGTGGATAGTTTACTATGACCAAAGGAGTAATAAAGAAATTGTATGGAAAGGTTTTGTCTCTTATGCATCGTAAGTTTTATTTAGATGCTAATCAGTTCGTGAAGAAAATTATTAATCTGAGCAAGACATGTTAAGGCGAATAAAGAAAGCTCAGTTTTATAAAGAAATTACAACACATCTCGGCAAAAATCAAAGGAAATATTTCAAGATAACGATGAGTTAGTTTAGTTTAGGTTAGGTTATTTTTCCGTTCACATGGGCAGTGTTATTTATTACAAGCTGCTGGAATGCACGATCTAATAGCAATTGACGGGCTGAAATGTTTTGTAAGGACACCAGATCAAATATTTTATAAGAAAACCAGATCAAATGAATCTCACCCGATCAATAAATTAAAATTTCATACATATATATATAAAGTATGTAGGGTAAATCAATTGTGACGTTTAACTGGAAGTGAAAAATCTTTAGGCTGAGAATATAAACCAATTTTTAATCGTTATTAAAGCTAGAAAAATGTAAGAATTCGTACAATTAGTTAAATTTAAAAATATTAAAAATTAAAAAAGAAGTAATACTAATACAGTATTAATCAAACTTTGTTTAATACTTTTACAGAACTGTCTATGAGGCTAATAATGGTCTCCTGAGATCCTTCCTGCAGTTCTCAGTTCATCTACGGTATGCGCTTGCGGCGCCCTGTGCACCAAACGTCGGATGGCAGCCCACAAATGCTCGAGAGACATCGGGTGAGGCAATCGGCAGGAAAGGATGTCACTTCCAATTAGGCTTGTGTTAACATGTGTTACATGCCGCCCCGATGTTAAATTGCCAGTAATGTGCGCAAAGGTTCCCCGTTGTCCGAACATGATCTCACACCAAACCATGAAGCCCAGTGTGCGGCCGCTGTGATGATCGACGATATGTCACAAGCAGGTCATAAGGTATTTTCTCCTTTCTTCTTGCATACCTCCGTGGTGTAACGATACCATACTCGGCGCGTTTTCGAGAGGTCCAAGTTCCAGTTCTGGTGAGGGCGTTGCACACTTTTCCCGTCTCCTGCTTCAAATAAAACCTGATGACTCTACGAGGTGCCTTTCTCCGAAAAGCCACCATACATGTCCACGACCGTCACTCTTCCATAAGCAAAATCAGGATTCGTCTGAAAACAATAACGGATACCATTCGTTCCTCGATTGGCGATAACGCCGACACCAAGCCAAACGGGCAACCCTGGGTCGATTTGGTTAAATGAACACCGGTGGCTGGCCACCGTGCATACATCCCTGCCTCATGCAACCTGTTGCGGATAGTTTGCAGGAAACAGATGCCTCTTCTGATAAGGTTCGAATATGCCTTGCCCTGTTGAAAGGGTCTCCAGGAAAAATTCGCCGAATGTGCCTATCAGTGCTATCTGACGTGCCCCTAGATGATACACTCTCTCTTTGCAGTGTTCTTAGATGGTTCTGCGTCCAGCGTGCTACACAGCGCTGAATTGTACTTATTTTCTATCCAAAACAACTGGCAATTGCGACCATCGACAAATCGAGCTTATGCAGTTCAGTTCTGAATTGAATTGGACACAAATTGATATGCATACAGGTTTCGACGCAAAATGCAAAATTTTTCCTTTGGCTGCCAATGAATGAACGGTGTTCTCTACAGCGAATCTGATCTGCGCAACTGGTAGTATATTTCAGAGGAGAAATTGCGATTCGAAGTCATAAATTCTTCACGAATTTCATTCCGTGTATTCTGGTAGACAATAACTATGCCTTGCATACAGGTGCGCGAACGACATGCGCAGATGAAAGAATTTGAGAGAGGTCGTGTAGTTGGGCTCAAAGAAGCCGTTGGTCTTATCGGCGAATAGCTCGACATTTGAACAGGAGCGGTGCGATTATTAGACGATATTCGCAGGAATGGGTGAACCATGGCCGCACACAGCGTCAAGAGAGAAGCAGTAGGCCTAGAGAAACGACAGAACGTGAAGACCGAGCAACCGTCAGAGCGGCACTCACACTCCCAGATGCATCATTATCATTGATTGTACGTGCAATTAGTGCTTCAGTGACCGCAAGGACCATTCATAGACGGCTCACAGAAAGGAGGCTGAGGTCACGGAGCCCCTTGCGCCGACTACCATTGACCTCTGTACAACGTCAAGCCCGTTTGCATTGGTGTCGGGCTCATTCGCACTAGAATGTCACTGACTGGAGTAGAATAGTCTTCAGTGATGAGTCCCGCTTTGAACTGAGCCCCAATGACCAGCGAAGGTGAGTGCGGAGACGCCCCGGACAGCGGTTTGATACCAGCCTGAGTGTCTTCCGGCAGACAGGCGGACAACCAGGAGTGATGGTCTAGGGTGCCATTTCATTTCATAGTAGGACCCTTTGGTTGTCATCCGTCGCAACCTTACAGCACAGCGGTACGTCGACGAAGTTCTAAGGCCCGTTGTGTTGCCCTTCATGTCACGCCACATTGGGATTATATTTCAGCAAGCTAATGCCCGCCCCCACACTGCACATGTTTATACTGCTTGCCTTAGTGCTTGCCGAACATTATCTTGGCCAGCAAGGTCGCCGGATCTCTCTCCTACTGAGCACGTTTGGAGCATTATGGGCAGGGCCCTCCAACCAGCTCGGGATGTTGATGATCTAAAGCGCTAGTTGGACAGATTTTGGCACGATATTCCTCAGGAGGACATCCGCAACCTCTATCAATCGATGGCAAGCCGTATAACTGCTTGCATAAGGGCCAGAGGTGGACAAACGCGTTACTGATTTTTTCACTTTGTGAAGTTTCAATAAAATTCAATAAATCTTCGTCCCATTCGGATAACTCTTTCTTGGTGCCTCCTTTTTTTTTGTCTAAGAGTGTATGTTGATACATATATATATATATATATATATATCAACATACGTGCTCCCAATATATAGATACCACCTCTTTGAAATTTGCTGTAATCTGTGAAGCGTGCATGCGGTGTGTTTTGCGCAAGTTTATGATATGTTTGGAATTTTACTTTTAAAGTTTAATTTCTCTTGAACAGGGTATAAATGAAATGTGTTTCAGCAATATTCAATTGAAATTTCAAAAATGCTTTCCTTTATACTTGCTTTTTACTCAAACATTTACTTTTCTTCTTCTCTCCCTGGGCTAAAATTAAGAGACTTTTTCTTTCGGTTAAATTTTCTTTTCTGTTTTTCTTAGACGTCTAATTACTTTCTAAACATACTTCAAAACCCACATAAACAACAATATTTATACAGAAAGGAAAATTAAAAAGTATATTTATTTTCTATCTGAAATCTAAAGGTTATATTTGTTATATTTTGTAATTCAAACTTATTGCCAGCTAAATATTTCTGAGTTAAAATAACACGGTGAATGAAGGTTTTGGGGATACTGCAACAGCACGAATCAGCATACTTTCCATTAACCTTCTCATAGAAAGACTTCGACGTATTATAGTTATATAGAATTTCGTCGACGAAGCCACTATGCTATGTGAGGATTTTAATTATTGCCCATATAAACTCGCTGTAAAAGTGCAGTTGCTTTCATGTGAAACTGTTTTAAGTAGAGAAAATATAGTAATTATATTATTACCTAAACAAAGAACTTACGTTTATTTTTAACTAGCGGAAGTACTCGATGCCAGCTACGTTAGATGGAGAGTAATGTAGCTAACACCAGAGTGAACGATACCGCTGTAATCCTTCTCTAATAACAATGCAAAAACTACGATTCGTAGTCACACATTTTTCAGTCTGATACTACTATATTGGACCCACATTAAAAAGTTCGATAAAAAAATAAACTAATTATGTGTCATTATATCAGCAACAATCACACGCAGTTTTTAATGATTTTCGTCTTTCTAATCAAACGGTCAAAAAAGCTAAAGTTCCTTACTATATTTCACCTATATTCAATTTTAGTCGGTTAAATGTGGGAAAACATTTATCAGAACTGATCAGAAATCAATAGCGCAGAAAAACAAACAAACACACATTCTTCTTCAAATCTATACATTTTTTAAAATTTTATTAACAAATTCTATGATTTGAAATCCAACAGTAGCAACACTTTTCGAAATAAAGCATTTTTATCTCCAACGCGCGAGACTGTTGCCACTTGGAAAAATGAGTGCGAAAATTAGTGTTTTCAGAGTTTTTAATTAATACCTCGACTGAATAAAGTAGTACGAAGATGAGAACAGTCGAAATGGCTTCCCGCCGGTTTTTGGAATCGGGAGTAATGTATTTAATATTTGGCAATGCTATTTTTATTTCGTTGTAAAATTAGAAAATTTTAATGAAGAAACTCTAGGATTTGTAAGCGAGCAGTGGCAATGCTTCTCAAAATAAAGCAGATTTTTATCGCCAGCATGTGAGATTGTTGCCAGTAGGCAAAATGAGGACGAAAATTAGCGTTTTTAGAGTTTTTAATAAATATCTCTATTTTTTTCTTTTTTTTTTTTTTTTTTTTTTTTTTTTTTTTTTTTTTTTTTTTTGAAAAAAGTGGATATCTACCTTTTCTAGCCCACTGAAAAAAATGGTAAAAAGTTTGCTGACGATAGCTATAGTAGTGACTGAGTTACCTGCGAACAAACACACAAACATTCTTCTTTAATATAGTATATATAGATTACACAGACATTCTTCTTTATATAGAACTATATATAATTATTATTGGGAATTCTTATAAACGTTAATTTTTATTTTATGATTGTCATGCAAATTCGTTTCAGTTATTAGCAATTACAAGGAAACGATTCTTATTTGTATCTTTTTCAAAGTTTCTCTACATAAAATGGTGTAACTGAAGACTCGTACATTAACTGAAGTCTTGTTTTCGTTTAAAATTGCTGAATAGGTTTGACAGTAATAATGTTGTCACTCTCTTATGAGGCTGTTGATTTAATCACGATTTGTAAGCGCTTTTCTTCTTCTGTTTCCCTTCCAGCTCAACTGATTTTAAGCCTGTCTTAGGGTAATCCGATTACATTACAGTTTGCTTAGAAGGTGACAATAAATCCTTCACTGCTTGATTGCACTTTAAAGTCGAAATTGTAAATGGTCTTTTAGAGAGAAAACTGAACAGTTGTAGGAAAATTAATTAAATCGCCTTTTCAGAAAACTTCGTGACTTTTCCCAATTCAGTTGGACAGCTCTCTGGGTACGTGATGAGCGAGGAACCTATTAAGCGAGAATTCCAATCAGCAGACGGACACAAAGTATTTTTCATTACTGATATTTACGACGGCTGCTTTGTCATGGAGTAATTTTAAAGGATATCGTCCAATGCATTAGGTTTTAGAAAGCTTACGTGAGTTTTGCGTTTCATATTACCAAGGTGTTAAACCGAAAGTCGGAGAAAACTTTAAACTTTTTTCTTCAAAAAACTTTGAACTCTTCATTAGAAGCGCTTTGTTGGTTGCTTTTACTAGCAAAAAGTGTTACAATAATTTTTATTCTTCTTAAGCCACTGCTTTGTAGCTTAACAATTTGTTCTCATTTCTTTCCAAAGTAATTTAGAGGAAAAGCACTTATTTCTTCCTTTAAATAACACCTGCAGTATTATAGTGATTAAAATTTGTAATGGAAAGTAATTTGTTAGCGTAAAGAAGCTGCAACCTAGAAGGACTATCAGTTTCAAAATGGCATTTTGTAACGTTTCATTATAAAAAGTGAATCACCTTTTAAATTGTTGCCACCAAATATCATCGACCTATATTATAGTTACCAAAATTAAATAAAGGAAAATGCCCATGAATGTAGGCATGTTGTTTCTCGCATTGTGAAAAAATGAGGACACCTAGGGCCATCAAATTTTGAATAATGTAATCCTCCACCCGAACATGGGTACCTGGAAACCCGAAATTTGAATTTCGGATTTGTTTTATTATCTATTTCATATTTTGTAAAACTTTAACGAATTTTTGATTAACAAATTCAGCGATTTTAAAGCGCCCAATGGCAATACTGTACGAAAAAAAAACAATTTTATCTCCAACGAGCGAGATTGTATATCGGAAATTCTAAAGCTATAACGTTTTTATATATTTTGTGGTATTGTTGTTGAATTGAATTTAATGGAATTTAAGTGCGAAGAACACGATATTTAATAAATAAAGGTAACGCACAAAACGTTAAAAATGTCCCTTTGGGCGCAATATAAAATCTGAAAGCCTTCGGACTTTTTTTTAATTCAAGTCGAAAAATAATGGTAGAAACTTTAGAAATATAAACTCTTCCTACGAGGTAACATAATTTTCTTTTAATTGGATATACGTTAAATAAATGCATTAATATATCTCTATATCTCCCTTTGTTAAATTTACAACTTTACAGAAATTAAGGGATCTGAATGGAAAACTATTTGTTATTTTAAAAATCTGTAATATTTAATGATAAAATAATTAATGTAAATATTGTAACAATCTAAATGCAGTCTGCTACAATAATCAAAACCGTAAAATAAAAAAATGCTGTCTTTAGATAATGCAATTAATCCGATAGTTAAAGTAATAACTTGAAGATACATAATCAATTTTAAAAATTAAAACAGTAAACTGAAATAAAATATTATAGAAACTGAAAAGTAAATTTAATTTAATTAATTCAAATTCCATTAATGTTTTTTATGATAGGGAAAAACGGAATATTTCTTGCCCGTTAACCGCAGGTAAAAACTATATGTTTTAATTTGTTTCAAGTAG
The DNA here is from genome assembly GCA_000611955.2 of Stegodyphus mimosarum. Lineage (NCBI taxonomy): Eukaryota > Metazoa > Arthropoda > Arachnida > Araneae > Eresidae > Stegodyphus > Stegodyphus mimosarum. The sequence continues at coordinate 154,844 of KK119745.1, read as the reverse complement.
AAATTTTTCATTCTTTAATACTGATTTAAAAAATGCATTTACAGTATTGCTCCCTAAATTAAAGTTAACAAATGATACATGTGCACTGCAAAATCATTAAAATTTCAATGCCAAAAAATAGCTTTAAAATATGAACATTGGAGGTGATTATAGCTGTAGATGAGCCATGCAAATGATTAAAGGTTTTCAGTTCAGCAAAATATTGCACTTTCACTCTATGCTAATTTTCACTCTAAGATTTATCAAAGAATTACTGCTGAGTAATACAGTAAAGTTTAGAAGTGTTAAAATCCTATGAGATTGCAGAAATCGGTTTTCGTTCGGCAGTATGATACTTTTGAGTTCTTCCCTGTGCCTAAGTTATCGTAAAAGCCTAAGTTGTCGGAAAGGAGCAAAATTCTTAAACTCAGAGATGGAGGTTTAGTATTCCGGCTATTTGCTATGTGTTACCCGAAATAAAAGTTATTAGAGAAGTTAAATAAGAAGAACCAGCGTGATATTTGTAAATTTTGCAGGCCTGGTTTCGATGGTTTAAGTACAGAAACACCTTCCTCAGTTGTCTAAGTGAACGAGATAAGATAAGATAAAAATGGCTGATCTGAATTTAAGCTACTGGCGCCATCTATTGATGAAACAAGAAAACTAAAACATATTCTCCTTAAAGGCTGAATGTAAAGATGGATTGGAATTAGAGTGGTTAACTAGAATAAAAAGATTTTTTTAAAATCAGAAACGCCTCTAGAAATTCTAATTCACCGATGGACGATCTTTTTTGAATAATATTGCCTGCAGAAAACTTGAAAGTGTGATTTACAGACCAACAGTGTTGGACAATAGAGGATTTCTGTATTTTCTTTTCCCTAACATATGTCTTATGTTCTTTAATGAGAAATACTTCAATGCTGTCTTAGTCTGACCAATGTAAATTAAACCACCTTGGCAAGGAACCCTTTAAATTCTGATTCTTGTTGTTTGAGGTCTCCAGTAATCATTATTTTGAGTGCTATTTTAGCCATTTTGTTTAATTAATACGAATTCCATGCTATAAATTTTGCATGCATTTTCACTCTAAGATTTATCAAAGTCATAAGACATTCAATAGTATTATCTTATTTAGTATATTTTTAGAATTAAACAAACTTCTTTATGGTATTTCCGTTATCGATAATGAAACAATTTTCAGTTTTCGCTGTTTAATTGAAGATTAAATTATCAGAATTTTCATTTAAATCAGTTAATGTATTAAATCATATTTTTAAGATCCCAAACACTTAATCACAAAATTTAATTTTGGCGCTAATCTGGATAAATAATTCACCAAATATCGCGGAAGAACCAAGTTGAACCCTGAATATCAACTCACCATCCACCTAGCAATAAGACCGCTCAACACTTGTACTTCATTCTTGGTCCAAATCTCCACCGATGGACTTAGCAGCATCCGCGTTTTTTTGGTTTTTAATTCTCTGTTTATTGTGAGTACGAGCTAATTTCTCTTAAAATGTCTTCCACGAAGGCATTTCTTTCTCTATAGCAGACAGCCGTTAGAAAGCAGGTAACTCTTGTGAACTTTGCCGTAATAATTTAACGAAACCTGTACTCCGAGTAATTAACTTACATCACAAAATGTATACTGAAAGAGAAGCGATAAGGATATGCAACCTAATTACGTCATTTACAAAAATAAAATTTTAAAACAGGAACAAATATTTTATCATTCATTTTTACAGCATGAATCTTTAATTAAATATATTCCCGTGAATTTTCAGAAATTTATATAATGAACAATTTTAACTTTCGTATGCGTTTTAGCATACCCAAACAAACGTACATTCTTAAAAATCAGCATCCACATAGCACATGATGTCGAAATAAACAGACATTTCACAGTCATGTGTTTCAACCTGTTAGGCTAATAAATAACTTGTTTTCACTGCAAAATTCGAATTTACCTCTAAAGTAACAAAGGAAAAAGATTTGCTTTTGAAAATGGACGACTTACTCTTTAAAGTTACTGACTCAGTTGTAATGCTTTTAATTGGAAAGAAAGATCAAAGATTAAATTGAAAAACATTTACACTCACTTCCAAAAGTTAAGCACGAAGATATAAAATGCAAAATAATCAACAAATACTGCTTTGATTGACACAAAATTCAGCAG
>KK119745.1:112459-147226 GCA_000611955.2 Stegodyphus mimosarum | reverse complement strand
TATAAAGTCCCGGACCCATTTTGATGTTTAATAACTCATAAAATAATGAAGATATAAACAAACTTATGGCATTTATTGATGGAACAACTTATATATTTTCCTTTTCAGTTTGAATATCTTTACTTTTGTAAATATCGTTTGCGCGTGTGGTTAATTTCAGATAATTTCATTTTCCAGTCTAAATTGTACTTTTCTTAATATCGTCTGATTATTAATTGCATTTTTCTCGCTTTTGTTTTTGTCAACTATGGCAATGTTAAAAGGGATTCACCAAAGATTAATGTCTGGTGTGGGCTAATGCACGGCCGAGTCACTAGGCCTTTCTTTTTTACAGAAAAGACGGTCTCATCAGTCGTACACTTAGACATGTTGGAAAACTTCGTATTTCCACAACTAGAAGAGCTTCAGCCATATGTCTTTTTGCAATAAGATGGTGCACCACCTCATCGGGATACCATCGTTCGTAGTTCTTTGAATGACCATTTTACAAAAAGATGGATTGGGCGAGGAGGTCCAATTCCTTGGCCACCCAGATCAGCTGATATAACGCCGCTGGACTTTTTCCTTCGGGCATTTGTAAAGGACAACGTTTACTGGAGGAGAGTGTCGCACATTGATGACCTAAATCCAGAATTACAACCGCAATAGCCTCTGTGGATGCCGACATGCTTGCCGGTACCTGGCGTGAAATTGAATATCCACTTGATATTCTCCGTGCTACGAAGGGGGCACACGTGGAAGTTCATTGACAAGGGTCATGAAACTTTATGAGTCTATCTAACCATTTATGTTATTAATTTTAATCTATCTTTATTATCTTATGAGTTATTAAACATCAAAATGGGTCCGGGACTTTATAAACACCCTGTATAAACTTGTAAAAATAATACTCTTGTTTAAATTTTAAAAGGAAGAATTTTTATTTTAGATTTTAATTGTGGCTGATGATTTCAAGTTTGTTCACTTAACTAACACATAATAGGTCTTAATGAATACTCTTCTGAATTTAAAAGCAAAGTGACTTCCAGTTTCTGTCAGTCACTGTTTCGTATTTTTATTTAGTATCGGGAGAGGAGGGAGAGAAATTTGGGAAAATCCCATACTGTTGAGAAACTGGATAATTAAATTGTTTGGATTATAGAAACGTAAATGAGGGCTATTTGCCTAACGGAGGGATGCCTACATGTAAGACCCTTGTAAGAGAAAGTGGCTTGCATAAAAGTTACTTATAGCATATATAAAGACATTAGAAGTTTTCGAAACAAGGAAATAGAAGAAATGAGCAATGCCTTCGCCGGGACTTGGATCTCGGACCTCTCGAATACGCGCCGAGTGTGCTGACCACGAAGGCATGCTAAGAAGGCGGGAGAAATAGATAAACCTCGTAACCTCCCATACAGTCAACCCGTTCACCAGCAACTGTAACCGGGTAGAATTACTAGTTTTCAACAGTTTCATAGCTCGGGCAATGATGGTCAAAATGATTCGGAGTTTTGTTTTTAAATCCTTCAGTACTTGCAAGTTAAGCTATTCAAACCTTTCAAAAATTCGCCAGAAATACGCGATAGCATCAAATGTCGGCGAAATTTTTAATATGTAATATCTCAAGTTCTACTCAGTTATTTAAAGACTTCATCACCAAAAAAAATAGTTATCGGTGATAAAGTTAATGAAGTTATGTTATGTGTAACCATGATTACCTGCACAGAATAATATAATTATGCATCTAAATACATAATTATTTGAAAGACAGCAAAAATAAATTATGAGAAAAATGCACAAAGCAAAGCAAGACACAATAAACAAAAAGTTACAGTTACAGCTAATTTGCGTGTCCTTCGCTACTAGACTTGTGAAGTGTTTAGCGACTATTCGCTGGTCTTCTTACAGCTATAAAATGTAAGTCCAAAGAAGAGTTAAAATACCCTTTTAATTCACTCAAAGAAACCCTTCACTTGGGCTTAAAATAGAAAATAAGGAACAAATAATTCTAACTAGCTAAACTTCAGCCGAAGTTCTACAAAAATAACTAACCGAGTTGGTCTGTAACTAAACCTCATCGCCGAATACTAACAAGACAGACTTAAGACTACGACAATTCGTATAAAGATAGGCTTAAAGTAACGACTTCCGAAAGCTGAACCCGCTCTGATAAGAACTTCTGAGATCTTCTACGGAAGTGGCTGAACTCCCCAAGAAATATGGGTTCTATTTCATTTACGTAAAACACGATACTGAAATCTCATTTTGGCAGGGAGTTGCAGGTAGAAAACAAAAACTTAAAGGAAAGAGTTTCAAAATTAAAAATTACTTTTGAAAAATTAAAATAATTAATTAAAATAATTCCTACAAAATAATTAAAAGTAAGTGAAACAAAAGCAATAAAATATAAGCAAAAATATGCCTATACATTTTTAATGCTACATGTCACAATTTCAAAATAATAGTACAAGTCAAACATAGCCAGAGCTTTTGATCTAAATCAGGGTTTCCCAACGAGACTCGCTATTGTCACCTTGGGAGTCGATTAACATTTAAAAAGGGTCTGTGATGATTAAAGAGTCGAATGGAGTACGATAGCCGAATTACACATGGGTTGTCGATCAGCATAATGAAGATCTCAAAGATTACAAAAAAACTATTAATATTGCAAAATTAATAATTAATTGCTTATTGATATGGAGGTATATAGTAAGGAAGAAATTATAAAATAAGTATAAGGAAAAAAGACACAAAATATGTAAATTATTTTTTAAATAACTAGCAACAAAAAATTTAAAATATCTAGATATTTTAGCCAAAAATGGAATATAAAAATCGAAAACGCAGAAATACATGAAAAAAAAAATCTGAAAGCTTCCAGGTTTGGCACAAAGGGGCATTTTTTTAACGTTTTGTGGGTTACCTTTATTTATTAAATATCATGTTCTTCTCATTTAAACCATAAATATCAGTTCAATAGAAGCATTGCAAAATAATTTTAAATTAGCATATCTTTAGAATTTCCAATGCACAGTCTCGCGCAGTGAATATAAAAATATGTTTTTTTTGCACAGTGTTGCAATTAGTCGCTTTGAAATCGTTGAGTTTCTTAATAAAAAGTTCGTGAAAGTTTCACATTATATGAAAATAGATGGCTCTAGGCACCATTGTTTTATCACAAAGCGAGAAACATACATACATTTATGCAAATTCTTTATTATTTAATTTTTTTAAATATAATACAGGGCTCTAATATTTAGTGGCAACAATTCGCAAAGTAAACCAAAACAAAATGCCAAAACGAAATTAATAGTCCTTCATGGCAAATTTTTCCTTTGGACTGAAAACACGAAGAACGAAATTTGCTCAAATGATGTATTGCTATATACGAGCCATTTGCAAAATTTAAAAGAAGAGTTTAATGTTCGCTTCCAAGAAAATTTGAATCTTCTAGTATGGCTCATAAAACCGCTGGACTGCAATGCATTTGATCTGGCTATTATGATGCAGGAAGACTAGATTGTACTGAAGGAGTATATTCAAGCACAAAATTTAATCAAAATATACAAATATGCTAAGTTTGGAATTTGAAAGTTTTGAGAGAAAAATTCTAAAATAAAAGACGTTACCGCAAAAATATTATTGACTTTTCCATCTCCTCTGCTGGTGGAAGTAGACTTCAATTAAGTCAGTAAGGCATTAATCAAGTTTTGTAATCTTATTACAGAAAACAAGAAACAGACAGAATGTTTCTAATGAGGTGATTTAAGAATTAACTTAAAGAAGATGATTTATGCCAAATATTAAAAGCATTGGAACAAAAGATCAAGCGCATCTGTCATATGAATTAAAAACAAACTTGTTTGCAATTAGAATTTGTAATTTTTTTTCTTCAACTTCTTTATACTTCTAAACTTAATAAAAAAATCTGAAAACTTTCAGACTTTACATTCCGCCCAAAACGGACATTTTTAACGTTTTCTGTGTTACCTTTGCTTATTAACTGTCAAGTCCTTCGCACTTCAACCATAAAATTTAGTTCAAGAGCAATATCGCAAAATAATTTTAAAATGAGCATATCTTTAGAATTTCCGATACACAGTCTCGCCCGCTGGAGATAAAAATGTTTTTTTCCCGTATAGTGTTACCATTGCTCACTTTGAAATCCTTGAGTTTGTTAATCAAAAATTCATTAAAGGGTTACAAGATATGAAATCGATAATAAAATAAATTCCAAATTAGGGCTTCCAGATGTCCATATTCGATTGAAAATTACGTTATTCAAAATTTGATGGTTTTAGGTAGCGTTGTTTTATCACAATGAGAGAAACATATATATATTTATGCAGATTCTTCATCATTAAGTTTCTTAAAATATAATGCAGGGCTCTAATGTTTGGTGGCAGCGATTTAAAAAGTGATTCTCTGATTATGGTGCAGGAATACACAATGCCAAAATGAAGTTAATAGTTCTTCTGGGGAAATTGCCCCTTTGGACTAATAATCAAACAAAAGGTTTAATGCACCATTTTTTCAAAAACTTTGTTCATATTCCCAGTGCAATTGTTATCTTTAAACTATTTATATACAATTATTTGTTCTATGATAACCCTGTATATTCTCAGGAAAAATATGATGATATAGATGAAGAAAACCACTCTTTTAAAAAGGGGTTGATGCAAGAAACGTTTATGAATCCCTGATCTTGATCAATGAATTCCGACGGAGGAAAAGGAAAGCAAGAAAGCAATTTGTAACAGCGTTGCTTTCGTACGCTGTATGGCCTCACAAGATCTATTTTGTTTAATCTCGATTGATTGAACTTTCAATAAATTTGACTTAATAGAAGGGAAAATAAAATAACTGTGTAATATTTCTTTAATGTAAAATATTTGTCCTCTGTTTACAAGTATTTTCAATTGTACATCTAATTTTATAATCAAAATAGTTTAAGTAGCAACTGTAAACCTGTTATTAACTGAAACAATTGTTTTTTACTCCGCATATCACCAGTAAGACTAAATTACATTTCGCGTTTCGGCAGGACGCTATTAAAAATCACCTGGCGTACCTAGATCCCATCCATGTATGACTACCCTTCTAGATCAATGTGATGCCAGTCACCCTTTACCAGATGTCGCTTTATCCATTGTCAAGAGTAGAGGATAATAAATCTATCACCTTCACTCGGAGGAGAGAGTATTACGCAAATTCCTAACTACAAAGGCTTAGCCTTTGGTAAACTAATACAAATTACTGAGCAATTAATTTGGAATTTATCGCGTCTAAATTCCCGGACTTACCGATCGTCAACGTCCGTTCCTAAATTAATTAAATTAAGAAGTAGTGTTCCTATTTAAATACTTTCCTTTTGCTGTTTTAATCTGTCTCAGCATTTTGCTGTAATTGAGAGACTCCTGTGTGCTGAAAACAGTTCAAGAGTAAAGATATTTGTGCTTGAGAAAGTAAATTATTTTTTGTCATTTTTCATGCTATTTAATTAAGTGCATATAGCAAAAGCAATATTTTATCTCGAGACACTAATTGCAAAGAATTTCATTAGATGTGACAGTTTCCTCATAATTAAATGTTTCTTAATGAAGCTACACAGATTACACTTCTTTTTTCATTTGATTTAGGAAAGATATTAAATTAAGGTTCCATAATGAAGCGGAATTAAGTTCACATCCATCTCAGAATTTTGTATTGGTTAAAATGTGGTAATGTTGCTTTGTAAAGGAAAATTTCATTATTCGAAGTAGTTGCAATAATGTAAAAGTTCATCCTTATAGAATGTGCAACATGCTTATTGAAAGTGTGGATTAAAACATTATTCATTTCTCTTCGATTTAGCATTTCATAGCTCAATTCCGGATAAATTCTCATATTTTGTAAGATTATATGATTTTATCAGATAGTGCAATCCCTATTTTCTTATTTATTATTTAGTAGAAATTTTATGGCAGCAGCTAAAAGTACGTATTGGCTTATAAATGTGAACATTACGAGAATAAAAATTCACATAAAAGACATATATATTACATATATATGCTTTGACTTTCTCTTCAGATAACAATGCACCCAGGTAAGCCTGGTGGAATACATAAGATCACCAAACAAACAAGATGGTCGCCAATTTAAGGGCCTGCAAGTAAAGGACAGGCAATCGATTATTCGAGTTTTAGGGAACTGAAGGTAAGAAAACGTTTAGAATCCATGCAAAGTTGAAGAAACATAACTGAAAATGGTTCGCTATTGCTTTAGTGGGCATGTGAAACTTATCAAGACATCCCTTAGCAAGGGATTTAGTACAAGAATGAGATAAAGAAGGTGAGTTGCAAGTGGTTAAGCAAAGGAAAAGAGATCTCTTCTTCTACAATCCAGACTTTGCTCAAAAGATGACGCATCATTTTTTAATTTTATGGAGATTACAATACATAATCATAACATTTCTTCAGAACTAAGTTTTCACGTTCTATTAGTAATATAGTAGAACCTCTTAGGCGGAAACAACGAGACCTCACTGATTCCCTATGAAACTCTTTCTTTGGATAAATGAATACTATGCCTAGAATTTACCAATTCCTATTTTGTGATGCCATCTGCAGAAATTGCAGCATGCGAATTCCGTTGGCCGTGTTTTTCAATCTATCAACCGCAAATAAATAAATAATATCGAAATTCGTACAGAATATTTTTAATTAAAACACATAGTTTTACATTTCTACAAAACAAGTTAAACAACAACCATCGTAATCACACCGTAAAAGTTACGAATTTCTAACTAGGATAACATGTAACTTCGAATGTCTTCCTGCTTACGAGAATGTCACTGGAGTTTAAAAATTCCATGTGTTTACAATGAACCTTCATAAAATCATGTGCTACATGAATTAACTTTGCTCGTCAAATCTTACTAATGCCTGCAATCCTTGTTCACCTTCTTTTTTTCATAACTTTCTTGGGCTGAGTGTTGTATTCATCTTTATCCTTCCTTTCGCCCTCGTTATCATCATCTTTCTGTTTTCCTAAGTGCATGTTCGTTTATTTCGTAGTTATCTTGAGAAAATGCGATGGGATCAGAATTGTCTATATGCACCCAAGCCTGAATTTTTTCTTCCTTCACAATAACCTTTCCCGAACACGCAGTTAAATCCAAAATGTTGGCCATTGGTACTGGATCAGTTTTAAAACAATGAAAATCTTTGTTACTCAACTCACCATCCACGAACATGATCATAGACTACAGTTTACGCCAACAGCGACGTTAAGCAATGTTCTTTACATCTTTGCAGGTAAGAGAGAAAGTAAATGTTGGAGTCTTTCAACACGAATTATTTCTAAAAATGGTGGTTACAACCTTGAAATTTCACACATTGTGAAGACTGTGGGAAGTCATATAGTAGTGAAGTTGCACAGGCATGCGACACGGATTTTCTTGCGAGAATGATGCCACATGGTTAGTCATTTGATACATTTTTAACTCACATACTGATCAATTTCGAATTTCTACAAAAGTACCAATATTTTGATATCGCCGGTTAACTGGGTGTACTTTAAGACAAATTTCACAGCGCATAATTAGTTTGCTTTTTGACGCTTCTCTGTACCACAGTTGTTTAATTAATAACCTATACACTCTAACTTATCTTGTAATGATCTACTTTTGTTAATTTCGAAGTCAAACAACAAAAATCAGACTTACACACTTGTTTAAATCACACTTTGTTACACACTTGCAAATTTTCACACTTGTTTCGATGATTTTTACCGAACCATCAGCCTCAGCTGCCACAGCGCAAATGAACGAGATAGGATATAGCAATAAAATAAGATAAGAATGGCTGGACAGGAGTTAAGTTACTGGTGCCATCTATTGATGATACAAGAAAACTGAAACATAATTTCTTTAAAGGCTGAAGGTAATGATGGATTGGAAGCTACTTTTCTTTTCATCTATTATTGATACAATACGCTGCAAAGATGAAAATCTAACATGAATTAATACTTCTTAATTACGTCAGAAAGCTGGTTCTATCAACAATTCACATACTTTTCTAAGCATGTTTTTAGGCGTAATTAGACAGATACAATATATAATTTTTAGATATTTTCTCCTTCAGATACATTAATCCGAATTATCAAATGTTACGTTTTGACTATGCGACGTTGTTTAAACCGAAGAATATTCTAAGCAAATTATTTATAAGTTGCGAAATAAAATCATGTGCTTACTAAAACAATAATTTATCATACGATTGTTAAAAAGAAAAATTAAATGTATTGACAATTATTTTTATAGGAAGAGTACATACGATATCACAGCGAAAGAACAGACAGTTGAAGAGACAAGAGAAAATTAATCGTTGATATATCAGACATCACTTACTTATCTAAACATGATTCATTAGAACATAGATAGCTTCTTTCTGCATTGCATATTTATTGCAGTTCCTTATAATATAAATGTGAATTATTACAGAATTAAGTGTGTAAAAATAGTTTTTAACCAATTATTTAACAGTGTGTTTTAATAAAATGTTCTTTGGAGTTTTTTCACAGCATTCTCATAGCATTATGTTTGGCTGTATTTAATTTTCTGAACATATAAAAATCGAATCATTCTGCTCTAAACATTTCACGCATGAAACTTCCAAGTTCTCTAAAAGTTAGAACTGACTGATATCTTTGAATAGCTCGCACGGATCAGTTGGATTATTCTATGGTGAAACCTTGCTTTCGTTAGAAAGCATTAGCTTATTTTAAGCGCTCAGGGAGTTCCGAAAGGTCGTTGATTTACTCAAAATAAAAAAAAAAAGATTTATCAGCATCTGTCTATGAGAGGATACTTTTCGCAAGGTATTTTTAATGGAAGTATTCTAAATGCTTTCAATATCTGCATGTATTCTATCTTGAAATTTAATTAAAATAGTTTCGTAAAAACTAGATCCAATTAAGGATTAGCTTTGTCTGCTGTTGCGGTTTATATTTTAACATTTATATTCCTGGCCCATAGACTCTGCAGAATTTCTAACGGATCATTTGAAATTCTTCAGCGAAGTGCACACACATGTCATTATCGATTTCCCACAATCACATAAAATGCAGATGGCGGAAATGAGTCCAAGATAGTTTTGAATAGTCCGAAACCTTGGATAACTGCTCCTGCAAGAATAACAGCATAAACGGGGATCATATTCAAAGCTCTCCCTAGAAGAATTGAAAGGTGTTAATTTGAAAGGCTCTTTTCCATCATTGTTATTATATAATTTAGCCACCGAAATGTCATTGACCTGGAAGTTTTCTGGAGAATAATAATGTTTTCATTGCTAAGAATTTCGAGCTGTACTTTCCATGCACTACTGGACAGAAGCCTTGCAAGCTGGATATTTCTCAAAACTGCACTGTATTTCAGGTTATACGTACCCTGGTTCAATGTCTAGGACCAAATTTAATTATAGTCTTGCTGAAAAAAAAATAACATTAAATGGAGCTGTTTTAATGCCACATAAATTGTCTCGATTTATTGGGTTGTGATCAAAGATACACAGCTTTAGTATTTTTCTAACAAAATAGGAAACTTTTAAAATTAAAACGTCAAACAGGGGAATTCGCAAATCAATTAATTAAATAAATAAATATAGGAAAAAATTAAATAAATAAATAAATGATTTTCGAATCTAGGGTTGCAAAGTCATTAGGTTATTTAGAAACATGAGATGGGAAAAATGAGCAATGACCACTCCGGACCTCGAACTACGGATCTCTTGAACACGCGTCGAGCGTGCTTACCACTACACCACGAAGGCATGCCAAAAAGGAGAGGAGAACTACCTTATAGAGTAAGCAAATAAGCTAATGCAGTAATATAGTAGAAAAAGTTGAAAGCATTAGTCTCAATATGGTCTTCCTTGAATCTTTGTCTTCTATCCATAACAACAATATTATAGATACTAAACTTTATTTCAAATGCACCTTATTAACGTTATCATCGAGGCTTTGAATAACTGACTTTCGAAGTTTTTTCGACAGCATGTTAATACTTTAAGGATCTATGTGACATCTACGTAAGTGTCTTGATTGATAGCATAACAGATTATTTATTTGATAGCATAACAGATTATTTATTAAGATTATTTTCCATTAATAAACTCGGCCTTTAGAATATTTCTTAAAAATAGTATCTTAAAGGAATTAATGATGTATTTATCCAATAATATGTTTGACTTCAAAGCCGTTGTAGGAGTTCTTATACCTACAGGTTGTCAAAATAGTTTTCAAATGTGCTTAATTTATTTTTGTGCGTTAGATAGCACGTGTAGAGTTAATATATTTAAACCTCTCTCTCCTGCTGTGATCCGGTATCGTTTTGTGCTTATCAACTTCTACTTTCTCGTTTGTCAAAACACATTATATCTTATCCCCAAATAATCATCACTTTAGCGCTCAAGAGATGGAGAATCTTTAAATACCTACGTTTTGTCAACAGTTTTCGTTCAAAATCTTTCATAAACATTATTTCGCACGTAATCTCTAATACTTGTAAATTTCGCAAATATTTGAATCTGTTTTGTAAACACGAAAATTACAAATCCCTAGACAGAATGTTGGCAGATGTCAGCTTGAAATTTCTGAACTTGGAAAATTGAATCATCGTTTTAGATAAAAATAAAGACCCATTTTTTAGCCATAAAAACCCACTTTTTAATGAAAGTAGCAGCGAGGAAAAATTTAATAATAAGATAGTATTTTTTGGTGATAACGCCTCCATTCAGGGGTTAAAATCAAATCTGTATCTGTTTTTCCATTCAATCAAGGTGCATCAGTTCAACCTGAGTAAATATTGAAACTATACTACAGAGGGTCCGAGAAGTTTGCGGGGCCCTTGGTTAAAGTATTAGAGGGAAAACTGTCAGTGAATTTGAGTTGTAGCATTGGCAAAACTACTTTCATGTTTGCATAATATTTGTTGACGAATAAGTGAATGCACATTCTTATTTACACATATTGCAAATAAAATTTACTCATGTGAATGCACATTCTTATTTACACATATTGCAAATATGTTGCTCATTTGCAAAGAAAGGAAAACGTAGACTGTGCGCAGATATACCAGGACGGGAACCAGATTATTTTTCTCTTCAGATGCAGGATTTGCTTAATGAATAATTTCAAGCAGCTGGATTGGGCAGGATTTCCTAACATCTCCATTTAAATGTATCCCATGAAGCTCGAACCAGGTAATTCATTGAAGGCAATAATCAGTTGACCTTTTTTCATCGGTAAAGAACAAAAGAAGAATTATTGAGTAAAAGTGTGAAGAAAACCCTTCGAAAGATAAGCTCTCAGATGCTCCACAAGATGTCAAAGAGGACGTGGAGACGAATATGTCTTCATTTGAAATGCACAATATGATGTAACATGTGGATGTGATGTGCGCAGCATGATGGAACATATACACATATGTGGATACATAGTTCATGTATGCAACTATGTATCAAATATAGCAAATATTTAACTATAGTATGTGCTAAATAAATAAACTAAAATTACATCGACATTCTTCTCTGTGATATTCATACCAAGTATACGCGGCTTGAACACTTAGTGTAATGACTCTTACATAGCCATAGCACCCTCTCTCGTTTAATTTACTATCAATTAAAAGTGTCTGGATGTTTTATTGAAAAAAAATAACTTTTGTTTCATGTGAAAAACAAATGGAATGAAAGAGTGGAAATGGAACATAAAATGTTTCGAAATGCTCGGAACGAAGATTATATAGAATTTCGAAGTATTATCATATTGAACTCATTAGTAATTAAATATAGTATATAATATAGTACATAAGAAAGAAATAATTTAAGTTGTAAGGTTTTAGTTAAACTAACGAAGTTTTATTTTAATTTGCCATTTTTCTATCCCTTCTCATTTCAACTTCCCGTTAGAATAAGCGCGCGTTTCAGCTTTATGCTAATTTGAATTGGAGCCAAGTTCTATTTAAACGAAAGGTAGAAACCTCTCAGTGTGAGAGAGCTTTTAGTCGCAGACCACTGTTACTCTATTCGACGTTCGCCTGATTAGCTAGTATTTAAATTCTAAGCCGTAGCGCTGTTACGTTATTACTTATTGAAGTAATTCAAAGTGCGTCAGTATTAGTTAAATTTTGCTACGCGCCATTTAGTTTAGAGGCCAAACTCGCGTTCATAGCTCTGTGAGCAACGACGATTTAATTTTTAATTAGCTTTAGTTTAAATTAATTTGATTGTTCAGTTTAGACCCAAGTGGCTGTCATTATTTTCTGTATCCCTCCCGAGTTGGGAAGTGACAGTACATAATTGTGGTTTAATCAAAGAGGATTTTAAATCTCTCTGAAGTGTAGTTCTTCTACCACTTATTCACAATGTTCTACCGCAGAACATAGCTGCATTCAGCTCCTTGTTCAAGATCAGGACTTCACGTTTCACGAAGATGTTTGCCAAGAATATGCACCGAACACTCAGTCCTAACAAAGTATATGATAATATAACTGCTTTTACAAATTTGCACATTTTTGCCAATATTTATGCAAGTGTGCATTTTGTGTATATTTTGACCTTTCTAGACATGATTATTCTTTCAGTTGTTATCGAAAGATTTCCACGAATACTTTCAGCAAATTTCAAAAGCAAACATCTTTCACTTTAAAACAATTATGTTAAATATATGATTTACGTCAGAAATAGAGTTCACATGCTATGCAAGGAAACGGAATAAAATATTTTAGAACACCATAAAACATTTCCGGAATAGAAAACCCTTTGAATTTAAAAACAATGTATGTGTCGTCACGAGTTGCTCAACTTGTTTACCGTTCGTTTAGTTAACACTTACTTTCGAAGTTAAGATGTCAAATTAAATGGAAGGATGAAAGATTTGACAGCGATACGTAAATCTTCATTAGCAATAAAATAACTCGTACTATCAAAGTTTTAAAAAAGAGAATTCTCAATAAATTTCCTTTAATGATAAACCCGGTATCTTTCGATTTGGCTGCTGTTACCAAAAAGATCAGTAATTTTTCATTTATTTCTATATACGTAAATTCTTCTATGCATAGAATTATGATCAATTATAATTAAAAGTTGAATAACGGCATAATTGTTTTAAATTGCACGGTTTTAGTTTTGCAAGGGTAATTATATGAATTTAGAAAATCAAACTGAATGTACAGTTACATAGTGAACAAATGATAGATGCAGCAAAGTATATATATATTTGTCTTTATTATAAGCAAAATAGCTTTATTTGTTGAAAAATTAATGTTTTTTCTCTTATGTCCTGCCCCACCAGTAGTTGAATGGTTAAGACTGCTGAATACCAGGAGTTTGGTTTGGGTTCGATCCCAAGGAAATGGATTGGCTGCATAATCCGTTTTCGGGTTTTCTTATGAGTAATAAGAATATAACCGAGTTTATCTGAGAATGCCCTCTACAACAACACCCCTTGCCCTTGGCAGATAGACGTCGTGGGCCTCGCCTTATTCAAATAATCTAACCTGACCTATACATAATATCCATATTGCCCTGGGCTGTATTAGTGTTAGCAGAGGCCGATAGTTAGTTCGAAACTAACGGTAAGGATTCGATGTCATTTCAAGGTTTTCCATATATCTGAGATTAGCTGGGATAGCTTGGGATTTGCAGTTGCGATCGGTGCTGTGTCAGAATTCGAAAAACTGTCTCAGCATTTAAATGAGGATGATTGTACTTCTAGTTAAACAGTTTTTCCGCTAAATGCATCAGCTCCGGAATAAAGCATATTTTCAACCATAAGTAATATTTGATCCCCAGAAGCAGATCAATTATAAGTATTAACAGTAATACTTTTCATATCAACTTTCAACTCCCATTCAGGCTTGCATGATGTCATAAGACAGGCTTTCCATTCATATCGAACCTCACATTGTTCAAATGTCAGTCTAATGAAGAAGAATGAAATACTCGAGAAAAAATATGCAAATTTTTACTGTATGATCTTACCTTTTTCTCCAAATCTTTTAAACATTTACATGTAAGGACTAAATTAATATTTAAGAGTGCATAAATTGTGATGGTTAATTCTACTGTCTAATGTTCGACAGAATCATTTTGCTTCATTGCAAATAAATCGCCTTTAGTTATCTTATTAAAATGGTTTATTCTTCACTTCAACCGTTTGAGATTTTTCCTTCTTCAAAAGTTTTAAATTTCTAAATATATTCGAAATTCTAATTAAATATTCTAGGGAGTATCAGTGAAATATTTAAATTTTTGGATACAAAACATCATCGAAAATACATGAGACTCTCTTAAAGGTTTCAAATAAGAAGCCTTGATTATGCTTGTTTTCCCAATGATTATTTAATTTATTAAACGTAGATACAGATATGAAGTATATAACTGTTCTCTTAAGAGCCTCATATCTATTTTAAACCGTACAAATTACTACAAGCGAACTAAAGCGCTACAATACAAGCCCTCTAATATGTATGAAATGATTTACACTTATTCTTTAGGTATCAGTTTGATCGATAATTTTATGGCAAAAAAGTATTATGTTCCGATTTTCTTAGTTCCTTATAAGCGTTTTAGATTTTAGGTATTAGCTGGTTAAAAAAGGAATCATAATTCTGAAGTACGCTGAAAATGACTCTCTTCTGACTCATAATAGAACATTGGTAATAATTTTAATTTTTCTCAAATGGCATGATATTTCAGGTGTATGTACTTAAATCACACTGAACGTCTTGTTTTAAATTCGAATGTAAGGTAGACTCCCCAGTGAACAAATGTATAAAACCATTAAATACTAGTACCTCGACCGGGTTCCAGTGCTTACACATGGACTGCCTGGATGGACATTTCCGTGGTTTACTTTATGAGTAATATGAATACAAGCCAGTTTACCTCAAAATTTCCATAAGAGCACCTTCACGTTTGGGCAGATGGTCCTCACATGCTTTGCCATGTCTCATGAAAACAATTAACTACGAGGCAAATAACATTTTTTTAACTCCAATCGTTATTAGGGAACCATTTTTTAACTAACATATTGTGAGTTAATGGAATTAGTGGTGCAAATGAAAAGCGGAAAAATAGTGAGCTCTAGATACTAGAATCAAACATTTAGGGATCTTTGTTTCTGTTTGTCTTTTATCTTAGCCACACTTTACAAAAAGCATTAGATTTATAAAAACTTTTGGAGGTGCCTGCTATTTTCAGATCGCGTGTAAGGTATTTCTCCCGCCTTCGTCGCAAGCCTTCTTGGTGTAGTGGTCAGCAAGTACGAGAGATCCGTGGTTCGATTCCCTGCGAAGGTGTTGCTCATTTTTCATTCTTCTGCTTCCAAAAAAATTCCTAATGACTCTACACTGGCGCCCGAATTAAAAAGGACCACCGGGATGCCTATAAGCAATCTGTACCGTGCCACGCGCATAAGGAAAAATTTGTACTTGTGATTGGACATACTTTCCGATGGCATCCTTTTGTCTTGGCGTAACGACGTTTAGAAGGGATTCTTACGGTTTTGTTTTCGATGAATGACGCACATGAGTAAACTGAAGAGGGAAAATTATCGTTTGTTTTGTTTGTGACGAAAAAAATTAGTTGCAGCGTTCTGCAGATGGTTTCGTGTTTCACGGAATTGTAAAATCTTTTAAAGATATTGTTATATCAGAAACAATTAATTAACTGAGTTCATGAATTCAGTGCACAAATCAAAACACGACGATCTCGATCCAGCCATAAAGGCATTTTGCGCTAATAATTATACTATTATTGCAATTTTGTTGCATTCTCTTCCTTTCACATTGCAGAAAATACTTCCTTTGCAAATGTTATGTTATTTCCATGTCATTTCTAATATCCTATTGCCTTGAATTTAATAATTTAAAATAATTTTTTCTTCTTCAGACTGATTAGAAATCTTGCTATATTCTCTTGATAATATACTGTGTACTATGTTAGCTCCCAACGTTCTATGTTACCCAAGGAGAAATAATATTTTTTATCTGCAGGGAGGGAACACTACATTTTTTATGTTAAATTCACCACACTACAGTGAATCTCATAGCAACAAAAACACAACGCACATATTAATCTTTTCGGTATTGCTATCAAAATGTAAACAAACGGTGTAGAGGTATATACCCTTGAGCCCAAGCAAAGTCAAGGCGTTTCTGAACGTAGAGCTAATGATGATATCGAAAGCCATATCCAATCACGAGAACGGATTTTCGCTTTGTGCGTGGCGCGGTACAGAATACTTATATGCCACCGGGATTTGGCGATTGGGTCCCCACAACCCCAGTCGCCCTTTAAAAGGGGGAGTATGTAAGGTATTTCTCCCGCCTTCTTCGCATCCTTCGTCGTGTTCGTATTCTAGAGGTCCGTGGATCGAGTCACGGTGAACGCGTTGCTCATTTTTCATGTCTCCTGCTTCGAAATAACCTAATATCTCTACACGCGGATTTCGCTTCTGGACCAAAAGAGAGCTTTTTACAAAGCTGGAGAACCGTTCTTGCTGCGTTTGGGCTTACAACAGCCATACAAGCCACAAGAAAATCATGGATCCTTTCACAGTTTCCGCTTTACAACACAACTGGACTTTCTTAAAAATAAATAACATTTTTAATGTATCAAACTTCTTTGTAATGTCTATTGTTCTCAGTTCACAGATTTATTGTCTTAGCATAATAGAAAATATTACCACTAGAGGCAAATATTTGTAGCAAGGTTCCTGTTCAAGCGACCCTATGAAATATATTTCGTTATGAAATACGTGTGCAAGTTACAGGCTTCCATAAAATAACACAGCGGTATTTTTTTTTAAGAATTAGCCTTTGCCATTTTAAAAAAATTCATTTTAAATATGAGATTTGATGTATTATATGTTGAATCTCTGAAAGTCTTTTTCTTAAAATAATAGGCATTGTTTCAGGTATTTAACCAAAATCCTTTTAAATGAAAAAACCTTTTAAATTTAATTTTTTAAAACTTTTTTAACTTTTTGAGACTATAATAAAAAGCTCCTCGAGATGTCATTCTGAAGTTGCAGTTTATTTATTTTGCCTATTAGTCCAAAGGGGCAATTAGCCCAGAAGGACTATTAATTTCGTTGATTCAATATAAATGTCTTTTCACTTTTCAATTGTTGCCACCAAATATTAGAGCTCTGTATTATATTTAAAGAAATTAAATAATGAAGAATCTGCATAAATGTATATATGTTTCTCGCACTGTGATAAAAAGGCAGTACCCAAAGCCATCAAATTTTGAATAACGTACGTTTCCACCCGAATATGGGCATCTGGAAGCCCAAATTTGGAATTTATTTCATTATTTATTTCATATTTTGCAAAACTTGTTTTTTTCAAACATTTAGAATTTAACTGACTTACATTTAGAATTTAACTGATTTAACTTACTGAGTTTATTAAACAAAAACTAAATTTTTGTTTAATAAACTCAGTAATTTCAAAGCGAATAATGGCAACATTCGCTTTGGAATTATTTGCCATTACGCACCCCTAACTACAAAGTGAGTCATGGCAAGGGAAAAAATTATCTCCAGCACGCGAGACTGTGTATCGGAAATTCGAAAGACATGCTCATTTTAAAATTATTTTGCGTTATTGCTGTTGAAATGAATTTTATAGTTTACGTGTACTTAGTAAATAAAGGTAACACATAAAACGTTAAAAATATGTCCCTTTGGGCGTAATGTAATGTTTTTCTTTTGAACGTTTTTTTAAATATTTTTTTAATTAATTTATTTTGAGCCAAACAATTGTTGAAAAATCAGTTACTGTTTCGCTGAGAACATGCCAGAAACCAGAATATGCATTATGAATTACATGCGTCATGAAAATATACATTGTTGGGGGAAGCCAGGTTAAAATAAAATACTATAAATGCCAGGAAAAACTGGCTTGCGCTAAATTACTTATTTATTAATACGTTTCACTTCTATGACCCACATTGCTTAATTTGCTAAGAGTGTAGCTACGCAGATATCACTCAAAAGGCAATCAGCTTCGGATAATTTCTACTTAAACTGATGAATGATATCCCAAGCATTTTCTCCTTTGAGCACGAATGGCGAGCGTACGTGATACAACCACACGCGCCATGCGTCAATGGCACGGCAAGGATCTAATTTTGTACCCTTACTATTCAGTTCATGTGCGACAAGAGTACAAAACTGGAGGTTGATAAGCGTAGGATTCGCTGACTAGTATGGAAATTAATCAAACAATTTACTCGCTTACCAGCTCAAATTTCTGAATAGCTTGGAAATTCGGCTGAATGAAGAAGCGATCTGGCAATTTATCCTCGTTTGGATTCTGACTCCCATTTGAATTACTAAATTTGAAATTAAATTGCGTTTCGAAACAATGATTAAATAGTTCTAGAATACAATTTTGTAACTAAGTGCGTTTTCCTGGACCAGAATAACTGAGGAGGTGTATGTATTACGTCTTATGCTTTCCCCAACAGAAATCATTTATATATATAATCTCGGTTTTCGGAGCTTTCATGTATTTTCCTGTGGGCATAGATAAAGTTAAGATCAATGATTTTACTTTATTTGAACCAGTTTTATTTCATTCTGTGTTTTGGATATAAAGAACATTCATTTCCTCTGTGATATATTGATTTTCTTTACTATTCTCCAATGAATTCTATGCATTTCCATCAGTTGAAAAAATAAGAAAAAAGTGAAAATGCGTCATGTCGTGACATGGATTTCAAACAATATAGAATAAATTTATGTAATCCGACTTTTTGCAAAGACTGATGAATCGTTTGATTTTTGATTTTCGTCAGAAATTGGGATTCCAAAATAACAAAAATCATTTTATACTGAATTTTGTTTTCCAGCCGATTTGAAATATGTCGACACTGCATTTACATTTACTATACTCAACAGCAATTTTAATATTTGCTTTGCTTTCAACTTGATTGTCTTGTTAATCCTTTGCCGAACAAAGAATTAAATGCAAACCAGCATTTGGGACAGTCGTCAATACTTCTAATGATATTTAACAATTAAACAATTTTGGGTCGCCAGCGTGTTGTGAATTTCAGAGAGGAAACTCAAACGATCATTAAAAACAACTCCGCTGATTATCAGTTCCGTTGCCTGGATATGACTCGGACATTGTGACTGCAAATCAGCATCCCATGCTCTGCACACACGCAAAGGAAATGATCTTTAGTAATTTTAGTACTTTTTAGTACCCGAATTAGTAAATATGTAAATGACCTTTAGTAAATGGACTCATGATAAAGTATGGATTACCTCCCATGTTGATTCTTCCCAGCTGGGCATTAGTGGCAACGAGACTGCGGACTCTTTGGCAAAGGTCGCTGCATTAGAGATTTCCCAGTCAGACATCCTTTGCGCCTACAGTAAGGCGTTCTTCGAGTGTAAGAAATCACTTAAGGATCTCTGACGTGTCCCTGTAGCAAATGACTGATACTGTAGTGTTCGCCCTGTTGGTGCCCTACTTTTTGGGAACCATAGAAGCAAACAGACTTGTATATCACGTTTTGCCAGTGAACACTTGAAGAGTCTCTCCTATAAACAAGCACAGAAAGTTTTTAAGATCTGCACCAACTGTAATGCTGCTCAGACATCACCTGATCATATTTTATTTTGTCTTGATTTTACTTTGGACGAGGTTTTTTTTCGAAATCTCTTCTTTTTTTGTAGATCTTTCAGAGGTATCTGAACTCATGGAATTCATCTAAAAATGTTGAACTTCGGGGATTAGAAACAACAAACTTTAATACGTAATGTGCGAGTAATTTAAAAGTTAATTTTTACCATAATTCAGAATTTATTTGCTCAATTTCATTCATAAGCAGAAGAAAAATAATATGATATGATTAAACTTTAAATGCAGCTCAAAACACATTTTTTCAGTTTATTCCTGAAGACATTTAAATTTACTTATAATACTGTTGTGTGCGTACGGAATAGTAATAGACTGAAT
Organism: Stegodyphus mimosarum; assembly: GCA_000611955.2. Classification (NCBI taxonomy): domain Eukaryota; kingdom Metazoa; phylum Arthropoda; class Arachnida; order Araneae; family Eresidae; genus Stegodyphus; species Stegodyphus mimosarum. The sequence goes on along the minus strand of KK119745.1, from coordinate 127,224 downwards.
GCACAAATGGGATAAAAGATTAATAAATTTTATTCTTATCATAAGAAATATAACAGAACGCTGGTATTTTCCTCAAAGATATTCGTACAAGTGTTCACAATATCACGCAATATAATAAGTAGTTACACTTCAAGCTACTGAAAACGCTTAAATACAACGCAATGCAAAGAGAAAGCTAATACTATCTCACGGTGAACTCGCAACAATAATAACAGCAACTAACTAAACAACTGAGCTGGGATGCTCTCTCTCTGGCCTTTTATAGCTTTCAGTCGATCGCGGGAAATTGCTAGTGATTACTGCTTCTCGAGATTTCTGGAAAGCAACACGAGGACGTAATTACGGTTACAGCTAACACAGTAGTCAATTACATTTATTCAATGTTAATTGCTAACTGCATGTGCTGCCGTATTTTTACTTTTCCAGCCTAGCTTCTTTCTCTTGAGATTTGTCACGCGCTGCATTGTACGAGAAAATACAACAATTTTACTACTAAAATTATCTATCTAAATACAAAATTCATAACAATATGTACAACGCTATTTGCATACGGCATATTTACTTATCAGACCTTATTACAACATATTTGAGGGAGATAACATTGTGTTGTTAATAGTTTTAAATAAGAAAAATTCAAAGCGTTGCTCTTATCTTCGTGAAAGCAGTAAATGTTGTAATTCGTAGTCAAAGGACATTAGAATTGCATCTAAACTTCGTTGGCTAACACCCTGGTTGGAGGCCAACTCGACCGGTGACAATTAGCGAAGAAGAATAAGTGGTGGAAATTTCACTCTGTTGCTGTCTTAAAACACAGTTCTTGGGAATATCTGTTCCAGTTCCCACTCCTTTTCTTTCGGTCAAGCACTTCAGTTTCCATGTCAAGCACTACATATCTTGCTATGTTTACCAGCGTAACAGCAATGCTTTGATAAAGAATGGACTGAGATTCGATGGGTTGCAATCAATGATTAATTTTTGCTTTATTTGTGCTAATTATTGTGTTCAATTTCTTCATCTATTTACTATATTATAACATGTGTGTTTACATAGAAAAAGCAATGCATGTCTTAATATCCATCAAATAATCCATCGCAGAATCGTGATTGAAATCTAATGTATGAAAGAAAAAAAATTATTCAGACTGCTATTACTTTACGCAAAGTAATACATTTAGCAAGCATACATTTTATTAAGTATTTAAAAATTTTACATAGGTTCAGTATAAAACATGGCATATAGAAAAATAGCTTTCTTAACTGGAATAGTAGGAAGGGGAAGAGGTGTGCTGTCAAAATTACTTGAAACATATTAATTAAAATCAGACAGACATCTACAAATGCAATAACCGTTGCTTATTAATAACTCACGTGTTTATTAAGTTCAAATTTCCAGGAACCAAAACAAATACATATTAATCAATAAAAAAACCGCAATCCCCCGCTTATTAAATTCAGCTTGGCTTCAGAGCCAGGATATTCTATTTATACCTACCAAAGCCTTTCGTAATTCATACATTTAACGTATTGTGGACTGTGACTTTAACAGACAGATGCTTAGAATAAATCGGGCTCAATAAAATGGGTTTGACTGATATTTTCCTATTCCCTCTGATTTTTAAATTTGTGAGACTCTAGTTCCAGAGTTCTTTGTCCGTACTTGCTTCAGAGAGGAAGAATTGCCTTATCTTAAGGTTAACAAAATCAGTTCTGTAGAATGATTGCAAATTACTGAGGGTTTCTACTCGAATGCCAGCTGATAGGAGGTGAAATAAAGTAAGCGCAACTTCTCTGTATCTACTCTTTTAAGGTTTCCACGATTAAATTCTGCGCTTGAGGTAAACAAGTTGTGTTCATCGCAGAGTTATTGCAAAGTTCATGAAATGCTTCTAAGCATAACCATGTTTTAAGAGTCTTTGAATGGAAAAGAAGAGGTAACTACGGACTAAGAGAAAAGCAATCAAAACATTGATAATATTTGTAATAATGAAGTGCCAGATCGACTAAACAGGCAAAGGACAATCTTTCTGGTTAGAATGCGAAATTTTGAAATTTGAATAAATCTTTGGAAGAAGCAAAAGAAGAATTTTCTTATGAACATTTATTATGTATGTTTACTTGTGACCTCTCAAAACGTCAACCGAAAGGACTTAAGCCTAATAATAAAGGATAAACTGTTAAAAGACGTAAATGCTTTTGGTAACTGCAATCAGAGAAAATCAACGTTTAAACTGGGAGTTTCCCAAACTTTACGTGAGCATTTAATTATAGTTAATGAACTAATAAAATATGCAACTATCTCAAGGAAGCACAGAATTGACAGAAAATTGAGAGACGCTAAAATTGCTTTTGGGACAACTGATATAAAAACTGACTGTGTTAAAAAGAACTGCATAAATTAGCAGCGAAAGTTATAAAGAAAAAAGTGTCATCCTCAATCGAGAAGATCAGCTTCTAAGAGAAATTTTGGAAGAGGCACTGATCAAAACCGTTACCAGCAGTTTTATGAAATGGAAAAACTGTTGCTGAACAATATGAAACAAACGCAGATAAAATAGTTGTCTCTAAAAGATAAAATTTCATCAAAAATGTAATTATAAAAAGACTTTTTACAAAAAAAAATTAATTAATTTCAAATGTAAGTAAATTGTTTAATTTTAGTATTAATTTTTAATTCTTATTTCAAGATTAATTAATTAATTATTATTTTAAATAATTGTGAACTTTGAATAATAATAATATTTTGAATATTTGTTCTTTTTAATTATTATTTCTCTTGAAAGTTTTTAAATTTGTTACCATATTTTGCAGTACACAAATCACCGTTCATAAAACTCACCCGCTTAATAAACTCAAATACGCTTGGGACGGAAGTGATTTTAGTAAGTGGTAGGTACTGTACTGCTAAAAATATACAAATACAGTTTTCGAATGCTTATCTTTAAGTTAATTTGTTTAACTTCAGAATAGAGAGATAGAAACAGCTTTGAGAAAACGCGTTTTTCATTTTCAACAACCATTTTGACTGTGTGAGTATAGTACTTATATAACTGCGAAATGAAGCAAACGATCTATAAAATCTCCTACCCTAAAAAAAAATAAAAGCAGGCAAACAAATAATTGACCCACTGTAAGGTAGGATTTTATAATTTATCAAACACTGATTACAACCCTGGTATTTATTCTCCTTGTGAAAATTTAATAAACATGAAAATTTCAATTATTTAATTCAAATTTCGAACATTCAGGAATAGATATGAAACATGCGTATATTTTGAAAATTTTTAATAGGACTTTTCCTTCCTACAGCAAAACTCAAACAGCCATGGCATTTCTAAATATAAAGGCGGCTAGACAGTAAATAAATTCAATTTTGCCTTGGTGATATTTTCCAGACGTTCACATATGTATCAAAGACTTGCATTTATTTTACAGTTTTCCTGAATGGTGCTTTGATTTATGTTCAAGTGAACGTCTTTGATCGTCAAAGTACTTTCAATTCTAACAGAATCGATAACATTTTTAAAGGAGAAGAACAAACTGAAGCACTCAAAAGAAAGTAATTTATGTTTCTCCTCCTGGTTAGAACTGAATGAAATATAGCTATCATACAGCATTTTCAAATCCAGATAACGGTTAAATATTTATTCTGACCACTGCTGAATTCAGATCAACTGTTTTATGATATTTTACCTGCTGCTTTTAAGATGTGCTACCCATCTCAAAACTATTAGGAGAAATTGATGGTATTTAAGCATATTGTAACATCTGCAAAAAATATTCTTTCACTGATAGTCAAGAATACCACGTTCATGTCATGTAGGAAGTTGCTGTGAATCCAAACAAAATCAGATCCTTCATGCTTTTTCCAAATTAATACAAAACATTTCTTTATTAGTGTAAAATCAAAATACATCTTTTAAATGAGTAATACATTTATTAATGATGTTATATATTGAAAGTAGTGGTAATAAGTTTTATTACAATATATACAGTTTCTGTTATAAATAATATTCATTTTGAAATGATGTTCAAAATTAAGAGGAAAGTTGCATCTAACTGACTATTTTCAGAATTGCTGGTTAGATTTTTAATTGAATTTGGTATAGACGTAAGTTAATATAGTACAAAAGTATAACATACTACCACTCGTGGAACACCTACGTAACTTACAAGGGGAGCAATGGTGTAAAAAGTCTAAAACATAGTTTACTTGATCAAATAAAAATAAAATAAAATGAAATAAAAATCTGAAATCTTTGAAATTTTGTCCAAAGGGGCGTTTATTTTATTTACACAAGCAAACACATTTGAGAGTGTTTGGGCTAACGCCCTTTTTGGGCTGTAATATTTAAAAACAGTATATCTTTAGAATTTCAATTCACAGGCTCCCGCGCTAGAGATAAAAATGTTTTATTCCGTACCGTGTTGTATTGCCATTGCTCGCTTTGAAATCTTTCGAGTTTTTTTGGTTAAAAATTTGTTAACGTTTTACAAAATATGAAATAGGTAATAAAACAAATTCGAAATTCAAATTCAGGCTTCCAAGTGCCCATGTTCAAGTGGAGGACAACATTATTCAAAATTTACTGTGTCTAGGTATCGTTGCTTTTCTCACAATGCGAGAAACCTACATATATTCATGCAGATACTTCATTATTTAATTTCTTTAAATATAATATAGATCAATTCTGTTTTGATTTACGAAGTAATTCAACGCTTTTAGTGATTCGACGCAAAATGCCGTTTTGGACTAATAAGCCCTTCTAGGCTAACGCCACTTTGGTCTAAGAAAAGAGAGAGAGATTAACAGGAGATATGGCCCCCTCTAACAATCAAGCAGCTTTCTGAAAACTGTGTTGCCCCAAAGAGTGGGACCGACTACCATAGGTCTACTGTCCTGAAAATTTCTAGAAGTATTCAGATGAATTCCAGTTTTCCTTCCAGGAACATCGCAGACGCGTTCGTGCATCTCGTTAACATCCGCATTTTCTAGAAAATCATCCACCATATTAGCAATATTTAAGCGAGAGTTTCCAATTGAGATAAACTGAGAGTCAACTGCGCTCTTGAAAAGCTGAACAAGATCTAAGATCGCTGCTTTAACTTTTCAGCAGTCACAAAATATCTTTTCAAGACTTGAAGTCTAACATGATACCCGATTAGTTTATCAAACCTTGGCTGCCACGCTTCCGCTTCACTTTCTCGGACGCTGGAGGATAGATAAGGGTCCCTCGTTCTTTTCAGATGACGGTACATTAACAGATATGCTCACAGCATTTTAATTAGGAAACGGCAATAATTTGCTAATAAACTGTTCACACAATGCCTTTAAGACAAAAGTCTACTTACGAAATGTTCATAACATTATTGAAAATTGTTTGCTGTACCCCTGTCTATGAATCCTAATAATTGGAGAGCAATCCTCATTGAAAGAGAGCATACCTATGTCAAATTTAAAACATTGGAACTGAATAGATATTTTCATGTATTTTACTTTTTCAGAAGCTAAGAAAAGCGGGAAAAATTCTTCATAATATTTTTCATCTTAAGAAGAGGGACCTGCGTCTGGTCGCCCTCAAAGTCGATAGAGTTATTCAAAATCTAAACCAAACTAAAGTTACGCTCTTTATTTAATTTAAATGATTGATTAAAACGAAACCAAGCTTTTTGGTGACTTAATCCTGTACTTAGCGACATTTCTCTGACGCTTGACAGTTTTTACAATTTGACTTTATTTGGCAACTTTACTTCATTTTAAAAATTTGTCTTATAATGTTTGGATCAATTTAGCTGAACTGTTGATGGCAATAAGCAAATTATTTTCCATGTTTTCGTATATAAAAACGGACAGGTCTTTCGCAATCCTATAAAAATATCCGATTGCCATTATTTACATCGATAACATTCAGTGACGCCTATTGTAGTTATAGGCACTTGAGTTTGCGCTTCTTCCAGTCTCCCAATGATTCCACCTTATTCAGTAATCTAAATATTAATGGTTAATCAGTTTAAATGTCTGCTTTTGAATTTCACCAAATTTGGGGGAGGGTGATCTACAAAAGTCACGGAGAGATGCGAGCGAATTGGCATGGATATTTGCACTTTTCCATTTACTACTAAGGATTTATACTTTTTTAACCATAATTTTTGCATTTCGTTCAATACGTTTCAATAAAACTGACAAAATATATAAATTCTCTTTATTTTGAACAGCTGTGTAGATTGAAATACTATTTTGTATCTTTTTTCTTGTTATTTGTTCAAACAATGAAGACAGCTTTATTAGTTGGTATCAAAATACATTTTCAATTTTCGTTATTATACGAATAAGGATGACCATTAGGAGAATTGTGAAGTATATTATGGGTTCAGACTTTGATGTAGAGGTCATGGTTTTCACAAAGACACAAAGTCGAGTTGAACACAAGGCGGTAAGTAACAGTTTCATTTCACAAGTGCAGCAACTCATCGATAATGAAGCAAAATTTGCACTAAAATTTTATAACGACCATAGTCAATTTTTATTGACCGTCGGCCTTGGATTTAAGCCTTAGATTGAAGAATTTGTCTGTGAAAAAAAGCTACATGTTACAGCAAGATTCTGCACTAACATATAAGTCAAGGAAAACTCAATAGTGGCTGGATGATAACGTTATTGACCACGTAACACTTGACTCTAGCTTCCAAATTCCCTTGACTGCAATTGTTGACTTTTTTGTGTATGCATCCGGTGAAAAGAACACTAATAAAATTGTAGGTAACATTAAAGGTGACAGATAAGTAACAGAAACTGACTGACTCTTCAAGATTTGTCGCCTGAAGCTGTAAAAGAAACTTGTTCTTGCCTCTGACGTCTTCTGGAGCTTGTTATTTATGCTAAAGGTGGTATCATTAAGTAAACTTCATCTACAAATCGTCACACTGATGTTTGTTTTCTAGAAAGTTCAATAAACATTTAAAATTAGAAATTTTAGAGGTGTGTTTCATTAATGTATTCTTTGTGACAACTCTGCTTGTCCACCTTGATTCTGATATTTAAAACTCTGAATTTTGCTCTTCTGTAAATAGCATGTTTGAAAACGGTTACATTGCTAAACATCGCTTGAACGACTGATTGTCTACCTGTAGTTCCAGCTTCAAGAAATATTTCAATAAGTTAGACTCAAGAAATCTTTCCAAACAACAAATCTATCCACACAAAGCGCTGTAGAACAAATATATTAAACTTAACATCTTACCATTCAGGTTCTCGCCTGCTCCTAACCTAAGATTTCTCCCGTCCTTTCGCTAGCATCTTGTCAGATTAAAATAGTTTAGTCCGAAATACAGTCAAAGCTAATTTTATTTATTACCAAACTGCTTAAAGAGTTAAAACATTAATTTTGTGCCAAAAGCTTATCACGACTAAACATGTCGTGCCTGAAAACTTACCTTACTTTAATTCAGCTCTTAAATTAGATGCTACTAATCATTCCAGAGATAGTTACACGTGCAGGCTTCCTGCAGTGCTCTTTATAAACAGCTGTATTTCATACTAAGCCGTATGCGAAACATATTCATAAAACGCAAGAGCTCTTGGATATTTATAACAGCTATTCATAAAATTACAAATGATAAAAAGAATAATGTACTTACAAACCATCATTTTCTTCTGTGAAAATCTGTAACCCTGGAAGTGAAAGACAATGCATACGTGAAATGCATTTAGAAAAGCCTTATTCCATCGCTACTACCTTTCGAGAAATTCATACAGTGAATCAGACTAAATTTAGGATATTTCTGTAAAAGCTAGATTACCGATTACAGGTTATTGCACAAAAGTAAAATTACACAATTTTAATAATTATCACATTGTGTGAAGCGTAATGTATAGTTAAGACTTACTTCTTTGTTTGCAACGCTGTTGAATTTAGTCAGAAAATTTTAATTAATTTTGTGCCAAAACAATTTGTAAAAACAATTTGATAAATTTTCCAAGATAAATTTAAGAAATTGCTCTTTTAAAAACCTGGATTCTTAATTATAAATCTTGATTTAAAATGAAAATTAGATATTTTTATTGATTACCAGTAAGTAAATTGTATGTAGTATTTAAAACTCACGTTAACTAATTTTAAGCAACAATCTAAATAACTGGGCGTGCAATTAACGTATTAAGATACAGAATTATGTAAATCACATTCATTACATGCAAATTTAAACTGCGAAAGCCAAAACCTTCTACTAAATAGAAATTAAAAGAACAAAAACAATGCTTATATTGACAAACAAGTACATGATAGCAACAAAAGAAGAATTTATGTATTTACTTTAAAAGGTTGCTCTGAAATTAAATTCGTAGGAACACAGAGGAATTTTAGATTTCCTCATTTACATACTCCGGAAATGTAAGAAAATTACATGAAACACGCATAATACATTTATTAAGTTTCTAAAACACCTTTTTATCTAGCAAATTTTCCATCTTCCGAACATCGACCTTCTGGATACAGGAAGTAATAAACAGAATTGAATTATAATAAATGGCTAAAACAATAAAGTTCTTTCCTCGTTGCTTATAAGCTGCTTTCCATATTAAAGCGACAAAAATGCATGTAGAAGAAAACAAACTGCTTCTTGTTGGCTTTTCAAAATAACATGGGGTAAGAAAACCCATTTCTGCTTATTTTATTTAGTTTATACCTTAAAACTAAATTGCTAATATTTTATTCGGGAATGCCTTAGATTTAAATACTTAGGTTTCTAAAGAATTTCTTTATCTTTCACAAGGCTAAAATAAAATGAAAATGATATAAAGTAAATAAGAACACCTGTAATGTTATTACAATCTAAATTTCAACATAGTGAGTCTTCATGATGACCATCTTGCTAAAAGAATACTTCTGGGATCAATATTTTAGAACAGAAAAATGTATTCAATATCACCACGTTTCTCTGAAGCAACCTCCTCTACAGAAGACCAAATGATCCTTACTGGCCATCTTAGAGAGATTTAATTTCAGAGCATTACATGATGAAGTTCTTGCAAGCAAATATTTCTGTTCCGTTTTAGAATGTCGTATACGTGCTTATGGTATATAATAAAAAAGATATATCCATGCATTTGTGAAATTGACTAATTTTTAACAATTTGAGGAAAAACAATTGGTGAGTGTTTCAATAAAACATCATTGACAACACTGACTGTTTTTAAATGTTTCCGGATTAACTAGCTAAACGATCTCAGTGGTATAAAAATGCATTTGAAACAGCAACAGCATTCAAGATATTTAGAAGCTGAATGTTGAAACTGAAAGTGAAAAAAGGGAGGCAATAGTTGAAAGGAAAGTTTAAAAGCCATTGCTACGGAAATAGAGCCACTATTAGACAAGAATCAAATCCTGCTAAATAATCCTCTATAGAACACTATAGAACTATTTTCAACACAAATAGAAAACGAATTGCAAAATTCGAACATCAATCCCTCTCCATGATCTATTGAATTATTTGAATTTTGGCAAAGCTCAGAAAGGGTAGACGGCTAAATGGAATCCTGGAGGACTGTGTTATGCCAACGTTCAGCAGTCATACCGCTCGGCTGCTGGTGAACTCCCCATGGTGAGTTTTATTTACTAAAATGTTCCAAAATAATATATAACGCCAATGAAATTCAACTAGATTTTCTGACCTGTAAACATTTAATTTTTTTATGAATTTTGCATATTTTTCTATATGAAGTAAATTTTACAGCTGCAAATTGGTAATAAACTGCATGATCTGCAAGGTGCGTCTGAAAAGTTTGGTGAATGGTTTTATACACTAAAAGCCGCGCCAGTTTGGATGAGATCTCGCGCATACGCGTTGAGAGACATGTCATCAAGCGTTCCCTAACTTGCAGATCACCGAAGTGAAGCAGTGGTGCATATTGTGACTAAGGTAACGGAGCCAGTACGAGAACTCATGCTTCTGCAAAATGGAGCAGTGCGTTAATATGAAATTTTATTAAGGAAAGCGTTGACGGAGACTCATGAAATATTGATTCAAGCGTATGGTGTTGATGCAATGAGTAAAAGGTATGCGTGTGATTGGTTTAATCGCTTTAGTCGCATTTGGGTCGCCCGTCAACAACTGTCCCAGAGAGTATCGAACGACTTTGGATGTTTGCGGATGAACAGCAGCTGTCTTTGAGAATGACAGCAGGAAAGTTGGGGATAAGCAAAGGCAGTGTAAGCACTATTGTTTATGAACATTTGTGAAAGCAAATGTTTTCGGTCCGATTCGTAAATCACACGCTGACAGAAGAGCAGAAGCAAACTCGGATGGTAACATCTGGACATCTCATCGACATGTCTGACCTGAATTTGCAATTCTACTCTTCAACACCCTTCTTACTCTCCAGATTTGGCGCTGGCGAACTTCTTTCCCCCCGCATTAAATTAGCTGTTACGCTTCAAGACATTGTGGTGCTTCAGGCGATTTTACAAGAAGCGTTTGCTGAGAGTTTCCAACAGCTTTACAACCGATGCCAAAGTGCATTGTAACTAATGGTGACTACTTTGACGCCCAGTAAATGTATTTTGTTTATAACTCTTGTTTTTTTATTTTCTGAGCTCATTTCTCAAACTTTGCAGGCACACCTTGTATTTCATGGCTTACCGGCAGGCAAGGTGAAGGATTTATAGTGAATTTAATTGCGCTACTTCGATATTCATTACGCATATACTATTTACTTTGATTGGAACTTAACTATCATAAAAGACCAATATCTTACAGACTAAGTACACTATGTATAAAATCTGATTTTGGAAGCTGCATCTCAGAAAAACAATGTTCTTTTCGAACCACTAGGGAAATTATAGCAATAAGGAATCAAAAATATATCCTATTAAATACTCTTGCGGTGCAAAGATTAGCTATTACTTCATTACGCGGACGCTTTCATGTTCAAACCCGAACGACAATATATTTTATTTCCACTTATTTCTGGCTTCCAAAGCCTCTGCATTTTTAAATTTTATTATAATTATGTCCAATCTTGTTATGGTATTCTCCCTGGTGAGAGTATTATTACTTTTTCATCAGAAATTCCAACTTTGCGTTTCGGATTCAGTCAAGCATTAAAAAATAAATAAAAGTAGAATTTTCTTGCATTTTACTAGGAAATTAGTGTGGATCAAATTAGCCGAAAGAAGTAAATTAAAGTAGCTGTAATAGCATTGAATTTAATGCAAAAACCCTTTCTATCTAAAAATATCCAAACGCCTAGAAAAATTGGTCCATCATAAGAAAATTTGTCTAGATAAGGGCGGAGTCAAAAGTAAAGAAGTAAATAAAATTGGATATCAACAATTAGTTTATAAGTAAACACACGTCTAGAATATCATACATTAGTATGATATATAACAACATTAAGTACCAATTCAGAACTGCTATATGCGAGTCTCTTTCAACTGACATGAGCAACTGACATAAGCGTCAAATACCGTCCGTGTTTGTGATGCTGAATAATCTGTAATGGTCTGTGAATTCATGGACATTGTGAAATGACTGTAAACTGTGTCCTGATATGGCCTATACGCATTCGATTGATGACATATCGAAGATTTGGTACTCAAAGAAGGGATTAAAATATTATGTAGACATTCTCTGGAGATCTTGGTGTACGAAGTCACCAATGCAACAAGTCGCAAGTTGCCGCCATGATATCTTCTAGTCGTTAAATTGCTGCGATGGTTTAGACGACTGGATAATACAAGAAGATCCCTCAAGCAGTAACACAGGGTGTGAAGAACGCATTGCTCTTCCACAATGATGTGGGGTGAGCAGCTTTGTCTTTCTATACATACGCTTTCATCATCGGATATAGCGATACAGCGACAAAGGTGACCATTTAATACTATACCTATCCGGACTTATGTATTCCAAGCTAAGATACCAAAATGTTCTATTAGCTGTCGCAATAGACACTGGCAACAAAATCCAAGCCTGAAAAACTTCTGTCAGAAAGGGTATAGGATGATATCTCATACCTAGAATAACTGTGATGCTGGATGTGAATTGGATTGTAGGTGAAACTGCGAGAGTATTAGGGGCCGTTCCTACTGAGAATTATCTGAGCTATCGGAGACAATTGACATAGCCGACCCATCTTCAAAAGCAGTTTTCCCATAGGGCAACAAGTTTAAAAATCTGAGCTGCAAGCATAGCAGGGCTAGTTGACACATGGAACTGACCCCGTTAGCTCAGACAAACCCTAGTGGGAATGGCCCTTTAGGGTGGCATTGGTATTATTGACTATTCTCATTACAGCCCGATCCTGAAGAGAATTTGTCATGTTATACTTGCCGCTGCCCCCAGGATGTTTACTGACAATACGTTGAAATTGTAGAAATTTTTATTACCTATGTGCTTGAGTAAGGAGAATTAGCATGTTAAAAGTCAGGAGGATCTAATGACTGTTCTAAATATGGGAAGGTTTCTGACACATAACATAATCACCGATAAATTTTCCATAAAATCGTCTGCATTTGATGTAAAACAAGTCCTGAAAATTCTTAAGCCATATGAAATTTTAAAACGTTCTTATCGATCTGAACTTCAGTTACGAATTTACAAATAAATATCCTAATAAGAATGAATGAATGAAAAATGAAGGAATACTTTCCATTTTTTACGCTATCGTTAAGGCTATAATTCTTGTTTTGTTTCTTTGCAAGGCAATAATGCAAAATGCACAAAAAAAACTCTTATCGTTCATATCGTGATAAATATGTCTTACGCTTCAAAAATAATCAATACTCCTATCTCCAGGGAAAGATACGAAATTAGTGATTGAATAATTTCATCGAGATAAACAGCAATGATAATGGGAAACCCTAAAACTATCATATCTCTTTTTAGAGTGAAATATTTCTAGAATCGCAAAACACCTGGTAATATCACAAAATGACATTTCTATGACTACACGACATTTCTAAAGCGTGGCTAAGTTACTAATTTGCTTTTATGATGTTTAATAACAAATATTTAAATGCAATAATCTCTTCTGTGCAATACAATGTAATACGTAAAACATGTAATACAAATTTTTATAATCATTTACATCATTCTATATAACGTGCTATATGCTTTCTTGGATCCCACAGAAACAAAGTAATTTTTTTAAAATTATTTATGTCCGGGCAAAATCGATGAACACTTTCTGTCTAGATCATCCCTAATTTTGATGAAGAGCATTAAAATACTGAAGCAGGGATTTTTAAAACCAGGTTTGATTTATTGATAGTAAACTCCCTGAGAGTTCTGTATTTTCTAGATTTATAAGTAATTAATAATAATACAAATCAGTTACTTGATATATCCTTCACGAAAGTATCCATCTTGAACAGGTACGTAGTATATTTCAGATATAGTTCTGAAACCAGCTTGACTTTAATAAAATAGCTCACATTACACTATTTATTATTATTTTTAATGCTTTCTTGGCATCATGCAAATTTCAGAGCATATTTTGGCTGGATAAAAACATTAAAAACTTTAATGGTTAGTTACTTAGATAATCATATGAAATAAGAGAGTGATAAAAGGACAAAATTAATCTATTAGCTGACTTTTGATGTTTTCTAAAAGACACTAATTTCTTTTCCTTTTTACTTTACTAGCATGAAGACTGTTAAATTGCGTTGTCTCTCAGTCGCAATAACACACCTAATTAATGGAAATGTCGAAAACATTTCGTGAAACAGAGGTGCTTATTATTGTGTCATAGAAAGCAGCATTCAAATGACTGGCCTTTGCGTCAAAAAATTAACAACATGTTGTTTTTGTCGTGAGTTATCGCATGTGTCTGACAGTAACATTAGAACAAGCCCACGAAATTCATCCTGGCGAAGACAGTAAGACTGCGTTTGTCGTTGGCAAGAGCCTTGAGCTCCAGAGGTGACAGTACGGCTTTAAAAAGTCCCCCCCCCCAATTTTGATGAAGAGCACCCCGCGGGGATGGATACGAGGGTCTCTCACACCTCTTCCCCATACCACAACTTCTCGAGAGGACTTACAGCTCTACATAAAGTGAACCATGCTCCAAAAACACTATACATTTACAAACATTAAAGCCTTCTCCGGGTTTCGAACTCGCACCCTTCAGAACCGCAGTAGGCTCCCTAACCACTATAATGTCTGGGAGGGGGCATTAACAAGATGTCGTATGTCAGGTCGAATTTGGAGAAAATAATTAGAAAAACGGAATGTGACCACACGGAATGTAATATTTATTTCAATTTTAGCAAAACAGTTAAAGTCTATTTCCTTATTTCTACTTCATTGTACGAAGTAAAGGAAGTATTGTAATCGCGAAAATTTTCCGGTATCATATTTCAACAAAAATATCTATTTTGACCGCTATTGAATATAATTTAACGATGTCTTTGCGTGATATCTGTAGGTAAGGACAGAATAAAGAAGTCTTTTCCCCAAAACGAACTGCAAAAGGATTTAAAATGGATTTAGAAGAGATTTTTTCGTCAGCCTGTATGTATGTATCTCAGATAAATCAAAAACAAGTAGCCTCAGAACGTTGATATATCGTATAGAGACTGCTATAATATGTGGTTGTGCACTTGCTTTTTGGTTGCAATATATATATACTTTTATTAGCAAGTAAGAATGTACCATAGCTTCTACATTCTTACTTGCTAATAAAAGTATAATAAAATATTTGCAGCTAGATGCGCAATTTTTAAAACCTTGAAATACTATCGTTCAAGTTTTAACTTACTAAAGAAAATA
>KK119745.1:73999-101015 GCA_000611955.2 Stegodyphus mimosarum | reverse complement strand
AAGTGTTCTAAGATATTTAAAAAATTTTAAAGTAGGGAAAGAATGGAAAAAAATGTCATGCCAAATAAAATTAAGTGCGCAATAAACAACGGTAATTGACATAAATTCTATTACAGTAGACATGATTTTGGCAACGGTATATTATCGCCTTCTTCAGATGTAATTAGTTTTGCTTATCATAAAATAAAATCTGCGTCGTATAGTTTTGTTTGATTTTATTCGTTTTAACCAGGGATGTGGAGTCGGTAGGCAAAATGACCGACTCTGACTCCGGCTCTGACTCCTGAAATTTTAAAGACTCACACTCCGTCATGTATTATGTGAACATATACACATGTGTTACAGCTTATTTTTTACATATAAAAGAAGCAATAAATGCTGCTGAAAACAATTGATGGCACAGAAGATTACTTATATTAATTAACATTTATTATGCAATACAAAAACTTGCATTAGTAATTTCTAAGGAAGAGTATAGCTTCGGCAAGACCTTCTTTGATAAAGGACGGTTGATCCGATTTGATAAGGAAGGAAGAGCTTCCGTAAGAGGAAGAGCTGTTACTGTTAGGACTACTTCTTTTAACTTTTCAGGATAGATTTGTATAAGTTCTAAAACAGATGTCTTGCAAGAACGATCGCATAGATATCTTGTTTATACTTTTTTATTTTTATTTCTAAAGTCTGTTGGTTCTTCATTTCCATTCGTTTTTGCCGTAGCCTTTTCAATATTATCTAAATAATTCTCAAAATCTAATTCATCAATAGAAGAGGATGATGGAGGCTCCGCTGCAATGTCTGGTGTCTTGATTTGAATACTCCAGTTGTTCTAAGAATAATTTCATTCTTAGTCAAAGTTCATAGATGGCTTTCTTTGCCTTTCTAATTTGTTCCTCGTCCAACAAAATTCGATGTTTTAGATTTATATATATTGAACCGAACAAGGTCTCATTGTCTAACAAACTATTTTCTCTTTTCTTCATTGAGGAATTGATTCCTTCTGCAATAAGCCGCCCCATTTTAAAAAGAACAAACATGACGCTTTCCATTCTCGCAGAAACAATCACCCTGTTAATTCCTCAGATTGTAGCTTTTTTGTGGATATATACGGTGTAGATAGAAGAGTTTCCAATTCTGAAAGATCATTCCACAGTCTTTCTCTTAATGAAACATTGGAGTTATCTATATCTTCTAAAACGTTAACTCAAACTACCTCTATATCAGCAAACATATACTTCCCCATCGCGTTGCTTGATCAATAATTGCTCCTTTTCCTGCTGGCCTCCTAAGAATGGGATTACTTTGGGGAGTCTTTGTTGCTATTGCTTCTTGCCTGAATTTAACAATGAGATTTGTAGCATTGGTACCTGTAGCATTTGATGCATTTTTCAGCCATGAGTCCTTTTTCGTGTTGTGAATTATGCTACAATAATGCTATTTATGAGCTGAAGAAGTAACTAAATGAATCAGTTTAATGAATAATGGCAAATATCCGACCTCCTCCCTTACATTTATTTAAGAGTATGTGAATCAAATAGAAAATAACTAAATATTATTAATGTATATGGTCCACAAATAAAAATAATTGCTCAGTTTGTCATTAATTTTTTTTTAAATTCACTTTAATTTCATTTCAAATTGAAACTGTCCAACAAAAACTGCCTACCTCCGATTCTGACTCCACAGCCCTGATTTTAACTGTTGGTAAAGCGGCTAATAATAAACAATAGGAATCAAAACCTTATTCCTTTAATTAAGCTACAAAAAACTGATTATACTAGCGGATTTAATCCTAGTGTATGGTACACACGAAATTTCGCGACTTTTGGCAGCATTATTATGAGCAGTAAACGCGACATTTATGATGAGCAGTAAACGGGTCATTTTGGTGTTGGCGACAATTTTCAAAATCGCGCCAAGGCCGTACCGTATACTGATTTTACCTACTAGAGGGCCAGCTCTCCGGATCAACGGGCTGTCGCCAAAACAAAATTTCTACGTTGTATGTACACCTGAAAAGTAAATACACAAAAACCTTTCAGTAAATATAAAATCCATGTGTGGGGTTCCACCCTTTTATTTCACAGTTCAATGTGAGAAAACTTGTACACTAATAAGCGAATAATCGCTTGAATGTTTGAACAGAGAAAAGTTAAAAAGTTAATTATCCTTTATTTCTCAAAATGAGGATCAATACAGTCGGCTCCTATCTCAGAGGGTACAACAAAGCCTCCACCTGGGCTTGAACTCAAATTAATAAGAATAAAAACTTAATAAATGCTTAACTGAAAAATATAGCTGAAGCTATCAGGATTCTAAGTAATTGGTTCCTAAATCTCAATTAATCAGGCGAAGCTACAAGGACCTGAAGTACGGTCGAGGTTAGTAATAGCTTAGAGAGAGACGTAGCCCAAAGACAAACGCGCGTTAGTCAGAAACTCTTACTCTCTAACGAAGTCAGTGAAACCTCGACTTAAATACCACTCTTACTCATTTGCATTAAACGCTTTTCTGAAAATACATTCTGACAGGAAATTGTAAGCTGAAGCCAGAAGGAATAGGAAACGTGCATAAACTTAAAATAACTGTTATAAAATTATATTAAACCTTACACGTCCATATCTTCCAAGCAACAAACAATTCGTATTCGTAAATAATTTTTTATTGCCAAACCAGGAAAAACAACCTTTTGACACTTTAGGTATGCGTATCTGACGACATGAATTAAATTGAATGAAATATTACAGTTTTTCTCAATATCAATAAAAAATTAACTCAGCAATAACATGTGTCAATTATCCTAACCTTACACACAAAAAAAGGCCAATAGCAGATATTTATTTAAACAAGTTTAATAATTACTAGTGACTGTGCCATGTGCTTGTCACAGCAAAGTTTTTTAAAGGAATGTTTAATATTCGAGATTGATTTTCTAAGTTTTTTTCTATGTTCAGCTGAGATTTATATGTATTTTGTCTTCAAAGCAGCCACCGCAGAAAATCTGGTTTCACAAAGATAGGATGTTGGAAATGTTAATATATAAGGAATGCTTTTGTTTCCAGTGCGAAGATTCATCATCCACCCCTGTCCAAAATTCAAAGAGTAATTTATTACTAGATTGCCTTTTGATTTCGCCACTTGACTTGAAACCTCTGAAGATTTCTTCTTCTGCAATTCACAGCCGTTCTGCAGTATTTTGAAATGGATAAAATCGTTTAAGCTTATTAGATTTCATACTGTCTGCTGCCAATATTTTTGAACAAATAATACATAAGCGTCTTTCTCTTTCATTTAATTCAATACTAGTAAACCCAGAATTTAAGCATTATTAAGAATATTTTCTTAATTTAGGAACCAGGCTCTTCTGCGCAGTTGTTGATATTTTATTATTGTCTAATGTTCGCTTACGACTTCAAAATTATCCATAATTCTGTTTAAATCTACTGCCGTAAATATTTAATATCCCAAATCGGAATTAACGTGCAAATTACAAAATGCACATCCAAGATAGATTCGGTAGCGAAAGAAGGATCCACCCAACTGAGACTGACTGCAATCGAACGAGATGTAGTCTTTATACACATTTTGAGCAGACATTTGATAGGTTGCGCAGACGTCCACGAGAATACCGGATGTTATATAACAAATATTTAATTTAATCAAAATTATTTCACAATCTGTACCGATTTAAAAACTAGAAAGGAAAATTAACATAATACTTATTCTATTACTTAAAAGTAAGTTACTTAAAATATCTATTACTTAAAAGTAACATAGACTTTATAATTAAGGTCGTATTGTAGTTTTAGCGTCAAAGTGCATTATTATTGCATTTAATACATTGTTATTGTATGGGGCAGGGCACGATGAAAATTATGATTGAAAATTGGGTCGCAAATATTGAAAGTTTGAGAAGCACTGAATTATACATTTAATGAAATATAATTAGGAAGACAGGTGATAATAGCAGCTACAGCATAAATAAGTGTGAACATGAATACAGGAATATAAAATATCCCAAGTAATGTCATTTAATAAACTAAAATTTGAAAGTGGTGTTAAGAAATATCATTTCTGTGGCATCAAAAAAGGAAGAGTCGTAATGAAAGCTGTAACTTTTTACGCCAACAATGTGTGAACAATTCAGTGAAATAATTGCGGAAGCTTCACATCATAAAATTAAAGAAAAGAAAAGAAAAGAAAAAACCGCACAGAAGCGTTTGTTACGAATGCCACACCGCAACTTCAGAATTACGTCTAGCAGCGTGCTGCTCAAGGCCGTATCAACGAATCAATCTATTTACATCCCAGCTGTGACAAAAGCACCAGTTCGAAAACACTTCACGCAATAATGTTTAAAAATCAATGAAATGTTATCAGATGAATTTGTTATTTTAAAGTGAAATGTTGCCGAAATGTTTCACATTCATTCTGTTTACGGAAGAGTCAAAATTCAGTTTATAAATAAATTTCAAATGAAATCTCGTCTGAGCAGATTTGGTCCATCAACATTTATTAATACACTGTGAACGAGAAAAAATAAAAACAAGCTTATGAAGTGTATATACATAGATACAATTAAAGGTTTGCTTGTTTGTGCGCCTATGGCGGCTTCGTTACCATCCAAACAATGATTCCGTTCCCTTTATTATCATTTATTCTTTTATTATTCGTTATTTCTGTTTTTATCACTATCATTAATATTTTCATTATTATTTTTAAGTGGTCCACCAACGGCTGAGCGATGAGTGGCAAGTTCGCTGAACAGTGATAGTTCGCTCCGGCTTCATAGCCCCGCAAACGAGTTGGCTGTAAAGAATGTTCCGCGGTTTTTCTCATGTGTAGCTTAAATAGAAGCAAATATCCCTTAGAAAGTCCTCCGCGGAAATATCCCTCCTCTTAAACAGACAGCCCTCGACTGCTTTGCCATAATCCAATTCATGCCCTACTATTTTTAAGATTATTTCTGCCTCTGTTTTATTAATAACTATTATACTCTATGTAATATAATCCAAATACACCTTACATACATTTTCTTTTTCCGTTTTTAATTTTCGCTTATATAGTACGTATTAACTACAACCTAAGTACTTCCATTTGACGGAGCGTTCTCTAACGTTCTTTTACTCCTCAATGCACTAAACGGGATAAATAACTCATTTCTGGTCAAAATTTGATTTTAAGAATTTGGGGAGAAATGTTTATATGTAATTTTATGGTTTATATCTCTCAAGCTTTCTCAAAGATTAATAATATTCAAGGGACTGTAAAAGCCCTGCATTTATCAGCTTATATTCCTCACAAACCGCGCGAAAGAAACAACATGGCTTATCTTTGCTTTTACCCAAATGAACACTACGCGCTTTCAGATTTTTAGCCCAAAACGGCCCATTAGTTCCGAAAGTGGATTTTGCGTTGGTTTGGTATAAATGACATAAGCCTTTTCACATTATTACGACCAAATATTTCGCCCTGCATTATTTTTAAAGAAATTAAATAATGAAGAGTCTGCATGTATGCATGTATGTCCCTTTCACTGTGAAAAAAAGAAGGTACTTAGAGGGATCACATTTTCAATAACGTAGTCATCCACTCAAGCATGTGCACCAAGAAGCCCGGATTTTGAGTTTCGAATTAATTTTATTATCTATTTCTTATCTTGTTAGCCTCTAATGAATCATTGATTAAAAAACTCATTGGTCTGAAATCGAGCAGTGGCAGCACTGTATGAAATAAAACATTTTTATTTGCAGTGCGCGAGGCTGTCTATCGGAAGTTCTAGAAATATGCTGTTTTTAAATACTTTGTGATTTTGATGTTGAATGAATTTTATGCTGATAGGATAAAGTGATAAGATTGTGATACTTAATAAAGAATGTTTACACATAAAAAGTTAATAATAAAAAGATAAAAAGAAGTTTTTGTTGGATATCTTAGTAAGCAAACAGAATATTGATATAATAAACTGAGAAAAAACTGAAAAATATAAAAGTGATGAAAACACTTACCATTGCATTGGAAATTTTAAGCTTATACTGCTATGCTTCGAAAATTTTGTTATTTTGTTGTTGAACTGTACGTGGCGTAAATGCGAAGAAAACGATTTCTAATAATAAAGTTAAAAAAAAAAGTAAAGTAGTGAGTGCAAACTGGTAGATTGCCAACTCAGTATAAGGGTAAAAAGGCCTTAACTAACCCTTTTGGGGCGAACATAAAAATCTGAAATCTTTCAGATTTCTTTTATTTCCATTTCATTTCAGAATTCCAAAATTTAAATTCGCTAATTTATTTGCGTAGCAAACGTATAACAGCATTTCACAGCAAAGCTACAGACGTTTTAGCTGAAAGATCACTTTACCATAAACCCCAATTCATTTCTTGCCGTGTTTATTTCAATTTAAATAGTTATCCTAGTATTATGCTTTAGATCCGTCCAGTGTCATTTAGGTATTTATACTCAATTTCTGAAAATTTTCATACATTTCCTTTTAATGTAAAGCACTGGAAATTACATAATATTATTTCATTAAAAACTCGTCAATGGGCGAGTGCATAAAACCGCTGAACACTAGTAGTTCTATTCAAATTTAAAATCTTGTAAACGGCCTGACAGCATGGGTGTTTTTGCGGTTTTCCTCATGTAGCGTAAATGCAAGTAAATTTCCTGTAGACGGTCATCTACGAAGGTATCCCTTCCTGAAGATATCCTTCATTTCATTTATCGTCATAAAATAAAGTTATAATGCATTATAATTGGTAACTCACAAAAGAAATTGTTTTGTTAAATTTTGAGACTGTAAAAAAAATAGCAAATTTCGCAGACCGTTTTGAAGACAATTGCTGTATTTGCAGAAATATAAAACATCCATAAATGTCCAATTGAATGAGGAAGAGAACATCAGTGTTTTTACATTATTAGCTTATGATTTGTAAGTAGATATTAAAACAGCAACGGTTTTGCTTCAGTGAATCACTAGCCTTTCCCACATATCTGCCAGAAAAACAAACACTCTCATTCATAGGACTAGTACGATAAACAGAGACAAAACTGTGTAAGAACTTTGTACAACTTATCTCAAGCGTGAAACCATTTATGTCCACTTCCACGAAAACCAGAAGATATTTTTGGAAATTCTGCTCTCCACTATCCTGACGCATCCCAAACAGTAAAAGTTTTATTTCCCACAAAACGCATTTCGGCAAAGTGATAAAACAAATACATGTCACAAAGATGTTAGAAACAAAATATCACTCTTAGTTGTTGCATAGGGTCATAAAAAGTTTCTTTCCTTACAGTAATGCTATAGTTTTATGACACGATATTAGGGAAATGTAATTGAATATGGTAAGTTTACGCAAAAATTTTATTACGCTCTTGATTTATAATTTTATTTCACTGCTTCTGAAAGGCGAATGAGTAAGTTAATGTATAGTTTATAACGTTTACTCAATCATCAGTCATATATTATTCGATAAGCATTGTTACTAAAAAACTTTAATACTTGGCCTCATAAAATACTAATGTAAAGAAATAAAGTGAAAAAAAGTGTTCGTTACATTAAAAGTTTACGTAACAGAATATTTCGTTGCAAAATGTTGTTGATTGAACAAATAACACATTGTTGTTATTGCAAATTGTTGTTGAACAAAACAAATGTTCTACTTATGCTATATTAAGGATAAACAGGATCCTTTTCATGCGGTCTAATGTGGTGTAACTGGTTAGTCCTCTCACCTAGCAAAGTGAAATGATCCGTTGTGCGATTGCCGGAGAGATAACAGTTGATATTTCGTATTTCTCTCTGTGAAAAGATTTACAGTGTCACCTCAATTGAAATTGTAGCGGATAATAACTCGTAACTGCTTGGCGTAATCGAATGTGTCTCATGCCTCTTTTCAGTTGCAACTAATTAAGGAATAAATAAGAAATTACTACATTCTCTTATGCATGCTCAAGCGGCGTAAGTGGTTAACCCCTTTAGCTATCACTGGACGATACATGGTTCGAATCACGGAGAAGGAAAGGTGAGAAAGAAACGAGCACGGCGCGTAACGTTCAAGGCCTTAAAATCATAAATGCTTCTACCCTGGATGAAAACAAACCATTTATACTGGTGACAGACGCCCAAATGTGCTTTCGGATCTAGATAGGTGTAATTTTAAGTTAAATGCAAAGAACTTGCAAGGGTTTCCTGAATCGATACTTAGGTAGAGCAGAAATAATAAAACGCAGATCAATAATTTCTGTATTTATGTGATATAAATCGCTGACTTGTGGAATAATAAATATACAGTCTTTTAACTGGTGTTAAACTATTTCTTGGTTTCTTTACGACATTTCAGAAACACATTTTTTAACAACTGGTAATACTTTCTCAAAAATGTAATTATGTATTTTGGGAGGTTTTCCTTTATTTATTAGTCTAAAGCGGCAGTTTGCCCAGAAAGACTATAAATTTCGTTTTGGCATTTTGCGTTGATTCACTAAAAGTGTTGTTTCAAATTTCAAATTGTTGCCACGAAATGTATTATATTTAAAGAAATTAAATAATGCGGATATGCATGAGTGTATGCATACTTTTTACATTGTGAAAAAGCAATGGTTTCTAGAGCCATAAAATTTTTAATAACGTATTGCTCCATCGGAATATGTGAAAGGCCGAATTTTGAACTTGGAATTTGTTTTATTCTTATTTCATATTTTGTAAAACTTTAATGGATTTTTGATTAACAAACTCAAGGATTTCAAAGCGAGCAATCGCAACGTTGTACAGAAAAAACATTTTTATCTCCAGCGCGTGAGACTGTGTATCGGAAATTCTAAAGATGTGTTCATTTTAAAATTATTTTGTGATATTGTTGTTGAATTGAATTTTATGGTGCGAAGAAAATGATACTTAATAAATAAAGGTAACACACAAAATGTTAAAAACACGCCCTTTTGGACGTAATTTAAAATCTGAAACCTTTCAGATTATTATTATTATTATTATTACTATTATTATTATTATTATTGCTATTTTCCTGGCAATAAGAAGAGCCAGCGCTTAAGAATAGCACAAAGCTGATCCTGTCGATGTTCGCATAACTATTTTATTTATTTATTTTTTGTTTTTTGTTTTCGGAACGTATTTTGAAATTAGAACGTTTTTGTTTTATCCGGTTAATGATGCGCACTATAGTGGAAGTTGTTTTGGATCAGATGGTTATGGAATTAAATATTACATCATTTATGTCTATACTACACTATATTTATGTCCATATTATTATACCATAATTTACACTACAATACTAAAATTTGCAAGCATAAGTATTTCTTTAAATCAAAATCGCTAAAACAACCTTGTATTTGGCGTAAAACACTCAATCGATTTCGAGTGCAGCTAATAGGTCCCTCCTCATCAGGAGAACAAAATTTCCATAAAAGGTCCTTTTCTAATCCTTTTCTGAGTTAAGTCGTTTGTTGCCACTGGATGACTTTCGATAAAATAGTTCGTTTACAGCCCTGTTACAACTACGCAGTTGCTAACTATATTGAATTTTTAAATCGCACAACGTAATCAAATATCTAGTTTTAAAGCATTTAAGTTTTCCTTTTTAAAAAACCCATGATTTTAAGAAGTGATGAAAGAGAGGTTTTAAATCAATGAAAGGATTTAAATGAACTGAATGCAAATTTAACACATCTAATTAAAAAATGACTTCATGCTTAATTCCTTGCTACGCTTATTAGAAAAAATAATTTTCCTACATTCATACGCAGGCAATATCTTTCTTCATCAATTTTAGAGAATTAAAATTTTAAAATTAAATACACAAAACAATTTGATTTTCACAGCTTTAATTAACAGAATTAAAATTTCAAAATCATACTATTTATTATTTATTTAAAATAATATCCTATTTTATTTATCATTTTATTCTTAACCATATGTGACTAAAATTAAAACCAGAAGCAGCTCTAACAAAACGAATTCTCAGATGATAAACACTAATTTAAATAAAATAGTTTGCTTTCTACGGGCTCGTGGATTTCGACTGACTGATGACAACACTCGATGAAGAATCAAAACACAATTTATTCGTCAGTATTACACAGGAGAGTGATGACGGCACTTATAAAGACGTCGATAAACTAAGATAAACACGCTGAAACAATTAGCAAAGCAGCTTTCAATGTATCAGGCTATAAAAGTAAAGACAGCTTCACGGCAAAGCTCTAAAGTACGGCTTCCGACTCGGTCGATTGCTCTGGAGCTAATATCTGAACTCAAGTCACTACTACTGAACGCAAAATACTGCCCATGATACTCTTATGATACACTGCTGTTCTGCGTACAGGCAGGGTATTTATAGCTTTTAACCTACCTTCCAGAACATTCTTGAGGAAACTGCTAAGAATTCGTTTTAGAATGTTCTCGCGCCATCTGTAGCATATCGCCCCTTTTGTCGTCAAATGGGCGATTTTACGCCAAATCTGGAACCCTGCCTTTCTTTGCTGCTTTCTGGCAACCCTAACCCCATTTTGCGGGGAAGCTATCTTACCACAGCTGGATATTTCGTAAAAATATTGTTGCGAAAAATTCGGCGGTTGCGCCTGTATGTAAGCTTTCCGGCATAGCACTAGGGTTGCCATAAAATAGTGTATGGAAGGGTTGCCAGATTGGCGACTTTATCGTCCATTTGGCGACCAAATTGGCGATATCCCATGGTCCAATGGGGAAGTTTCTAGAATAATTTCCTGTCGAGATATTTCTCGAAACCTGTGGAACCTAAGGAAAAGCTATATAAACCCTTGCGTTTCTGAGAGCCGGCAGTTGCGAGAGTGTGATTAAGTGTGTGAGCGTTGTGAGAATAGCTGCTTACTGTGAGTGCTAAGCTACGCGAGAGTTTTGGTGAACGGAAAGCGATCGAGATAGTGCTTTGCCGTGAAGCTACCTTTACAGTATAGCTTGACAGTGCATTGGTGATTGTTCCACGGTGTTTATTAGAAGTTTAGTGTTGCCGTGAAGCTACCCTTACAGTTACAGCCTGAAGCTGTGTTGCTGATTGCTTCAGCGTATTTATTGTAGATTTTCGACGCTTTTAAAGGTAATTTTGGAACTGTGCTGTAAATAGTATTCTTGTAAATAAATTGTGCTTTTTATTGTTCTGCATCGTGTTTTCATCGGATACTCTCAAATCCACGAATCCGTATAACGCAACAATATGAATACAGTTGTTTTCACATAAGCAATTTGTATACTATCATTTGTCTTGCGCTTAGAATTTCTATTAATGTTCTTATAAAATCTTTATATTGCGAATGGCTGACAATTTTATTTCTGGTCACATATGTTAAGAATATACTGATCACCAAAGCATTACGTTATAGTACATTTATCTAGTGCATTTAACTAAAAGAGGGTTATTTACAAAATTTTATATTTTATTTCTAATTTTTGTTATAAATTTTTTCTTGAAAAACTTTGCAATCTAGCATAAAAATCTATTGTTGAAGAACCAAGAAAGTATTGGTAATTCCACAAACTATGATGTTTTTTAGCTTTGAAATCACAATAGTGCACTGCTTATTAGAGCAACAAAGTTAGTTATTTAGAAATAATCATTATTTTATAAAACAGATATTATCTTATTCTTATTATCATTTCATTAAACTGTTTTACATATTTTTTATAAAAGTTTCATTTATCCAGAGCGCAATTTAAATGCTTTTGTAATATCTGCAACCATAATAAGTAATTATAGTGCGATATTTATTTTTCTCACTTTAAAAACGTTTAATTACGTGATATTGCAAATATTTATGCAAAAAATAAATAGTAATCTCGAAGAAGAATTTCGAGGTAAGAAATTCGAAGCTGAAAAAATTCATCCTCGAACATGTAAGTAATAAAAAATAATTAAACTCAAAATACCTTTTCGATAATTAAACGTCATTAATTTAATTCAACAGAAAGAAAATAAAATCTTCCATGATTAGGTCAAAATTAAAAGTAGACTGTACCGCAAAACATTATTAGAGTAATGAAGGCTAGTAAAAATTTTGAAAAAAAAAACTAAGTGATTGAAACAAAATTAAAATCAAGTTTTCAGTTCTTCATTTAAGAAATAAAATTAATAAATTTAAGAGCTTTAGAAATAATGAGATCCTATCCTTAACATTTTTAATCCCACATAATTAATTTTACCGGAGCTACCTGTTTTTAAAAGAAGAGAAGGAGTAAAATTATTATAAAATTGACACATTCGCAGGAGTTTTCTTCGTAAAATAACGGATTTTTTCTGGTAGAACAATGCTCCGAGTCATAAATGTATGTGTATATTGGATACCTGAAAGAACTTTTTATTCTTTGTACGAAGTAAACGAGGTATTGAAATCCGAGTAATTTCGGGTATCTTATTTCAACTGAAGTATCTATTTTAACCGTTTCCGAATCCATTTGGACGACTTTATTTTGTGTGACATCTGTACATACGGACAAAGTAAAGGACTGTTTTTTCCAAAACGAATTGCAAAATCGATTTAAATTGGATTCAAAAGAAACTTTTTTCGTGACATCTGCACCTACGTAAGTACGTATGTATCTCGCATAACTCAAAAGAATTAGACGTAGAACGTTGACATTTTGTGGATGAGACTGCTATAACACCTGTTATAAATTGATAGCTCGCGCCGCTAGGTGGCGCTCCAAGCATCTTGTCTCTGATGTTATTCTATAGCAATTTTAGTTTTGATGGAAAATTGAAGGTGTTAAGCCTAATAATAATAATGCTTGTAACCATTAGATTAAGCATTATTATTACATTAAGCATTATTAATAATGCTTGTAACCATTACATTAAGCATTATTATTAGGCATACTCCTTCATTATTATTAGGCTTAACACCTTCAATTTTCCATCAAAACTAAAATTGTTATAGAATAACATCGGAGACAAGATGCTCGAAGCGCCACCTAACGGAGCGAGCTATCAATTTATAACAACATCTAGCTATACGCATCCCTTTCTTATAAACTGACAGAATCAACCGCACATATATATCAACATCTAGCTGTGCACATCCCTTTCTTATAAAATTGACAGAATCAAGCGTACATATATATATATACGCTTACACATACACACATACATATATCCATGTCAAGGCGCATAAAAAATATAACATTCACCAAAGAGTATCGAACCAGATATTGAATTTCCCGTTATTTTCCTGCTTTTATTAAATATAAACTGTTTATTCAAAGCGTCCGAATACTCATGTGAGTTCATTTTAAGACCATTTCCAATATTTTTTTAAGAGAAAACGTTTTTAATAACTTTTTTCATATCAAGTAGGTTTTAATATAGTTGATGAAGAGTATACATCCAAAGAATAAATAGATAAAGAAATAAAGCCATTTTTCTAACATGTAGTAATTGATATTTGCAAATAAAGATGAAAAATACAAATGTGAGCCGCTGCAAACACATGTTCTTGCAGAAGGATGTAAGTTGCCGGGGCCTGCTGCTCTCAATAATTTCAACTCTTTGAACATAAAATCAGACCAACTGTTAGGTCTTTAGAACTTCATCACGTTATCTTTTACATTGTTTCCAAGATATTTAAGAAAATTATAAATACGTATCTAAGGTAATTCCAACAGATTCAACCATTTTAGATATCACTGACCTCAGGAATGCTTTACAACACGGAAAAAATCAGCTACGTCTCCTATATGGTTCCCTCATAAACTACTAACCAAAGACATTTTTCTTGGAATTCTTCGAAAGCTTCGTCTAGGTGGCCTGTTAGTTGTACGAATACATGAGGGATTTTCAATTTGTACTTTAATTAGTCTTTCTTGAAGTACAGATTCATCAGAGTCTATACTTGTATAATCGATTACTTATTACTGCAATTTTTACATACACAAAGCTTCTAAAATGCGCAGCATATTTATCACACTCTATTGTAATACAATTTATCCATCGACACCATGAAATTGCTACCTAAGAATCTGCATTTCCTATATATAGAGAGAGAGATAGATAGATAGTGAATCCATTTTCCTTTTATCTTCTTGATTTTGGGACAAAAGTCCAGAAGAGTGAAATACTCCTCCGTTTTTCGATATTCCACAGCTTTCAGAAACCAAGGAACGTTCTGAATTTTCCCCGAATTCATTTGAAGAAATAGATTATGCTAGCTGATATCTTCTATATCGATAATGGTTTGATTTATGACAAGACTGATATCCTTGTTCTCCCCGAAATAACGCCTATATGGATGCATAAGGTAGTATTCTGTTGCACGAATAATGTTTGAAATTATGTTAGTTACCTCTTCTATGATGATCATTATGCTCGCATGAGAATTAAAATTTTCAGCTTTTTTATCACACGTCTTATTTAAAGGAAATTATATAAATCTTCTTTTGTAAAAATTATTATTTCTGTACTGTTTTACATCAATCAAAATATCATCTTTAATCCCAGCAAAATTTTACTCTGCAGTCTCGAGGTTTGGTCAAGAAAGCATATGCAACCCAGTCACTGCCTCATAGTTATAACTGTGCGATCGGTACTACGTTTCCACTCCATAGCAAACATAGAACCATCTGTTTCCACTTCATTGTCTGAGAGTTATCGGCATGGAAAGCAGAAGGCTACAGTAACGGGTTTGTTTCTATAAGACTATGTGTTTATGTTACAATTATGCTGCCCTAAATAAACATAAATGTTGTGGCTACAGTAACGGGTTTGTTTCTATAAGAATATGTGTTTATGTTACAATTATGCTGCCCTAAATAAACATAAATGTTGTGGCTACAGTAACGGGTTTGTTTCTATAAGAATATGTGTTTATGTTACAATTATGCTCCCCTAAATAAACATAAATCTTGTGTTAAGAAGAATGACTCATCACTACATAAGACGAACTTACAACATATGTTTGATACGATTGGATGATATGAAATATTTACGATATGACTATGAACGTACAATGTGAACTATTTAGACGAACCTACAGCATGAACTACTCAGACGAACCTACAACATGGACTACTCAGACGAGCCTACGTTATATGTTTTGGGGTCGTCGTGGAAGATAGAAAATGAAACTAAAGTAAGTTAGTCAGATGTTTTGAATTTTGTGTTATATTCTTCCCTGAAAATAAATTAATTTAAATATGAAATTAATTTATTTAGAATTACTTTTCTCAAAAATTTCGTATTTAGAGGAATGTCTTAAGGAAGATTAAAAACTTTACTTATGATTTAGGTTAAGATATGCCACCGCATTTCTTTCAAAATTATTGATTTCAAGAATGCTGTTCTTAGCAGCAAAGATCAAGACAAAGAGTTTTCTAAAGAAAGATTAAACACAATAACAAATATAAGAAAATAAGCAATTGTAATTGAAGAGCGGAGAAGAAAGGGTGAAACGCAACTGGAACTTGAAAAATTTAAAATTGAAGCCAAATTTAAGAAAAATTGTAAGATCCCGGGTGAAGTTACTAGAAACCATTAGCAAAAAGATTTAGAAATCTAGTTAATAATTTACTATGAAAGAAGATATAAATTTATATTTAGTTCTTTTTATAAAAACAAGTTCATCGTCTCTCCTTACCAAAAGACAAATAGGTCGCTCATCTTTAGGGATTGTTATGAAATAAATCACTCCCCTATGAAATACCTTTCCAATGAAATAGATCAACTAATCGCTCGGGAACCAGAGGATAAGGTTGAAGAGCATAAGTATGTTAAAGAAGTGTTTCTGAAAAGGATTAAGTTAACCCTTCAGAAATTTAAGCAACTATTAGCCTTACACAAGGAAGCACCAGAAAGCAGCGGCGTGACTTTGATCATGAATTATTCAGGTACTTTGAAGTATGAACATCAGGACTAAAACTAACAACGTTCTATCATTTAAGGCATTTCATTGTGACTGAACGATTTAAAAAACGACCTCCATCAGATTTCAGAGACTACACTGATGTGATAGTTTTGACTAGTTTTCAGGGAATATTTCTTATTTGCAGATATTGCTTTATTTACCAAAGCGGAATACGGCATAATCATTTCGCCCTTAGAATTGTCTGAAAAGCTTGATGATTTCGAAAATGTAAAAAAAGCTTGTAAAAAGTGCCATCTAATATAGCAGTGACTGAAACTATCAAAGTCTCTTTTTCTGAATTTTCTAGAGACGGTCAGAACACGCAGAGAAACAAAAAACAATAGAGATGTTGACTAAAGGATACGAGGAAACCAAAAAATTGAGGAGTTCAAGAGATGACGTTTAATAAAATGTTATAAATGCGGAGACAGCTGGCATTTCAAGTCTTATTTCCACAGAATGTTTAAGAAGAGAGGGGAAAGGCCAATGAAGAGAGAGCCTCAGAAGCTCATTTTAGTTGAATGTGTAATGATGATATAAACAAAAGTGTTGAAATCAATTTTAACAATTTGAATGGTATTGCACTGGTTGGTACAGGCCGTTTAGTATCTGTCCTGCGTGAAAACAAAAAAAAATGGAACCTCCTCGGCCTATCCATCTTCCTGTAGAATGGTCATTCAGAGAACTACGAACGATGGTACCCCAATGAGGTGGTGCACCATCTTGTTGCAAAAAGACATGTGGCTGAAGCTATTCGAGTTGTGGAAATACGAAATTTTCCAGCATGTCTAAGTATACGACTGATGAGACCGTCCAATTCCTTGGCCACCCAGATCACTTGATATAACGCCGCTGGAATTTTACCTTTGGGGATTTGTAAAGGACAACGTTTACAGGAGGAGAGTGTCGAACATTGATGACCTAAAAGCCAGAATTACAACCGCAATAGCCTCTGCGGATGCCGACATGCTTGCCGGTACCTGGCATGAAATTGAATATCGACTTGATATTCTCCGTGCGACAAAAGGGCACACGTGGAAGTTCATTGACAAGGGTCATAAAACGTTTTGAGTCTATCTAACCATTTATGTTATTGATTTTAATCTATCTTTATTATTTTATGAGTTATTAAACATCAAAATGGGTCCGGGACTTTATAAACACCCCTTATTTCCCGTATATAACGCTCACTGCAGTTTTGTTAAAGCTTAAGCTCTTGGCATATAATTCCTTCTAACTTTAATGGTGATTTTTATTTGTTTAGCCATGTAATTTGAAACAGTTACAACACTCTTAGTTTTAATAAATTTTAATTAACTGCGCTAAGAAGCTTAAAGTAAAAATGCAATTTTAGCAATTCTTTTAGATTAGTTTTGTTTGTATTCCTGCCTGCTGCTTCCCTGATCTTGTAGCATTCATTAATTTAATTAACCAAATTATTTTTAGTTTGAACTTTCCTATCGAATTCTCAAAGTTTCAGTTGCTGCCCGAATTTAGCGCGAGTGAGATATTTATGCAAATCGCATATATCTGTTAGCAGTTAAAAGGCAGGAGTTAACGAGGGGAAAGAGAGCCTTGGATTTATCGCCGTAAGGCTGTGCGCGCAAAGATTTCCTCTGTCTACTGAAAGTTCGCCTTCATAGGCAATTTGCAATTACCAGTGTTTGCTAGTGAAATTCGCATAATTGCATTTCACTAAGAGTTAAGCTTCCGTCGCCGTCCTACTTAGAATTAAGTTAGGGAATTGAATTTGTTAACACACCTTATTTTCATATTATTTTAGTTCAGCCCAAGTAGTGGCTTACTCTCAATTGGAAGAGTTGTAAATATTTGAATTAAAGGGTCACTTTTAAACCCTCCTTCTGACTTTGTAGTTTCTGCAACACTAAAGGACATAGCCTAGATTTGCTCACTGTCCTCCACGTAAGGTTTCACAATTTATGCTCACGAAAAGAGTCAAGAGGTTGAAGGAGGAACCTTATACTGGCGCCCGAACAACTAAAAGGATGGAAGGAAGTTGGAATATGCCTACTACATCCCAGAATACAGCTGCAATGCCTGATGGATTTGGATTCATAGTGGAAACCATCAGAGCAGCCATGAAGCCGGCAGTAGTTTTTGATGCCAGAGGACCTGTGAACACATTCCTGGAAAAGTTAGAAGCGCATTTTTTGCTGTATCCAGTTCCGGAACATCAGAAGGTCATATTAGCGACAGGAGCATTGAGGGGCCAAGCAGCGACCTGGTATAAGTGCATCGGAAAATGTCTGCTGGGAGAACCAGGAACGCCGACTTACACGTACGAGAATTTTAAACTAGCAATTTTGAGAGCGTTTCCTGTGGTTAAAGACCGTGCGAAACTCGAAGCTGAATTGTTTAGCAAGTATCAACAGCGGGTGGATGAACTATCGGAATTTATTTTGAGAAAAATACAAGTCTTTAAATTATTGTATGGCACGAGGCCGGACCCGGAGATTATCCAGATAATCCTGCCCAGATTGTTACCATCGATACAAGATTTCATGGAGCTAAGAAATCCCGTGACGCTGGACAAGCTGTTTGAACTCGCCGTACAATTCGAGAGCCGGCGAGCGGCCGAAAATCAACGGAGACAATCGTATGAACAGCGGCTGCAGGGGAACCAGAATGCCGAAGGAAGAAACAGACGATGGCCGAGAACTACTGGTACCAGTCAAAATGCGAGCGGTCAACCGCGCCAAGTACAGCGCCAACAAAATAATTCCAACTACGGAAGAAAATCATTCTCCCCAGGCAGAAGCCAGCAACAGAAGAAAACACCCGCAAAGCATTTAAACTACTAAGGAATATTGCGGGGAAGGGGGTGCAATGTTCCGAGGAGAAGAAAAATCCCTCTGAAGTACAGCTAAATACGGTCATGGTGAGAAACATTGAATTACCGAGACTGCAGTTACTAATTAACAACGTACCCGCTACAGCTCTGTTGGATACCGGCGCTCAAGGAAGCTGTTTGGCAGAAGAGTTTTTTAAGAAGCACTTTCGTAGATATCGTCTGCATAGCGTGGAAGGAATGAAGGTGGTAGCAGCCCAAGGAAAAACGTGTCAATGCATGGGAAAAATCGAGCTGTACATCAAAATCGGCGAAGAACAAAAAAAAATTATGTTTCTTGTAGTGAAGAACCTCCAAGCATCGGTTATTTTAGGAACAGATTTCTTTGCAGCTGTGGATGCGAAAATCGATTTTGAAAACTCCACCTTGCAAGTAACCATGGACCCAGTTAAAAAGAAATCAACACCTCCCCCTGAAGTGGATTTAAGCCATCTAACGCCCGAAGAACAGGACAAGTTTCGGGAATTGGTAAGTAATTTCGCTGATTTATTTGATGATATTCCAGGATTCACCCAGATCGTAGCACACGAAATTAAATTAACTACGGATGAACCTATACGTCAGCGTCCTTACAAGTACGATAAAGTTAAGGAGGAAATAATAAAATACCATATTGATGAAATGTTAAGAAACAAAATAATAACTCCTATTTCTAGTGCATATGCGAGTCCGGTGGTTTTATGTAAGAAAAATAATGATTTGCCGTTAACTGATCCATTAAGGTACAGGTTCGCTATTGACTACAGAAAGCTTAATAGTATAACAAAATTTCCAACTTACCCACTTCCGGTAATTGATGAAATTCTAAGAAGTATTAAATCAACAAAATACATAACCACGCTAGATTTGACATCAGGATATTTTCAGATAAGCATAAAGCCGGAAGATGTTCACAAAACAGCATTCATAACAAAATACGGTACATATGGCTTTTTGCGTATGCCTTTTGGATTGTCGGGAGCCCCGGCCACGTTTCAGAGGTGCATGGACAAAATTTTAAGGCCGGTAATAGGAAAAAGTACATTTATTTATCTTGACGATATAATTGTTACTTCAGAGTCGCTGGAAGAACATATTAAAGACCTTCGAGAAGTCTTTACTCTTTTGAAAGATGCAGGACTTAAAGTGAACATTAAGAAATGTAAATTCGCGGCAAAAGAACTCAAATATTTAGGGTACAAAATTTCTCAAAGGGGGATCGAAACAGATAAATCTAAAGTTATAGCAGTGAAAAATTACCCAATTCCGAATACAGCCAAAAAGTTAGCGACTTTCTTGGGTATGTGCTCATATTATAGAATTTTTATTAAAAATTTCGCAGAAATTGCTGAACCATTGTTAAAGTTGAGAAGGAAAAGAGTTCGTTTTGAGTGGTCTTCAGAAGCAAACGCCGCGTTTGAGAAGTTAAAAGAATCTTTAATTAATGCACCGGTTCTAAAGTTCCCAGAGAAAGACAAGGGTCTAGAAATTTATCCACGCTCATAATTTTTTTTCTTTGCTGAAAAAAATCTGATCCAATTGCTTTTTGATCTCCTCATTTGAAGAAAAAGTTTTGTCGTCTAAAAACATTTGTATAGACCAAAACAATAATCAGAAGGTACTATGTCTGTGGAATATGGTGGGCGTGGCAGTATATCCCATTCAAGCTGTAAAAGCTTTTGGCGAGTTACCAAACTCGTATGAGGTCTAAAATTATCTTGGTGGAACACTACACCTTTTTTATTGATCATTTCTGGCCTTTTTTTTTGTTTAAGTGAATCATTCAGTTTGACTAGCTGATGACAATACCCTTCAGAATTCATCGTTGTATTGTCCAGTAGAAGCTCAAAAAAATACGATTCCTCTGAAATCCCACTAAAGGGATATCATCACGGTTTTTTGATGGAATATCGGCTTTCGAAGTGCTTTGAGCCGGTTCATCTTTTTTGCTCCATGATCTTTTGCATTTCTCGTCCCCAGTGATGATACGCTTCAAAAATAGATCATTTTTTGATGTGTGAGAAGCAAATCATAAACGTCAATGCAACGGCATAAATTTCTTTCTGCGAGAACATGAAGAACCAATATGTCGAGGTTTGATATTAAACATAGGCATTTCAAATGATCATGTACGGTCGAATACGATAAATTTAATCTCACAGTGATCTCACAAGTTGTTATTCGCCGGTTTCCATTATTAATGCTTTTATTGTGACTCCATCAGCTTTAACTGGCCTTCCAGAACGTGGTGCATATTTAGGGTCAAAACTGCCGAATCGAAATTTTGCAAACCAGTTTTGGCACTGGCGTTCTGTCAACACATTTTCTCCGTATAATTTTTTCTAGCTTGATTAAACATTTTTACCTTTTCGACATCAAAAAAGAAAAATGTGCCAAAAATGCTGCTTTTGACTTTCCATATTTGAAAGAGCACCAACAAAAAACTACTATGTAGACTCAATCCAACTTTTTCAGAAGGAAGCCTTGTTACATCGGATATCAAAATAAATAATGATTATGCGGCCTTTTTGTTTTACTTTTGAGTGTGAAGTTTCTGTGAAAAAATACACTTAAGCCGTTCGTTAAAAAAACGAAATTACTTTGCAAAGAACCCAATAACATTTTGTACAGCATACCAGTCCCTTTGCTGATATTTAGGCAATTTTTTTACTCATTGAGAAACATAATTGACCCCTGTGTGACAACAATTTACCAAAATATTTAATTTTAAATGTTTTGAAGGTTTCTTCAAGCATTTACTGGAAGTGTACCTTTTAAAACAATTTTAGATTTTCAACTTCTGTATTTGCTTGGTTATATAAATTATAAATATCAAGAATATTTAAATAAATCAAAAGATACACAGATTCAATTTAAATATGAAATGAAAGAATTAAAAGTTTTTTTTTAATATTTTTAGTTTTCTTTCACGAATTTTAACGAATGAACAACCATCATACACCAGTACTGCTTTACTTTATCTTTCGACTTTACTATTAGGAAAGGAACGAAATAGGCAACAACGATTAGCAAAAATTGTAATTTATGCCATAAACTGAGGTAAGTAACACGGACTTTTATATAACCCATAGTTTCAAACGTCTCTAGTAGGATTTAGTCCTACTGGACACTTATGTGTAGTCTCGCAGAATTATCTAAGTCCTTACGTAAGTGTCCAGTATGATTGAGTGTTTGGCTCTGAGATGGCATGTGAAGTAATTTAAATACTTTAGATGCTATGTATGTTATAAATGTGTATTATATCATTATCTTATTAAAAACAAAATTATTGAGATATAAAGCGTAGTTCAGTGTTGTCAGTACAGATTTGATTACATGCTTATACTGTGTTTTAAATCAGAAATTTAAAACATTTTCTCTTCTGGTTGTTGTAATCTTTAAAATTTAATATATTCATTTGGAAATAATAAAAACCGTGGTTCGAAGTTCTGCAAAAGCAATGCGTGTTCTTGTGATCTTTAATATTTAATATATCCATTTGGCCACTGTAAAATCCGTGGCTCGAATTCCTGCAAAGACAGTGCTACTCTTTCATGTTTGCTCCTCGGAAATATTAATTCTATAATACATTCACTTCTTTAACAGCCGCGTATTTTCACAAAAAAAAATTGGTTTTACAGAAAGGAGCCGACAGTCAAGGCTTTTCATAAATTTTTGCCAAGCATACGACCTACGTCTTGCTATCAAAAGCTCGAATTTCTGATCATTTTTTCAGTAAAAATTAACCGTTCTCTTGAAAGTGTGGATATTTTACCCAAGTTTAATAGTTTCATTACGATTTATCTTTTATAGGAATCGTTTCTTGGTAACGAAAGTGTCAAGCGGTTCACGTTCACGGTTAACTTGAGAAAACTGATGCGGAGAATATTCTCGACATAAAATCGCATCCGCCTTAAATTCGAAGACGTTTTTTCTAATTTTCTCTCGCAAGTTAGTTTATCAAAGAAATCTCACATCGTGGTCAGTTTGTTTATTACTTATTGATTTCTTTTCCCTGTTCGCTTCTATTGATATCTAATATAATAGTCTGCACTGTCAAGTAAACATTTCTAGAAGCGTTTAAACATTTTCTTTGCTTTGTAGAAAATTTAACATATTTTGTTGTTGTAAAATACTGCAACTGCCATAAAATTGTAAACATTAAGTAATTATAAATATCAGAATATTAAATTGCCTTAAAATTATGAATATCAAGAATATTAAATAAATTAAAAGAAACACAGATTCAATTTAAATCTAAAATGAGAAAATTAAAAGTTAAAAGGTTTTTTTAATATTTTTAGTTTTTTACTCCAAATACAAAGGAGCTTTGTCCCTGAAAGACTATTGTTTTCGTTTTTGCGATTTGGAGTCGGAAACATGAGGTTAAATATCGGTTCACTTTTTAAACTGTTGCCACCAAATATTGCAAGAACTTAAACAATGAAGAACGTGCAAAAATGTATGTATATTTCTCGCATTGTGATAAAATGACGGTACCTAGCGCCATCGAATTTTGAATGACGTAATCCTGCTACGAATATGGGCATGTAGAAGCCCAAATTTGAAATTTGTTTTATTATCGATTTCATATTTTGTAAAACTTTAACGAATTTTTGATTAACAAGCTCGAGGATTTCAAAGCGAGCAATGGCAACGTTGTACAGAAAAAACATTTTTATCTCCAGGGCATGAGACTGTGTATAGGAAATTCTAAAGATATGCTTAATTTAGAATTATTTTGCGATATTGTTCTTGAACTGAATTTTATGGTTTAAGTGCAAAAAACAGGATATTTAATAAATAAAGGTAACTCACAAAATGTTAAAAAACGCTCCTTTGGACGTAATTTAAAATCTGAAACATTTCAGATTTTCTTTTTTTTTTCACGAATTTTAACGAACGAACAGCCATTATACACCAGTACTGCTTTGCTTTATCTTTCGACTTTACGATTAGAAAAGGAACGAAATAGGCAACAATGATTAACAAAAACTGTAATTTATGCCATAAAGTGAGATACGTAACTCGAACTCTTATATAACCTATACACTTTTAAACGAAACGTTACAATGCCTCATAAATAACGTGAAAAGAGAGAAAGGGAACCATAAAGTGTGTAAGAAATATTTCTGTCATGCTATATAGACAAAATACAGAAATTAAAAAAAAAATAGTTTCGAAACTACTAGACGCAGACGAAACTTCCAGCTGCAAAAGAAAGAAATTTTGAACTGATTCGCAAGCAAGCGCAAAATAAATTTTTTCATAGACTGTTAGAACAATATGCTAATTAAAAGTTACTTAATGCAGTAATCAAGCGTCGTTTTTACCATTTAAACCCAAGCAATAACCTAAATGCACTCAGTTACGTAAGAGAATAATTTATTAAAAACGAAGAAATTATATTAATCTTTTAATTCTTTCGACCATCTTTTATTCTACCAAAATGTTGCTTAATTTTAAGTAAATAGTCTGAAAAACATAAATCCTTTACTTTTATAACTTAATGCAATCTCGAAATAGTTTTCAATTGTCATTTAATGTTTTCTTAATTCAATAATATATAATGGGGTCTCAGAATCTTAAAATTAATTTAATTTTCATGAGTCGCTAATTAATAAAATATTTAACGTAATCATGTCATGATGAAATATGTAAAAGAATATCTTCTTTTGAATATAAAAGAAGGAAGCCAAAATTTTTATACCAGTAATTTATGTTACAGGATGGTACAAAAAGCAAAAATCTAAAAGACCATGGAAAATTCATTCTAGAAATATTATTTAATTAAATAAAATAATGTGCCTATTATTAATAACACTTTCAGCTGCCCACAGCATAAATTTAACATGTTATAAATAATAACATTTATTTATATAGTTGAAAAATTAAAATGAAGATATAAATTACAAAGATAAGTTTATTTCGTTTAAATCGCTTAGTTTCTTTCGCAATTATAATTATAATTTGAAATATAAATATATTATGCAACTTCGAATGATAACATTTTGAGAAAT
Organism: Stegodyphus mimosarum; assembly: GCA_000611955.2. Taxonomy (NCBI): domain Eukaryota; kingdom Metazoa; phylum Arthropoda; class Arachnida; order Araneae; family Eresidae; genus Stegodyphus; species Stegodyphus mimosarum. The sequence continues at coordinate 76,267 of KK119745.1, read as the reverse complement.
GGTTCCTTGCTTTGTCGCTAAACTATAAACGTAAGTTCCTATATTTCGTATAATTACAACACATGAAATGTAACTTGGATGACAAAGGTTTAGTAGCATAACGTGAAATGACATAAAATAACGGTTTACTTTCTGAATCGATTTCCCGAAAGATGTTTCTAACGGAAGTACTATACCTAAAACTGTTTAACAAAAGGGGGAAAGGGAGAAGCTTTCGCTAAAATGAAATTGAAGTAAATTTTTAAATCTTGAATGTAGCCGATGACACACTTTGCTATTTTTATCAAAAACTGAAGGCCTTTGTTACGAACAGCAACAGGAAATCCTTCCTGAGGTTCATATTTATTTGCTTACTTTTCTTGGCGAATTTTGGCATCACTTTAATCTAAGGGATCTTAATAATCTAAAAGGATGCTTTTGTTTTTCCGTATCGAGTTGATTTTACTTGGGGTTGTTTCGAAACTTTGTTTTAAGAAGGCTTCACTAAAGAGAGAATCTTGAATTCTAAGCGAAGTCAAGAATTCGTTTATTTTTTTTAAGTAAAGCAAAATGGGAAATATTTTACTTTGTTTAAAAATGCCTAGTTAATTTTACGGAAAGGATGTGTGTTCTAGTACACGATTTAGAATAGGAAACCCTGCAAAACTATCAATAATATTTCAGTTACAAAACTGTTCGTTTCTTAATGAAGTGATATTTCTTAAATTATGATAATTAGATTAAAAAAATCATGATATTTATTTCATAAAAGTATGATAAAAATATAGCAGTATAAAGCAAATTATAAAAAACATTTTGCGAAATGCAACAACAAAAAAAGAGGTAGCTTCTATTACTTAAAAAATTCGGTAATTATTGTGTTTTATGCAAGAGATATTTTTACAGTATATCTTATTTAACACATCCGATGTATTTTTAATATTTCGTTCGCTATTTTGTATTCGAAGTACAGATTTTAATATGCAATAATTGTGCTCGCTTTGTATTGGAATATTTCATTGATTATTCAATACAAAATACAACATATAGAATAATTTTAAAACAAGAGAACAGTTTTATATTTAAAGATTATTAGTTCATCAGTAACAGCTTGCAAAAGTAAGGAAAATGGAACACTTTTTAATGATATTTACTAACATGCGCGTAAACCTTTTAATTTCCCTTTATGCTGAAAAGAAATAAAAGACTCTCATTCCCTTTTTCCGCTAGCGAAAGTCTAAAGTACAGTGAAATGCTGAATAAAATGTAACAAACAGCTTTATCCACTTCTTCTTTAATAACATAGTTTTAAAATAAATAGAAAGTAAGTTAATTTCTAACGGTTTTTTTTCTTCGAATGCATATAAGCGGATAGGCATAGCAGTTAGTTTACGGTTTTTAAAAAGTGATACCATTTTTAAGGCACCATAATAATTTCGAAATTTATAAATACTTTATTACGCCTTGAACAAGCTATTTTATAGCCTAAACCAGCGATTCCCAACTGGTGGCATGCAATAAAAAAATGTGGTATGCAAAAAAACAAAGTATTTTTAACTATTAAATTAAAAAATTAAATACCCCAGCATCCCCTTTAAGTTTGTTCTCTAACATTCGTACATTTAAGCGGTCTGAGCTTTGATCAAGGTCAATAGCCGCTCACAGACTTTAACAAAGTAATCCGTTATTATTATTCATATTTATTTCCGTTTCAATTTTTTTAATTGGATAGTAATATTTTAAGCTTTTTACCACTTCCAGAATGTTTTCTAACCGAAATTAATTTGAAAATGAAAGAAGAATTAGCATCCGACATAAAAAATCATCATTTTTCATTGATAAATAATTTCAACGTGTATTTTCCGGAGGATTGTGTAAAAGAAAATTGGATTAGAAATCCATTTTGTTTAACCTGAAACTGTCTCTCGTGAAGAAAAAGAACAACTGAAAGAAATTTCGTGTGATCCAACTCTAACTGAAAATTTCAAAAATAACACACTTGTTAACTTTTGGGTGAACAGAAAAGAACTTAAAGACATTTCAGACAAAGCTATCAAACTTTTATTGCCTTTTTGCACAACTTATTTGTGTGAACAAGGATTTTCTTCCATGTTATATTTGAAGAATAAGTACAGAACAAAATTAAAAGTGGATACTAATTTACGGTTAAAACTAAGTGAAATAAGACCAGACATAAAGAAATTAATCTTCCTTAAAATTTCAAACTAAATTTTAGAATTAAAGTATTATAACTTAAATTTTGATAATTAAAATGGTAACCAATTTTTA
>KK119745.1:38780-71208 GCA_000611955.2 Stegodyphus mimosarum | reverse complement strand
TATATATATATATATATAAATGTATATATATATATATATATATATATATTTAAAATTTCTAATGAGAAATTGAAAATTAATCATTGTAAAATGTAGTGGTAATAGTAAAGTTTTTCAGTGTTTGTTCAGATAGATTAAAAGGTTGAGAACCACTGTTCTACAGACACATTAAAAATTTGAATTCATGGCATGTCCTAGGTACCGGATTTGATATACCAAAGTTAGTTCTAATATGGATAAAACCCAAAACGTTCAGTTGCAGCTGAAATATTTAAAATCAGGTAACTAATTTTATTGCTAAATATGATAAAAAATATTCTGTTTCAGAACAAGGAGCAATAAACTAAGTTTTAAATACGTTTTAAATTTATTATAATTTATGAAATTTTCCATTTTTATTTTTCTTTGGAATTTGATATAGAACATTATATTTTTGAAATATTTCTACTTTTACTTATATATAATACATGAATTACACTCAATAAATAGTCATAATCACATAATCATGTGAAATTAAAATCAAAACTTATCAGGTTATTTTGAGAAATGCTTAATTAATAATGTAACTGGAACAAGCTCGAAAATGTAAATGATAGCATATTTATTGGAAGTAGATCTTAATTACACTTTCCTGGAGAAATGAAGGTTGCTTATGGAACTATCAACATTAAATGCTTACAGATCAAGATCACATATTAGTAAATAATTTATGTAAAAGATGAACGACACATTAAACTTCAGGGATTTGGAAACTCTATTTTACATTTTGTTTTGATTTCAAATGCAAAGCTCTGTGTATTTTGAGAGAAATGATGCTTTCGATACTTGAAATAATTTTGCCGGAAACCAGGCGTCCGTTTCATAGAGCGCACTGACTTTTCTTGAAATTTAAATAGTAGATGATAATTTTAAAATTTTAAATAGTAAATAATTTTTTAAAAATTGCTATCAGTTTTAGCTTTATCTGCTACATTATCATGCAAACAGCATATCATGTAATGTCTGAACTTTTATGATATGTTTTTCGAATAATACACGTAGAGACTTCTATATTTGTACTATGAATATCGGTTTTTGATTTTCTTACGAAAGGATTTGAAGAAACGCAAGTTTACTTCACAGAATGTATTCATATTCTTTGAAGCAAAAGTAAAATTTCTTTCGTATTAGCAACTTAACGGTAATTACATAATTAGAACTTAATAAAGCTTCCAAGTGGTGTCACGAATGAAATGGAGCAATTATATTTTGCATTGACGTAATTTTACCTTTCAATAATTTTTACTCGAAAGGAGCTTTGTCCCTGAAGGACTATTGTTTTCGTTCTGCGATTTTTCGTCGAAACACTCTGAAAGTCCGTTTTACCTTTCAGATTGTTGCCACCAGATATTATTGCCCTGTATTATATTTGAAGAAATTAAATAATGAAGAATCTGCATAAATGTACGTATGTTTCTCGCATTGTGATACAACAACGGTACCTAGAGCCATAAAATTTTGAATGACGTAATCCTCCTGCGAACATGGGCATCTGGAAACCCAAATTTGAAATTTAAAATTTGTTTTATTATCGATTTCATATTTTCAAAACTTTAACGAAGTTTTGATTAACAAACTCAAGGATTTCAAAGCGAGAAATGGCAGCGTTGTACAGAAAAAACATTTTTATCTCCAGCCGTGAGACTGTGTATAGGAAATTCTAAGAGATATGCTCGTTTAAAAATTATTTTGCGATATTGCTATCGAACTGAATTTTATGATTTAAGTGTGAAGAACACGATGCTTAATAAATAAAGGTAACACACAAAATGTTAAAAAATGACCCTTTGGGCGTAATTTAAAATCTGAAACCTTTCAGGTTCTTTTCTTTTTTTTAATTTTTGTTTTCAATGTACTAAAGTGGACCCATAATGAAATCAAAATTTTATACTTTTTTGAGAATAAGTAGAAAAACAGTAGCACATATATATAATATATATTTTCAGTTATTGTATAACATAGATTTTCAGTTATTGATCCCAAAGGGACCATTTAACTCAACTACTACATTTTTAATTATTTTTGTTTCTCTACATTTTTCAATTCTGATAATAAAAATTCTAAATTTCATTTTCGGAATAATACATGTTATATCCAGACATGTTATACGTTCCTAATACTGCTATAAATTCCTAATACCAAATCAAATAAGTTAAATGAATCGCTTTCAGCTTACAACAGTTCTGCAAGTGAAGTAACATCATCATATTGCGGGGAGATTACTTCCTGCCATCCTCGCTTCATTTCCAGGCAAATTTGATAGACCAATATACCATCTATCATCGAGATGATGGCGCTGAGTCATCATTCTGACACAATGCTATAGAACACGGAGAAAATATTGACGTATTTGCGTAAATCTCTATTAAATAGGGAATAACTGCTGAAATCAAGGCAGTGTTATAGGCATCTTCAAATTCTATTCCGTAAGCTTTCTGTCTTATTCACCTAGCTCATACTATAATCTGACATAATCACTTACTTCGAATTTAGATGGGTCTAGATTTTCCGTTACAGAATATCTAAATATGAATATGATATCAAAGATGTTGTTCATTTTACTTATTAATTCCAGATATTATGCGTTATTTGATACTGTTTTGTATGACAGAAATGTTGAGATGCATGTAAAACGTAGGTAATGTTCGTTAGTAAAAACCTTTAAAAATAAAGTAAATATCATTATTTCCCTTACTACATCCGTTACTTTCAATGAAAATATTCTTACGGATTTAATATTTATTTGGATATTTAATGAGAATTGTAATTTAAATTGCTTTTTATTTCCCATGCAAAGCAGACGATTTTTGAAGAGAAAGCTACGTTGAAAAAAAAGAAAATAAAAATAAAAGAGCGCGTGCATTTAATGTTTAATAAATAAATACAGTGTCTCACAAAAGTGATGGGACACTTGTGCTTTACAAAAGGAAACTGTAATAAAATAAATTTAAAACACATGTAAAAATTTTTTGTGGGTGTGTTTCATAACTTAAATTTAGTAACAATTATTACGTAACATACATTTTCTCAAAATATTAAAATATTAATTTAATAAAAGTACAATTGTTTAGGACGGAGCAAAAAATGGCTCACGTAAGTGATGGGACACCATTAGACTATGCAACAAAAATCGTCTGAAGTAAGCAATAAAAATATTTTGTGGAGTTTTTATTTTTACTCAAAAGCAATTGGCAATAATTTATAAAATCGTCTGCATTATTTCTGTCCAGTTTGTTTTGGAATTTTTGTGTTTTTTAGCTCTGTGCAGCCACGAATGCTAAACGAAAAGAAACTTTGCCTGAAATTCGAAAATTAGTCATTAATTTGCATATCGAACGTGGAAAATCTATTAGAGAAACTGCTGAAACTGTTAACTTGAATCATTGAACAGTTTTCAATATCATTAAACGATATAAAAAGAATCATATGATTCAGGATAAAAGAAGACTTGGCCGACCATCAAACTATCCAATGGAATAAAGCAAATTATCGTTCGAAATATTAAAAAAAATCCAAGAATGAGTGCTCCTAAAGTTGCTGCTGATTTACAAGCATTATATGGAGTAATTGTTAATCCTGAGACTATTAGAAGAGTAATTCGATCTACTGGGTATCACGGTAGAGCAGCTAAGAAAAAATTCTTCCTAAGTGAAAAGAATTGAAAACTCAGACTGGCTTTCGCAAAATCCATCATAAATAAGAATTCTGATTACTGGAATGAAGTTATATTTGCTGATGAGAATAAATTTAATATATTTTGTTCTGACGGTAGAATCTTGGTTTGGAGAAAACCCAGGGAATAATTTCGCAAACAGAACTTGGTGCCAACAGTAAAACATGGTGGAGGAGGAGTTATGGTATGGGGTGTATGTCGTCCGCTGGAGTTGGTAAACTTGTTTTTATTGACAGTATAATGGATCAGTACAAGTATATTGGCATATTAAATGAAAATTTGAAATCTTCAGCACGAAAATTGAACCTTCATAACGATTTTAAATTCTACGAGGACAATGACCCCAAGCACACTGCTTTGAACGTTAGACTCTGGCTGCTGCATAACTGTCCTGAAATAATGAAAACACCACCACAATCTCCAGACTTAAATCTCATACAGAATATTTGGCAAGAACTGGAATCAAGAATTCGCAAACACACCATTTCTTCAAAACAACAATTAAAATCGGTGCTTCAAGAAGAATGGGGTAAAATCACTCCAGAAATCACAAAAAAATTATTCGAATCCATCCCAAGAAGATTAAATCATGTTTTAAAAGTAAAAGGAAATCCAACAAAATATTAAAACCTTTTAAAAAGTAAAATTATTAGATAAATATTTGATGGAAAAGTAAGTGTCCCATAACTTATGTGAGCCATTTTTTGCTCTGTCTAAACAATTGTGTTTTTATTAAATTGATATTTTAATATTTTGAGAAAATGTATGTTATGTAATAATTGTTACTAAATTTAAGTATGAAATACACCCACAAAAAATTTTTACATGTTTTTTAATTTATTTTACTACAGTTTCCTTTTGTAAAGCACAAGTGTCCCATCACTTTTGTGAGACACTGTATCTCGTAATTGCTGTTGTCATCCAGAAAAATCTAGAAAAATTGAGATTGTTCTACTGATAATTAAAAAGCTTATAAAAGCCGAATTTAAACACCTCATCTCAGTTGTTGTTGTTGTAGTTGCAGCTGTTTAAAGCGAACTGCTGTTTGTTTACTTTATGCTGTAGCGATTTCGCTGTGAGATAGAATTAGTTTATCTGTTTTGAACTGAGTTTTGCTAAACGTTTAAGATAATTGTGATATTGTGGGAATATCTCTGAAGATTTGATTTATTTTTTGTGGAAAAAATAAATTTTTGGTTACATTTTAACGACTTGTGCATTCGAACCCGTACGCACGCAACAATATTTTCCTTCGACTTTGGATTTCTAAGTTAGACTGACTGCCTTTGAATAATTGAATATTTGTTTGAGAATTATCTTTATCTGTTATTATCCATTCTTCATGTGATATACATCCATTCTTTACCTGGTATTTAATACTTGCAACTCATAAATACTTTTAACTATTTTGGAGTGTAATCTTTAATTCTGTTACAAGTAGTCATTATTTTAAGAGTAATTAAAAATTCTCAACCAGAAAAGATTAAGTTGATATGCGTATATATTATAAGCGAAAAAAATAAATTTTAATATAAGTACAATATGAGAGATTACGGGAATGAGAGGAAAATCTAGAGTAATGAAGTTCGGTACATAGTGAGCGTCCTTTCCTGGGTATAAAATTACTCTACAAACTCATTTTGTGATGAAAAAATACAATTATCGAATACAATAAACACTCTAAAGTACAGTTGAAACTAAATAAACTGTTAATACCTTTTTATGCAGTTATTCAGATGATTTATTAATTATCAAAGAAGCGAATTCGAGTTAACATATGGAACAGTGCATCCTCTTAAATAGAGATTTTATTCTATAGACATTTTATTCATATGTTAGACTGCAGTTTAAAGTTTTAAGATTTCTGTAATCCTACTAGTTAATATTTTGTTTTTATAACTTTTCTTTCATCTATAAATGGATTAATATCGTTAAAAAAAAGTCCAACTACATTTTCTTAGTCTATGCATTTGCTATATACGTCTTTTATAATTCCGATGATAAAACTTTTTGACTTTGCTTTATATGGTATTTCTAACACCTTCTTGGTATAGTGGTCTGCATGCTCGGCACGTATTCAAGAGGTCCGTGGTTCGATTCCCGTTTGAGGGAATTGCTCATTTTTCATGTCTCCTGCTTCGAAATAACTTAATGTCTCTACACTGGCGCCCGAACTAAAAAAGGTGGTGGATGATGATTCTCCACCACCAGGATTTGGCAACTGGATCCCCTAATTCCCAGTCGTTCTTTAAAAGGGGGAGTATATAAAGTATTTCTCCCGCCTTTTTGGCATGCCTTCGTGATGTATTAATCAGCCCGCTTTGCGCATATTCGAGAGGTCCGCGGTTCGAGTCCTGGCGAGAGCATTGCTCATTTTTCACATCAACTGCTTTAAACTAATCCTAATCTCTCTACATCTTTATATACAAAGCAATGAAAACTGAAGTTCAATTTCAGGCATACGTTTTAAAAACTATTCTGTACTGTAATGCTTCCAATGAAAAGTAGAGACTGAATTTTAAAAAATTTAAAAACTAGCATACATAAAATACATAAATGCTCAAAATCCCTTCAACTGAAATTTAAAAATTTTTAAAGTAGTTTATTGCGCACATCCTACCAAAATTTTCTACAATAGTTTACTATATTAATTTCAGAATAAAGGTTAACTAAATTAACCAAAGAAACTGAATGTCTTTTTTATGCAACTAAATTGCTTTTCAGAATTTTTTTGATGAATTACATATAACTATTTTAGGTGAATTTTTATAAATGAGTATATTGAAATATTTTACAAATGAATCAAAAATACTTTAGAGAATTCAGAATCAAATTTAGTGAATATGTTTGCGAATATTTATTTTCTACATATTATATGGTATCATGCTTACTGTAAGAAGACATAAGGCTTAGAAAATACATGTGTTGCAAACATTTACTTTTAACTGCTAATAAATTAACTTGCAATATACCAGTTTTAGAAGACCTCAAATCTCTTTACAAACTGCTTCTGTTCTAGAGCTGTCTTTTACGAATTTTAATCCTAATGGTTCCACATTCTTCGCATCAAAAGAAAGAGAATTCTTAGTTCATTTGCCAAAAACAATCACATTAAAGTATCTGGTATGTAGAATTTATACTTAATAATAAAATATAGCGTAGATAGCTCTGGTACACTTTGCCGTACTAACCTCATGAGTGTATGTTTCCTTACGACAGCACAAGTCAAATATCGCACGTGGTAGATGTAATTATTATAAATACAGTGAATGATGTTTAGAAAAGAAATGTAATTCCTAAAATCATGCAAGAGATGCATACCATTATGGCCATTAGTTTAATTGTCAAGATACAATCCTTTTTAAAATTACACTGTTACACGATTTCTAAGGCGTCATTTTTTTAACAAATGATGGACATTATTTAAAAAATGAGACGTATCATGTATTTAACAGAGGTCTCGAAGTATCGCTATTGTGTAGAATGATACAGATTTGCGAGATGGCTAAACAGAGTAAGCAAAAGAAAAATGAGGACAGATATGGATGGGTTATTACGTACTATGACATCCTGGGATATTTGGCCCATGTCCACTAAACAGTTCTGAAACGCTTGAGCGTCCAATTCTGTCCCATTCGACTCTCAGAGCGGTTTCTAGTTCTCTTGCGGTTCGAGAAGGTTTCTGTCTTTCAGTAATGTCGATTTCTGTCTTTGAGTAATTTTGAGAGTTCTGTCGTCTGCCCAGTGCATCTCAACCACGCTTAACAGGATTTCGGTGTAAGGAACATACAGGTTGCGACCTGTTCTCAGTATTGTGTCCTGCTAGTATATCGGACATTTTAACAGTCGTAATCACATTGTCATCTATAAACAGGCTGTCTGCACCAACTGCGCCACAGCAAAGACCGGCAGGGCCCACAAAATGCTCGATGCAGTTTCGCGGTACCTTTGTCAAAGAAACTCCGTCACAGATGTGAAGAGAAGATCTGCGATTACTCATGATATCTGCGCACGCGATTATTCTTAGGTCATAGAACTTATATTTCTGGACATTCTGGTGATGGTAGTGGTCACCCCCTCTCTCCACACTAGCTGATGTCCAGAATCATTACTCATGGTGAAATCGATTCTTTAGAAAACAAGACCCTGAAAAGCTGCTGCTGACTCTAAAGAATATGTTTCCTTACGCCAACTTAATCCTGTCCGACAATGGTATGCTTCTAGCGGAATATATGCAGGAGGTGTCCATGCATATAAATCAACTTCATTCAGTCACTGAGAAATGATTCTTGCAGATATGGGAGTGCCAACAGCAATGGAAGGATCTGCGGTTACCTAACCAGAAAAAGTATTTTTTGTTCTTTTTCACCATAAAATCACATATGTATCCTCTTGAGAAGTCGTGATTCTCCTGTGGTCGCCAGCACCCTTTCATACAGCATATCTGCCTTCGGGGACCTTCTTTAATTGCGAGATAAAACTCTATGACATGCTTGTTGCTGTGAAAACTTCGAAAACGCTTTGTCCTGCCTCCAGCGGTGCACGTTCGACCACGATCGCACCACCACTCATTTGATGACTTACAGACAGTCTGTAGTCAGTACATGACGCCAAAAAGGGAAATTTAGAGTAATGTTAACAAAAACTGATAACGTGATTTTCCTTTCAAATATTTCTGTTTCTAATTATGAACAAGGAGACAAGGCGAACGTGTTGCTTTTATATCGATATTCTGCAATACCTTTTGTATTGATATTTTACCATACCTTTATTTTTTGGCAACTGCAAGATTATCGAGAATGAAAATTTGAGTAAATCAGTTGTTTCTTTATAACAATCAAGCTGGACAATTTCAAATAAGAATGTTCATAGCATTTCGAAACAATGATTACTCTGTCGTTTGAAAATTAGACCTGTAAAGTGGAATCAGTCCAAAACAACTAACCACGGCTTGTGGTCAGCTATTTAACGCATTCTATCATAGTTCAAAACTTTCGTGACTGCAAGTATTGAAAAGTTTGAAAAAAGTGTAAGTGTCCAACTGTTTTTATCAAGAATAGAGTTCTCATTTTATTTCGGAATACAATATTAAACAATGCGTTTATTTTCTTATTTGAGTAAAATGTATGACATTATAAGGAATAAACTCATTTCTCCGCATATGCTTCCATTGTTTAACTAGCCCCAGATAAAAGTTGGAGATTCATTGTTCAAATCTCGACAATGATTTTCCTGTTTCCTGCTCTGAAATTCTTAATTGTATGCGCACCATAACTTGCAAAATACTACAATTTAATTCACGGGTGGGCTCCCCAATGTGACTCATGGAGTAATTGTATGAAATCCTGTGAATAATTATTCTTGTATATGTCCGAATTAAAGTATGTTCGTAGACTTCATATACATGCTAACGAGTTCTGGGAAAATTAATTGATATTTGCTTGTAGAAATAGCTTAAAAATGAGAGATCAAAATTTAAGTCGAAATACCTACTTTTATTTTTATGTGAAAATCAGGAACTGAAAGTCAACATTTCATAAGAAACGGCATGTAGTGAAAATGTTAAGAAAACGCTCAAGGTGTTAAAGTCTCGGATGCCAGTGAAGTAGTAAGAAAATGTGACAGGCGAATGGTGAAAACGACAAGCCATTGCAACATTCACAGATGTTTAATACTAACATAAGACATGAGGTATTAGACATGAGACATGAGACATGGCCCATAAACAATTAATTTTGAATGATAATGGAATAATTACAGATTAAGTAATAAATATTTAGACTGATTTTAAATAAAGAACTGCCATGGTAAAGATTTTTACTGAGTTTATCCCTTAAAAATACAGAAAAAGCGTATTCCTTGCGACAAACGTTTTTTCAAGAAAGCCGTTATCGTAATACAGTGGTATCAAAGGCTAATTGCTTGCGCGCTGAATGCTTGACCTGAAAGCAGCTGATAGTGTAGAATATTTTTTAACAAATTTCAGAAGCATTTAAAAAACATTTTTCGCTAAATTTTCAATTTTCTTTACTGGATATTAAAGAAATATACATTAATAATAATAACACAAGAACATTTCAAATTTATATTTATTTATAAAGTCTGGTATCTGCAAGAAATTTCTATTGGGTCTACTTTGTAAGTAAAACATATTAACAGTTAAATATCTGAATTTTAGAATAATATTTATTTCAGATAACTCTAATGCAATGAATTACTTTTAATCTTAACTGGAAAATGGAAATTTCAGAACACTGAAGCGTTATCAGCTGTCTACTAGCACACAATATTTACTGATTATAGTAACAGGAACTTGCAAATAAACTCATTCCTGAGACCTACAAGACAAAGCCCCACCTATTGATTGTGCACTCTATAACAAAAAATTGGCACCAAGAAGGAATTATGATTAAAATGAACCAAATGATTAAAATTTGGTGTCCAGTGACTGAATAGTGCGATCCAGCAGATGTTTATAAGGAGGTGTTCTTGAACTGTTGTTAAAAATTTCTATTGCATTGCGAATTAGGATAGCTTTCAACGACTGAAAAATGCCTCGCCGATTCGAGCTCATTGTCAGAGTGTGAAAGAGGTCGTATCATTGGATTGAAAGAGGTAAACGCTTTGCTGGGAAAATGTTGGTGAAAGGTTGGAGAAATGGCAGAATTGCTCATCATATAAGTCGAAGCGATGCGGCGATTAGAAGATGCTGGCAAGAATAGATGGAATTCAGCCTCATGATGATAGCGGTCGACCTAGGTCCACAACAGATCGGGAGGACAGCGTGATTGTCAGATCAGCTGTCACATCGGCTGATTCATCGCTATCAACCATCAGACTTGCGACCCGCGCATAGTGTTCACCATGACCATTCACAGACGGCTGACAGAACGAAATCTACGCTCGTACCAACAGTTACGTCAGCAGCCACTCACGCCTGCACACTGTCGAGCCAGACTATAGTGGTGCTTGGCTCAAACTGGTTGGAATGACGCTGACTGGGAACGTATGCGAAACGAATGTCACTTCGAAATGTGTTTTGATGATCATCGAAAACGTGTCTGGAGACGCACAGAGCAGGGTACCGATCTTGCTTTCACTACTGCACGCCATAAAAGCCCTCAACCTGGAGTTATGGTCTGGGGTACCATTTCCCTTGATAGCCGGAGCTCTTTGGATTGTCATTAGAGGCACATTTACCGCACAGCGGTAGGTCGACGGCATTCTGAGATCTGTTTTGCTACAGTTCCTTTTGCAGTTTTTGCAGTACCCTGGCCTTATTTTTCAGCAAGATAGAGTCAGACCACATACGGCACGTGTTGCTCTGATCTGTCTTACACCTTGTCAAACACTTCTTTGGCCAGCAAGATTGCCAGATCACTCTCTCATCGAGCATATCTGGGATATGAGAGGAAGGCGACAGCATCTACCAGGGAATGTCAATGATCTAGCCCTACAACTGCAGCAAATTTGGCAGGAAACACCGCAGGAGACCATCCGGGAGCTTTATTTGTCTATGCAACGTGTGGCAGCTTGCATCTAGGCTAGAGGGGGTTAACACCTTATTGAGCTCTTTACTTTGTAGTTATGTAACTCTGAAATACATCATTTAATTGTTCTGAAATTTTTATCATCTTCTATTCTGTACATAATCTTCCTATCCACCAATTTGTGTCTCCATCGGACAATTCCTTCTTGGTGTATCGATTTTTTTGTTAAACAATCTACAGTTTTTCTCCGTATAGCAGTAATAGTAGTATTACGCATAAGCTTAGTCCATATCTTATAACTGTAAGAACAGTATTTGCAAGAAATACATAACTGAAATGTATTCGCGAGCTGCATAAAATTGCTTCGGGACCGCGTGCTTACTCACGACCACGGGTTTAAGACTACTGCCGTAACAGTTTACTTGCTCATCTTATTTAGTTCTCAATGACTTTTTTATTATTTCTAAAATTAAAATCTCCATTTAATAGACGAACATTTTCTCCTCTAACTGTTGTCTAACAGAATGGGAGTCAGTTATTCGATATTACTGCACAGAATTACTTCCAGTTCTGCTTTCAGAAGCAGTAATGCTGTATAAATCAGTGTCCAGATGCACAAAAGGAGAGATATGAAATTAACAGTATCCACCGTTCCGCATGTTATTTTCAAAAGTGAGTTCCGGGAATTAAATTATAACACTTTACGCTCCTGTTGTACTAAAATTAAATTAATATAGCATTCGTTTATTCATGTTAAATAACAATCTAATACAAATAATGCACTTTGACATGAAATGTTAGACTTATGTGAATAATGTGCATTGATATAAAATAATTCTAATTATTAATCCAAAGGGCGTTAGCCCAGAAAGGCTATTAATTTCGTTTTTGCATTTTGCGTTTATTCACTTTATGCGTTGATTCGCTTTTCAGACCGATGCCACCAAATATTACATTCTTGTTTCATACGTCCTAGAGGTATCAAATTCTGAGTAACGTAATCATCCACTTAATATTTGCACCTGGAAGACGTAGTTTGGAATTTGGAATTTGTTTTATTATCTATTTCACATTTTACGACATTAAAAGATATTTTTATTAACACAATCAACAATTTCAAATGAGCAATTGCAACATTGTATGGAAAAATAAACATTTTAATTTCCAGCGCGCGAGACTGTGTATCGGAAATTCTAAAGGTATGCTTATTTTAAAATTATTTCGCGATATTACTGTTGAATTGAATTTTATGGTTTAAGTGTGAAGAACATGATATTCCATAAACAAAGGTAACACACAAAACGTTAAAAAACGCCCCTTTTAGCGTAATGTAAAATCTAAAAGCTTTCAGATTTTTTTGTTGTTGTTTGTATTTATGTCACGAGAAATTAATGTATGTACGTTGTAGATTCATTAGGTTATTTTGAAGCAGAAGATGTGAAAAAGTGCGATGCCCTCGCCGGTGCTCGAGCCCTGGAACTATCGAATACGCGTCGAGTATGTTTCCAATTACACCACGAACGAATGCAGAAAGGTGAGAGAAAACATCTCATATACTCCCCCTTTTAAAGGGCGACTGGGGCTTAGGCGACCTAATCGCCAAATCCTGGTGGTGACGAATTATCGCCCACCGCCTTTTAGTTCGGGTGCCATTGTAGAATCCTTAGGCTGTTGTGAAGCAGTGAAGAATCTGCGATGCCATTGCCGGGATTCGAACCCTGCACGTCTCGAATACGCATTGAGTATGCTTCCAATTACACCACGAAAGCATGCAGAAAGGGTGAAGAATATCCCTTATAACGTAAATAAATGAAATTAAATAGTAAAGTATTTAATTTCAATTAGGTGAAAAAGACACAAAGGCACAAGCAATTGTGGCAATGGAAATTGCAAATAACTCAACTCCCAATTAATCGTATATATATCGTAACATTTGCTTCTCAGTCGTGCGAAGAGATCACAGTCAATTTATATCAGTCAAAATAACGTCATTTTTCACATGCGATCTCTTTTAAACTCTGATTTCTAATATTTAAATGTTGCAGCTGAATTATTTTTAGTACCAGTGGTTTCTAAACAAAAGTCTGCTGAATTTCGACCTCGTCTGTTTTAAGATCTTTAAATTTTCCGATAATGTTTAGAGAAGACGTCTCATTATTTTACTTAAACTGCTTATAGTTAGGTTTTGTCTATATAGTTATCAATCATTGGAGATATCGAGGATGAGTAAATTAAGATTCAGAGATAATAGTAATTACGGAAATAACGCATTATACATATTTTTCCTTCTGTCTGTTTCAGTACCATGATGGAGGGATTTCGCTTTACTGTTTCAGTGAAGTGATTGAACGAAGTGAATATAGCGAAAAATCTACCTTCATTCCAGAGTAGCAAAATCGATGAATCGTTTCCCATACTTTGTTAAACTGGGCGGAAGAAGTTTAGAAGAAGCTCAATGTAAGAAATTGGTACTATTGATTCTCTATTCTTGTTCTTAATACGGCAGATGTAGAAAGCAAGCAATTTAAAAAATTCTGACTCTGTTTGTCGTTTCTTGTTTAGAATATTCCACAAAAATGAGATATTTTCTTCAAGAATGACAAAGAAAAAGAATTTAGGACGGAAAGGGAAAAGAAGAATACAAGAATAAAATTTTGAATAATAAATATAGAAATAATTTTCAGTATATAAAATAAAACAATACATTATAAAACTTCATAATCTTTCAGATTAAAAATTTCCCACTATTATGCAAGCTATCAGGTAATATTTTTACGAGCAATCCGTTCACTTATATCTCTGAGTGATCACTTCGAATAACAATAAGAAATTAACTATTTATTACAAAATGCATTACAAAAAGCAATTCAAATAACTTAAGCAAGACGCAGTTATAATATCTCCTTAGGGGCCGGGAAACATCGGCAATTTACTTTCGAAGTAAACTCACGATTTAGTTAAAGCTCGTAGATGAATAATAATAACCAAAACAGCAATAACAACAACTCTTCCAAGATGATACCTTTCGCTGTTATGGAAGTTTTAGTGCATAATTTTATGCGTTATTACTGGTACGTTATTACCACCCGTAAAACAGTAATTAAAGACGTTGAGTATCGATGGGTTCGGGTTCGAATTCCGGAGAAGGTATTGATGTTTGAAAGTCTGCAGTATATTTCAAGGCTTCACTCAAAATTCATGGTAAGCCGAAATTCCTCGAGTTGTTGGTGGTAAGGAAAGTGGGGTTGGAGATTTTCGGACATTCCCTGCATGTTCTCCTTCAAAATTGGAGCGGAATTTCACAGTTAGTGCAGTGGAACTATAATTGTACGACATATGATAATATTTTAGTGTCACATTCGTTTATACCTGTAAATGAACTAGCACTTTAACGAAGTCCCAGTAGAGAAATCATATGTACGGAACTCTAAACGAAGAACTGGATAAATTCAGGAAGAAAATAAAACAGAAATGAAGGCAAGGCCTTGTGAATAAAATGGAGTCTTTGCAGTGAAAAGCAGAACTTTTCCTCACAAAGAACTAAAGCCCTCCAAACAACTAAGAATGAAAGTGGCAAACAGTTGATGTGCGCGTCATATTCCGACTGGAGAGAAGACTGTAAACATTCTTCGATCAATCAGGAATATGAGCGGCTGTCAGGTGTTGACTTTGTCAAATTATGGATGTAGTAGAAAGCTGAAAAATTCGTCTACAACTCCTCCTGGACCGGATCAGATAATGGGATTAATGGAGAGGCAAAGGGTATGAGAATTTATGACTTCTTTTATTGTAAAAGCTTAATTTAGACTTTTAATCTTTAATCCGCAAAGGGCGCATTTGCGTTAATGCTGAAGAACTGGTGACAGAATCCTGAGAGGGTGTAGAACGAAGAATCAAAATTTGTGGTAACTGAAATGTAATGAAATTTAGATGGGGGTGTATACCTGAGTGATGAGGTCACTCTCAACAAAAAGACGGAAACAAGGAGAATTGCTGGAAAACTATGTCTGAGAGTAATGGAATGTTTGGAATAATGGAATGACAAACAAACCAGTGGTGTCAGCCGGGTATATATATTTTTCTATGGGTAAGGGTGAGTTCTTTTGCATAGCAATGATTGAGTTTGATAATGTTTTATAGAAAGATAAAACTTTTTTGCGTAATTCCTGAAGTAGCCATTTATTTATTTAATTTTAAAGTCTTTATGTGTGATAAAATTCCTGATGTATTAGTGAGAGTTTGTGATTTGTAGAAGGTTCTTGTTCTGAATGACTTCCGCGTTTTCACCGCGTGATTCCATAGAATATGTTTTTAGAATCGAGTTTAATACAAATGAGTAATAATTGTATTTAAGTCGAAGTTCCACTGACTTCGAGAGAAAGCCTCAGAGTTTCTGACTAGCGCGCGTTTGCTTTTTGGGTACGACTCTCTAAGCTGTTACTATTTCCGGCCGTACTACAGGCCCTTGGTAGCTTCGCTAGCTTATTTGACATTTAGAGGCCAATTACTTAGAATTTTGATAGCTTCGGCTATATCGCTTTAGTTAAGCATTAGTTTAGGCTTAGTTCTTATTATTTTGAGTTCAAGCCCAAGTGGAGGCTTTGCTGTAAGCCCTGAGAAAGGGGCCATCTGTCAATTCTTATTTTGAGCGATAAAGGGTAATTAACCTTTCTCGAGTTTATGTCTCTGTTCCTGAACTAAAGCGACTATTAGCTTAGCTGTTCCTTAGGTTCCTCAACATTTAGTTATTAGATAAAAGGGTGGAACCCCACAATATAATTGTATTTTTCTGCAATTTACTTTATGTGACGGCTGAAGGTAAGATTGGAATCTAGGGTGTATCCAAGCAATTGGCAGATCAAATAATCTGCGGTCAGGCACTTATTTATTTGAATTTCCTCTTCGTAAGATGATGGCAGAAGATTTTTTCGTATCTACCAAAATACGCCATTGTGTATAAATGTTCAAGCAGACCCAGGTAACGTTGAAGCTGTTACCGTACTGTTTTGATGTTCACAGCTTACGTGAGATGGCGGCATCATCGGTGAACAGCGCCAATTGGATTTTGAGATCATGCAGGAGGACGTCATGAGTATAAATCATGCAGGAGGATGTCATGAGTATAGAAACTTGTATTTCACTTAAGCTATTCTTACATTCTAATAGTTGCTATTTTCAAACCAACAAAATCGGAAATTCCATAGTAGAAACAAACAGGCATATAAAAAATAAATATATTTATAAACACAAAACGATTAAGTACATAATTAAATAATACAACAAGGCAATCAAAAATGATTTAAATGTTTGTACACAATATCAAATCAAAATTTCTGAATTTCATTCATCAAAAATGCTTTTATTTAGTATCTTAAGAACAATATTTTAAATTTTCTCCATACTTAATACAGAAGAAGATAATTCTGTTTTCAACATTCAAAAAAGCTTTCAAGTAATTAACCCTGGAATATTTTTGCATCATTTTATCTCCTTAACCACAATATAAATGTTCTAAACGGTATTTCCTTTTTATTTTAGACGCTATACCACTACTTAATATATTCTAATTCTTAATTCGGACTTCAAGAGACGCGGATTTGATTCCCACATGCAGTTTCATTGTTTTCTTATGTCCTTCCCCTTTCCTCATGATTTCTGTATCAGTCTGCTCTCTCGTGCACATTTGTTTCACTAATCGCTTTAATTAATATATTCAGACTTTTCTTCAGACCTTAAGCAAACTTTCCCCGTTGTTAATTAATATATTCAGTATTTTCTGTAGAACTAACTTTGCTCGTAGTTATACTATATAAATAGTACATGTAAAACCTTCCTGGCCTTATAAACTCCAGAAAATAGCTTATGCAGTACCTGTATATAGATATACATATAGTTTACAAAGAGGGAATCTTGATGCAGTAGTTAAAACATTTAAAAACTTACGCAACCTATAGAGAAGAATCACGTTAGAATCATAATGTCCTCTCTTTCTATCTCTTTTAACTTCCCTGTACGAAGTAAAAAGGAAGTATTGTAATCGCGAAACATTCCGGCTATTATATTTCAACGAAAATATCTATTTTGACCTCTATCCAGTGCAATTTAACGATGCTTTTGAGTGACTTCCGGACGTAGGAACAGAACAAAAGACTCTTTCTTTCGCAAAAAATTATTAAACTGATTTAAAATGGATTCTGAAGAGATTTTTTCCTGGCGTCTGTGCGTACGTATGTACGTATGTATCTCACAAAACTCAAAAACGAGTAGCCTCACGTTGAAATTTTGTATATGGCACTCCTATAGCATGTAGATGTGCACCTCATTTTGGTTGCAACAGGCCGCACCAAACGTATATAAATATATGTATGTATATATATACATATATATATATATATATATATCCACTCTGATACTCGGCTCAGTGAGCTCAGTTTTTTTATTCCTATATGTTATTAAATTGTGCATTTTTTGCTTTAAACATGATTGAACTAACCATGATCTTTTATCATGGACGCCTTTTCGTCGTAGCATCGGTTGTCGAAAATGGCAGCAATACAAGCAAAAAGAATAAACATTTTTGTTTTTTAACATTGGCAACAGTACTGCAATTTTAAACGAAAAGAAACGTTTGACATACGCTCTAATTCCTTTAGTACCGTCTGTTATTTGGTCTAGATATGCTGCGTTTTTGTAGCTACGTTTATTTTTGTGTGCATCGTAAGAAATGTGAAAATAAAAGTGTAATTCTGCAAAAATTGGTGTTCGAGTACTGTTTGATGATTTTCTACCTATTATGCTCCTCCCGGAATTTCGATCATTTGGTAAGCGAATCTTTTTAAATTTTCAACTTTAGAACTTCTGAATTTTAAACTTTAGAAATTTCGAACTTTTTTAAATGAAAAATGTAGTTATAATTTTTTAACATCAGTAGACTTTTGTGATGCACTCAGCACACTCCTCTCAATGGTCACTCAAGCAAATGATCAACGAATTTAACCCCAGCTTCCAGCAAAAGCCGTTTGTTGTTTAAAATTACATAATATCTCCTTGTACGAAAGAATAATTCTGAAAATAATACTGAATCTTTTTGCAACGAAAAAATTAACCTTGTACTCAAAACCATTTTCTTTTCAAGTTTATTTTATTCTACTCTAGGCGATGTGTTTCAGTCTACTGATTTCTAGATTTCGTTTGAAGCCAGATCCCTCTTTTCGTATTGAATTGTTTTACAAATTTCATTTCCCTGGCAAAACAAATTTAGTCGATTTCTCGATTTTCTCATATTTTCTTAGATTTGATTTCTTGTTGCGTGAGTCCCTCATTTTAGTTGTAATACTACTGTAGAGATTATTAAATCTTTTTAAAGCGAAGAAACCAAAACTTCGTTTTGGTCCTCGGCAAAATTTCGTACCACGGATCATGTACTTATTAGCTGGAATTACTAACTATTTACACCACGAAACACGCATAGAACATCGTAACATTGATAAGCATAATTCATAGTTTTTGTTTTCTGTACATATAATTTAAACTTCTGCCTGTTGCTTATTATGGATATTTCCTGACTTCAGCTAGGTTTGTTTTAAGTTTATTGGTAATTAAGTTGGTTATTTTTATTTTTAAATTCCTCTTTTAATCATCGCTTTCAAATTATTGAAAGGTCATAAACTATCAAAACGATCTAAATGTTAAACCATAAGAACTGGTGATTTTTACCTTACCTATGCATATTTCTATATTTATTCTATATAGCGCAAGTCAGATCTCAAAACCGCATATCGTTGTCCTACACACTGAATCACTAAATTACAGCTCTGATACTACTGAAATCCTTCACGACAGCTGCTAAAGATCGTGTACATTTCCATTACATAAAAATATGATTTGTACACCACATAACTTCCTTGTACGGAATATTAAATTATACACATTTTTATTGCATTTCACTTAAACATATTGGATTCAATTAAATCTACTTCGTCGATAGCGCATAAACCCCAATAGAATAAACGACTCTTTAAAATTCACTATATTTGTTTACCATAGCGACACTCTGGCGCTAGATTCACTTAACAGCGTTACATTTGATTCATTTTTATAATTCCGAATGCACAAAAATTATGTATACATCTAGAGAATTATCTAATCGTTACCTCACGTTCTTTCAAATACTATAACACATCTAAAACGATGTATAAAAGAAATTAAACAAACAAACAAAAAAGAAAGAAGCAAGGCAAAAATACATAAAAAGTCAAAATATCTATATCAAAAATTACCAAGCAAATCTTAAAACACTTATTTTCTCGAATCAATTCCAGAATGGATTAAGCATGCTTAAGCATGATTTAATTTGCAATAATAAAAAAGGCGTTATCTTTGCTGTTGAGAAGCTTAGTTTCTTTAGATTGGCAACAAATCCACTATTCTGCTAAGTTTCAAATGTAAACAAATATGGCTCCTTTCGTAAACATAATTAGGCTCGGCCGTACTTAAACAACTTTTAAATTCCTGATAATTCTACAAATATCGCATGCACACTTACTAAAAGCATAAAAACCTCAACCGAAAGATAAGAACAACATAACTCAATGATTTTTAAAGCACAAAATGTACATTTTAACAACATATAAAAAGAAAAATACTGAGCTTACGGAACCGAGAACAAAGTGGATATATGTATATATATATATACCTTTGGTGTGGTCGATAAAGGTATATATATACCTTTGGTGTGGCCGATTGCAACTAAAATGAGATGTGCACATCTACATGTTATAGCAGTCCTATATACAAAATTTCAACGTTCTGAGGCTACTCGATTTTTGAATTATGAGAGGTACATACGTACTTACGCAAAGACGTCACAAAAAATCTCTTCAGAATACATTTTAAATCAGTTTTATAATTTTTTTGGGGGGAAACGAGTCCGTTGTTCTGTCCTTACGTACAGATGTCACGCAAAAACATCGTTAAATTGCATTCGATAGCTGTTTAAATGGATATTTTCGTTGAACTGTGATACTCGAAATTTTTTGCGATTACAATACTTCCTTTTTACTTCGTATAAGGAAGTAAAATCTATCTTTTTCCTTTGAAAATCCTCTACAGAGACTTTTTTGCGAGTTACGTAGAGTTTTGTTAGCTAAACGAAGCGGTTAGACCACATCTTGTCTTTCAGTTTTCGGAGAACTTAGAATTTATATCCTTAACATACCTTATATATATTCAGAAACTTTACGTTTTCTGATTACATTTTAATGCTTGTAACATTCAGCAAGTCTTAAAAGTTTTGAGATAATGCAATAAGCCGGATTTCTTTTTTTTCTGAAGGTATCCTAGTGCAAATGTTGCTCAACTGCATTGCATGTAAAGCTCACCTGCATTGCATCTAGAAATATGCATATCAGCTCTTCGCTGTTCATGTCAGGTCTACATCAAGTACAACAGATGCCTGATCTAATAAAAGTTATTGCAATACTCACTAGAGTAAAGTAAATCTGGGACCATCATGTTCCGATAAAGCAAGATACAATGGACATTCAAAAGAAGCTCTAAAAAGGAGCGATTACGAGTTAGTCACTGAATGTAAATCGAATACTGTGCACTTGCTTCGACATTAATATAGTTGTAGCCTCGGTTATCGGTTTTGTAGCAAAGGACATTTTGAGACAAAGCTTCTGAAATCACTCGATTACCTGAAAATTTATATGAAAGTTGAAGTCTGGAAAGGTAATGTTTTCATAATTTTCTCACTGATGGATTTAATCGTCATTCATTGAATTCTAAGTTGAATTGTTATCGAATATCTGCACGTGGGAATAAATTCTCGCTGAACTGGTTTTTCTCCATCTTTCTGACGATGACGGCAAGAGGGAGAGTAGGGGCTTCGGCCACGCTCATCCCGTAATGGAGTGTAGAAGGAATTAAGTCTGCATAATCCTAAATTTTCTGGAGCTTTGTGTATTCCGCATTTGTGCATTCCATCGTGATTTTATTCTTCTGCAACATTTGTACATTCCATCGGGGTAACTGGAGTACGTGACGCGTATATTGGTGAAATGCGACGATAGCTGAGATAAACCGAATGCTAGAATGTAGTGGACGATATGGATACCATCTCAACGAATATATTTTCCAAAACATAATCGGCACATCGTGAGAAGTGCAACATCAAGAAAGCAAGTGTGGGATAATAAATACTTCGAGAGAGGCACAGCGAACGATACTGATACAGTAAAGGACTAAAAGACTCGCTACAAGAAAGG
Source organism: Stegodyphus mimosarum (assembly GCA_000611955.2). Lineage (NCBI taxonomy): Eukaryota > Metazoa > Arthropoda > Arachnida > Araneae > Eresidae > Stegodyphus > Stegodyphus mimosarum. The sequence goes on along the minus strand of KK119745.1, from coordinate 49,738 downwards.
ATACAAGAAAAGACTAAATTTATTCATGAATAATTAATTAAATTAATTTGGTAAAATAACGAGTGTATTTAAAGGCACTATACGTAATTGGGTAAGTTAAATGTTTTATTCATTTATGTTTCTAGAATTAACACACGCAGTGTACTAAATTTTAGTGTAGGCCAGCAGTTATTGGGCACATGAGACTTTCTTTTCGACGCCTAGAGTATATCTCGTTTTTGTACCAATTTAACACCATCACATATTAAGATGTCGGTTTTTAAGAAAGCATTTAATATAATAACATGGTATTAAGTTATTCGTCTAGCTGAGATGAGAGCTGCATTTAAAATGCTTTTTCTACTTAAACATGATCTAATAATAAGCGCTGGGAATAACGCCTGAAATGCCTTCTGGTATTATGATTGAACTCATCATAAATGGTAGAGTTTCACAATATTGACTGAAAAAGTACGATATCAGCAGAAGTGTGCAGATTATTTTCATATCCCATATTATCAATGCTGCGCTTTACCTTACAAATGGCTAATATTGCCTTCAATTTGATCGTCCTAATCTTTCTTTAATATCCTAAACCTGACCATGAATACAACGAGATCATGTGTATTGCTATGTAGAGATTTTGGCTTCCTGATTAATTCTAAATGTTATGCAATTCCTTGATAGGAAACAGAAGAATTAGTGCCCCTTGCGGTAAGATGCAGGAGCCGGTAAAATTTAAACAAATAGTGAATAAGGTACCCTATCGCTTTTTCTGTCTGTTGCACAAAAAGAGTACCGTAACGAGCCGTATTGCCGTAATGAGCAAAGCGAGTGTCAGGAATTCACGTAGAAGAACGGAAGTTAGCTTTTAAAGAAGTCTCCTTACCTATAAATTGTCGGAAAGCCTAGAAAAGAAATTTAAAATTATTTTTTGTAAGAGATAAATGGACGAAGCAGTTTTGAAAAAAAAAGCTTGACTTGGAGCATGGCGCCATTTTGGTCTGTGAAGGAAGCAAAAGAGTGGACAACTGCGTACCAGACTTACCATTATCTGCACAGACGTTTTGTAGTGGCTTGAAAAGGTGTTAGAGACTTCTCACGGCGAATGAGGTGAGCAAATTACACTAGTCGCCTGAGTTCTGGGGGCAAACTGTAAAATGTACGAGCATTATTTTAATTGTTGCATGTCCAAAATTAGTTCGAAATAAGTTGTGAGGTTACGGATTGACCAATTAAGTTCAACTGTGGCGTCGTTGTATCAGTAGATGAATTTCAATTAATAATAATGCGATGAGTTAAATAGGAAAGACATTATATCGAAAAAGGGATTTTTTGGCTTCGCTTATTATTTTGATAAAAAGAATCAAAAGACGATAAGGCGTGGTAAGAAGAGAGTATGAATTAAGAAGGATAAATTCTATTTGGTATTCCGCACATTATTTAGTGTTATGAAGAAAAAACTAGAGAAAAACTTGAAGATGATAGTTGGTAGAAGAATGTGCAGCGTTTGGACATGAAGATGGAATTTATTGAAGATGACTTGGTTTCGACTGATTTACAAGGCTTCCCGCCCGACGGGAGGACGTGTTTATAGACGTTTAAGAAATGACTGAGCCTCAATGGGATGAAGTGTTCCAGTTTTACAGATACTTAAGGAAAAGCCTGAGAGATAATGATCCCTGTGTGATATATAGGAAGTGATTCAGATTACTGACATTTGAAGATAGATTGTTTCTAAAGAAACTTTATGATCTTGAATTTGGCTTGTGATTTGAATGTGATGCGCGACGTGATGACGACGATGCGTGTGAAGGTTCCTATTCACAGCATTTAATTCCAAGAGTCCTTTCGAAGGGTTTTCTCCTACCTGATTCGAGATTTTCCATCTGAGCTCAAATTCTGTGACTATTTGTGACAAACTGTGAGACAATTGTTTGTAATGGTCAGGTCAAGCGAGTGAGATACACGGACTGTTTAAGACTGTCACCTAGCATCTTGGAGAAAATAATTTTTGATTATCAAAATAACAAAGCCTGCATGTAAGTATTCTTTACGTCCTTGTCCCACTTAGTGATGATTATGTGAAACTAAGTATTCATATTTTAATACGTATTAAGGAGCTTAGCTCCGAGATTAGGATCTGAACTTAATATGGCAATGTAGTACCTAGGAACTTATATAAAAAAATGAATATTTATGTTCTAGATACGATTATGTGTTTATCTGTCTACGACAGCGCAGCTAAAGAATTTTAAATTGTGTTACCTAACCGAACTTCGGTAAACGCGTTTGCAGATGTACTTGCTTCTCAAAATGTTCATGTGGAAGGAAGATGAAATACTGCATTCCTCAACTTTGTGAATAATTATTCATACCCAGATTTTCTGTGCAACAATATTGACACCCAACACATGTGTGTGATTTCGAGATGCTATTCATTTTCTAAGATAAACAACGTAATCACCAAATATGATCGAACTATCATTTAGTGAGAGAAAACTTTTTTTATCGTGATTCTGTCAAAGGAACGTACTTTGTTAGTCACTTATAATTTATAATATATAATTGGCGATTATAGCATTTTAATGCATTTTTGGATTTTGATTCGCTATAATTAGATTATATCTGATTAGACAAGTCCCTTTACTCAGAACAAACCTCATAAAAACAGAACCATTCATTCCGAAATAAAAGGAATAAGTGTGGATTTTTCTTTGGACTTGTGTATCATTTTATAATTCATTATTGTCAGCAGTTCTTGATTAGTTGAAAGGTACCTTGAACAACGTCCACTCAGACATGATAACAAAAGTATTATTAATAGCACCTGCTAAGAAAACAACTTTTAGACTGTTAAGTTACAGAATTATATTTTTTATTATCTGCATTTCAATCATCTTCTCAACTTAGAATAAAATTAATTAATTTGTAGTATCAAAATAACAATTTTATCAGAAAATATAATTTTTACCTTTTGAAATACTAGCTCCTGTAAAAAATTACTCTTTCCATTCAGTAAATGGAGGTCATATGGAAAATCAAACAGTCATTCATATATCATATTCAATTCATTAATTGTTCGTTTGCTGATGTAGAAGAAATGAAAGTTAAAAAATAAGACATCCATTATAATAATCAAAGAAAAATATTAATAATGGCAATACAGTAAATGGAATGTACGTGTTTAATTTATTATTTGTTACGCGAAACATCAGAGGCATTAGGAAAATTACTATTATTGCAAAACGTCTGCTTAGACAAATAAAAGTTATAAAAATTGCTATAAATATAAATAGATATAGCAGGTGAGTAATATTCAAAAGAAAGCACTTCCACTTCTTCAATCTACAAAAACTTTTGCTTGTGCATTTATAAATTTATTACTAAAAAGGTAAAATTAAAACTCAAATTCATATTTATTTTCGTCTTCCAAAATATCTTTGGTTACTGTTTGTAATAATAAAAACTTGCTATAACTTTAATAAATAGCTAATAAAGTTAATACAAGCGTAATATAATAAAAAATTAATATAAAGTAAATATAATAGTTAAGCCAATTAATAAAAACGTAATATAGAAGTTATTCTTCCTCAACGGATGCAAACGTTTCTCTTATGCTTTTGTGAGAATCCAGGTGAAACTATTCCTTTAAAAATACTTGAGCTGTTTCAATGTTTCGTTATAAAGTATACTTGACATATGACAAGATTTATGTTGTAAATTCTATCATTCCAGGGAGATGGAAGCAATGACCTAAATCTACAGCTTCCCATGTGATCCACTAACAAAAAAAAATAAATAAAGTAAATAAATTTAAAATTCGGTTTGTTTTTTCTGAGTTTTATTGTTATTCTTTGGTTTTAACACTGCAGTAAAAATATTTTAGCATCAGAAAAGCTACTTCTGCTTGTAAATCGCAACTAAATCATTGGGGCAAAGAAACTACAGTTTAAATAACACGTATTACATAAATGATCTTATTACCATTGCAAAGGATCAAAATATTACTCTAATGCATATTTTGTTTTCAAATGCCTCTGTTTATGACTGTAATAACATGTTACACTGATGACCAATGTACACTGCGAAAAAAAATGAGACAGTTATATATGTCCCGTTCTACTGGGCCGATTGACGTAATTCAGCTTGCGTTTTTCATATTTCGAAAGCGCGACTTAGGATATGAATTTAATTTTTGTACAGCATTGTTCTAATATAGGTATTTTGACACAACATCAGACTTTTCTGAAATGACACACCAATTTTTTTTCCATATTTCGATCCTATGACTCAAATTATGCCAGAGTGCAAAGTTTTGTAAAAATCGCTCCAGTACGTTTAAAAATTAGCTCGCAAAATTTTAGCTCCTCCATGTTAATTGAACTTGGTATATATTTATCAATATCGCTTCTTTTATTAAATTTATTTGATTCTTACTTTCCCATTTCAAAATTTAGGTTCATTCCAAATAAAATTTTCCCATTTTTATGATTCATTTTGTAAATTTGTACTTTTAAATAGTTTTTATAATTTTTTAACAAATTTTGAATTATAACCCATAAATGCTTTAAAGTCATCTTAAAGTAGATGTATTTCTAGGACACCTGCAAAAACTTCGAGTTTTTTATTCAACATTTTCTAAGGTATACCTGAATTTACATAGCGTCGCGTTTTGAAATTTGGCATATTTGTTATAAGCGATAATAACGCCAAATGTGGTTTATGCACTGTGTTAAAATTATTTGAAAATATGAACAATGATTTTATTTCCGCTCGTGGAAAAAGGAAAGGAAAATAGGTTGCTATAAGTTAAGAAGTTCGGTATGTGAATTATTCTTGGTGCAAACTGAAAAAATGCGCTAAGGTAAATTTTTGAATTTCTCCGAAAATTTCCCACCAAATTTTACAAAATTTAATATTTAGGCATAATTTGAGTCGTAGAATCGAAATAGGAAAACAATTGGCATGTCATTTCAGATACAGTCCGATTTTTTGTCAAAATACCTATATTAGAACAATGCTATATTTAAATCTAATATATACCCTAAGTCGCGATTTCGAGACATGAAGAAAGCAATTTGAATTTCGTCAATCTGCCACGTTTGTAATTTAAAAGATAAACATCTTTGACAGCGCAGACTGACATCATTTTTATTCTCAGTAGCTCAGTATATAATTTATCACATACTGCCCGGACTGCAAAGTGGTTGGTGACTCTGACTGCCATACCGAAGTGCTGGAGTTCGAATCCTGTAGAAGACATGGGTGTAAATTTCTCTAACCTAATGGTAACCGCTTATGAGGTACCTCCATAATAAAATGACCACCGCCTCTGGCCTTAGGTGTGTCAAAGCCTAAAATGTCTAATGTCGGCCACTAAAAAAAATTTACCATGTATGTTGGTGATAAATTATACTTGCCTTTCTAAAAATGCTTCTAACCTGAAAACTATGAACCACATTTGTTCGATTTTTAAGAGACACCAGTGCCAGGCGATTTTAAAATACACCACATATTATAAAAAGAAATTTTCGATTCAGTACCACAACAGAATAATAAACGCTGATTCTTGCCAAATAAAAGAAACGGAATAAGACATTCGCTAAGCCTACGAATTCGATTTATTAGCAATAATGGTATGTATATTTGAATTAGCAATTTGTAAAAATAAATCAGTAACTCAAAAAATATGTGTACATGTTTATACTAATGTAAATAATAATGTTTATTTTCTGGCTTTTTAAATTTTTTTAAGTAGAAAGATTTATGTACGAATCTTTTTATCTTTTGCTCAAATTTAAATTACATTATAGCATGACTTCGCCAACTTAGATCATCCCACTTTTAATGCTTAATTTAATTAACAATTTATTTTCTCAAATTAAATCTTCTCTGATCATCTGCATCACATCATCTGTACCAGAATTGGAAACTACGTTGAGTTGAAATAAGAGAAAGAATATTAGCAAATTAGAAGCTTTCCTGCTTTGATTCTGCCTGTCTTAGTCCTGTGCAGATTGTTCGGTGCGTTAAACTTCACTCATAGTTGCGATAGAGTTTTTAGTTTACTCATAGTTGCGATAGAGAGCGATAGATACTTTTAATCTAACCTATAAAACTGCTCCTGTTTGGTTATTGTTTCTTTCTCATTAGATCTTTACTACATGTCTGTTATTATAACAGTACATTGTTTATCATAGTAATAGAGAGATTTCAAAACCCTCTAGTTCAAACTTATTAGCCCAAAGGGCGTTATCCCAGAAAGGCTATTAATTTCGTTTTGGCATTTTGCATTTGTTCACTATAAATGTCGGTCCACTTTTCAAACTGTTGCTACGAACTATTAGGGCCCTGCGTTTTATTTAAAGAAATTAAATAATGAAGAATCTACATAATTATGTGTATGTTTCTCGCATTGTGATAAAACAAGGGTTCCTAGAGCCATCCAGTTTTGAATAACGTAATACTTCACCGAATATGGGCATCTGGAAGTCCTAATTTGGAATTTGGAATTTGTTTTATTATCGATTTCCTATTTTGTAACACTTAACGAATTTTTGATTAACAAACTCAAGGATTTCAAAGAGAGCAGTGGCAACACACTGTGCGGAAGAAAAAAGAAACATTCTTATCTCCAGCGAGCTAGTCTTTGTATCCGAAAAATTTAAAGATATGCTCATTTTAAAATTAGTTGCGAATAGTTTTAAAATTAGTTGAAATGAATTTTATGGTTTATTAAGTTCGAAGAACATATTTAATAAATAAGGGTAACACACAAAATTATAAAATACGCCCCTTTGGGCGTAATGTAAAATTTGAAAGCTTTCAGATTTTTTATAATTTTATCTTTATTTTAAATTTAACCCAAAGGAGCGATAGCCCAGAAGGGCTATCATTCTCGAAACGGGATTTTGCGTTGAATCAATATAAAATTTTCTGTCAGTTTTGAAATTAAACAGGCAAATCGACAACCTTGTATTCGGCGTAGATTTTGCAAAATCCCAATCGATTTCGAAGGCAAAACAGGTCCCCCTTCATCAGGAGCAAAAAATTCTGCATAAGCGAGAAAGTATATGTCGATCATATTTGTACCCTACAGGCGACCAGTGGAAGAGCCGATAGCGCCATCTGCGGGCAGAAATAGTAATGAAAAATGAAGGGTTAAGTTAGTAGAATTTTGAAGGCATTAGGCAGGACTGGATTGGAATTAAAGTCATTGACTAAACAGAATAAATTGTTGTGATTGTGAAAAGCTTCAAGAAACTCCAACTCCCTAACAGAACTATCTTTCTGGATAATTTTAGCAGAACCGAAATCAAAATTGTGATTGAATTTCCAACTATGATTAGCTATTGAATATTTGTTAATTTCGCCTTTTCGGACTAAGATTCGTGTTCTTTTATGCGAAACGTTAATGCTCTTTTCGTTTGGCCAATATAACTTAAGCCACACTGACACTATTCTGCTAAGTTTCAGATTAAATAAATAGGCTGCTTTCGTAAACATAATTAGTATTAGCCACGCCTAAACAACTTTTAAATGTTGATAATTCTACAAATATTGCATGCAGATTTAGTAAAGGCAGAGAACCTTAACAAGAAGATAGAAAGAACATAATTCAATCATTTTTAAAGCAAAAAATTCGCAGTTTATCAACATATCAGAATAAAACATCTGAGCTCACTCAGCCGAGTAATAGCGTGGATATATATATATCATAAATTTATATACCTTTGGTGCGGCTGATTGCAATCAAAAACGGAGGTGCCCATCTATATGTTGTAGCAATCATGTATAAGTTCAACGTTCTGAGGCTAATTGTTGAGTTACGAATTAAGTATGCTCCTACATATGTATGTTTTTAGGTACGTACGTACGTACACACAGACGCCATACAAAAATGAAATCGTCAGAATCCATTTTAAATCAGTTTTATAATTTTTTGGGGCAAAACGGTTTCTTGATTTTTTCCTTACGTATGGATGTCAAGCAAAAACATCGTTAAATTGCATTCGATAGCTGTAAAAATGGATATTTTCGTTGAAATATGATACTCGAAAATTTTCGTGATTACAACACTTCCACTTCGTACAAAGAAATAAAATCTGAAAACTTTCAGATAATACTGAGTCTAATTTAATAATAACCTGGAAATTTCATATTTAAATACAATTTGAAACCTTTGAGATTTTTTTGAAGTATGAAGACGCAATTGGAAAATGACAAGCTAATTGAAAACAATACGTTTTATATAATATGTGTAGCAAGTTATAGACAAAATATTTATGAATTTTTCTAATTTAGTGAATAATTTTCTATTTTTAATACTTTACAACAAGGATGTCAAACTCGCGGCAGCATGCTGCTCACAACAAATATTTTTGCAGCCCGGCCAATATATCGGCAAATAATAATATATAATAATAAAATAACATATCGACGAAGAAAAGAAGGAAATGTTTACTGCTAAGTAATTAACGATAATTTATTCAGTGTTGTTAGATTACTCACAGCGAGCTGACACACACACTGCTTAAATTACAAATGCGTGTGAGTAGCTTGCGTTCAGCTAACTTCGGCTTTTGGGGGACACGTGCACTCAGAACTTGTACGCATCCCCCGATAGCCGAATGTGGCCGAACTCATGGTCTCAGTTTTCCAATCATAGTTTTGTACGATATATTGGTGCATGCATGTGCATGCACTTTGCTTTATTATTAATTATTACTTAATTCATATTGTTACGGATTTCATAGTTATTTATTTAGTTAGTTTCTTTTATTTAGAATTGTAATTAGATTTGCTTCATGTTGCCTTAGCAACGCAGACGATTTTTGAAAAGACAGCTGCGTTGGAAGGTTAAAAATAGAACAGCGCGTGCATTTAATACCTAATAAATAAATATCTCGTAATTGCTGTTGCCATCCACAAAATTCAAGATATTTATAGATGTTTCCAGTATATTCGAGAAATTAATTATAAAGCTTATAAAAGCCGAGAACAAACAACTCATCTCAGTAGTAGCTGTAGTTCTAGCGAACTGTTTGTTTACTTAATGCTGTGATTGATTTGTAGCGATTTCGCTGTGAGATAGAATTAGTTTCTCTGTTTTGAATTGATTTTTGCTAAACGTTTGACATTTTGTGATATTGTTAGAATATTTTTGAAGAAATATTTCAGCATTTTGATTTATCTCTTGTGGAAAGAATAAATTTTTGTTAACTTTTTAACGTTAACCGTGTTTATTCCAGCCCTTTGTATTCAGTATGTCTATATCAAAACCAAGTGGTAGTAAAATTAAACGAAAAATCGCTGACGAACATAGAATATTCCAAGTAAAATGGGAATTAGAATATTTTTGCTGTGAAATAAAAGATAAAATAATCTGCTTGATATGTAATAATACTATTAATGTACCAAAGTTATATAATATTAAACGTCATTACGAACTACACAAATCGAAATATAACAATTACGAAGGATTAATGAGAGAAAAAAAGTTGAAAGAGCTCAAATTAGGAGTGAAAAAGCAACAGTCCATGTTTAGTAAAGAATTGCAAGAAAGTGAAGCGGCGGTACATGCAAGCTACGTCTTGTCCTAGTTGATAGCTAAACATTCGAAGCCTTTTACTGACGGTGATTTCATCAAGGAATGCCTAATTAAAGCTCTAGAAATTATTTGTCCTGGAAATGTGAAGGCTTTTCCATCAATTTCATTGTCTCGAAATACAGTTGCGGAAAGAGTTATTGATTTAGCCGCGAATTTAAGTGATCAGATCAAAGCAAAATCATCTAGTTTCGAACGTTTTTCCATTTCCTGTGACGAGAGCGCGGACATTAGAGGCAAAGCTCAATTAGCAGTGTTTCTTCGTTCTTGTGACAAGAATTTTAACATTTTTGAGGAATTACTGAACTAATACCGATGCCTGGTACTACCACAGGAGAAGATATATTTACTTGTTTTTTTTTTTTTTTGGACTTCTGCAGAAATACAATCTACCTTTGGCAAAATTAATTCTGTAGCTACAGATGGCGCTTCATCAATGACAGGGAAAAACAAGGGCTTCGTAGCATTACTAAAATGAAATTCACGGTTCAAACATTCATCATATGCATTGTGTTATACAGCAAGAAGTTCTATGCACGAAATAAATAAATATGGAGAATGTTTTGTCATATATAAAAAAAGTTATAAATTTTATAAGATCTCGACGTTTAAATCAGCGTCAATTCACTGCTTTCTTAAGTGAGTTAGATAGTGAATATTCGGGTTTGTCCTACTATACCGAGGTACGTTGGTTATCTTGATCTCCAAGATTGTTGGTCATCGTTGGTCTCCAAGATTCTCAAACAATTCTGTAATTTGAAAGAAGAAATATGTCAGTTTTTAAAAACGAAAAATCAAGACGTAAGTTTGTTTTGCGATTCAATATGGATACAAGATTTATCTTTCTTAGTTGATATAACCAAACACTTAACCGATTTAACTTTATCGTTACAAGGAAAAGATCATATCATTACGAACATGTTTGACATAATTAAAGCATTCAAATGTGAACTAGTTCTTTGGGAAAAACAACTTAAAAATGAAGATTTGACGCACTTCCCGACGTGCAGGATGAACAAATCAAGTTTAGATGATACTTGTTCGTATCAAAAATACGCAGAAAAAATTGCAAATTTAACAACTGAATTTGAAACGAGGTTTAATGATTTTAGTTCCCTCGAAGACAATTTTTTTTTTTGTTTTCTTCGATTTTCTCAATAAGTATTGACTCAGTACCCAGCCATATGCAAATAGAGGTGATCGAGATTCAGTGCAACTCAAATTTGAAAGCAAAATTCATTGAAGTGGGCGTGCCTGAATTTTGCAAATATTTACCAGCCAGGTTTGAAAATACTCGAAAATTCGCATATGAAATTATTTCCATGTTTGGTAGCACTTATCGGTGCGAGCAGTTATTTTCAGTCATGAA